>VZSV01000003.1:7377725-7493554 GCA_013398735.1 Nothocercus julius
CTCTCCCTCTCCCTTTCTCTCTTTCTCTCTTTCCAGGATAGAGTCACATTTTATAACCTGCATCATTTTCTGTTGCATTTTACAATATGGCCAGTTTTGTAACATAGGGTACTATGTATGTTTTAATTGCCTCTCTTATTCATCAGCAAAATGTGCTAGTTTCCAATACTTTCTTTTCAGAAATGCTTTCTGATTTTATTTAAACTTTTAATTTAAAAATTACTTTGCAACTGGTAACTCTAGATATGTACAGTTTCTGCCTCTGCAATACTGTTTGACATACTGTTTGATAAATGTCAAAACTATCTGGCACTACTGTGTTTGGTGAACATGCCATCATGTTGAGATCATAGCAGGAATTTGGAATTACCACTGCAGATGTCAGTTTAATAACGTAATGTTGTATCTTCAATATTGGTTAGTAGGAGATGCTTTAGACATATTTGAAAGAAATCTTTTGCAGAGGAACATAAGTGTCAATATGCTTATAAAGTGTTTCTTCTTTATTTCTTTCTACTAATGCAAAGTTTGTGCTCTGAACAATAAAATTTATTTTATGGCTGATATTGTTTCATCACTGATAAAACCAGTGTTTTTGAAGCCTGATTCCTATTGTCTACTTTTTCATCTAACATGCTTCTAGAATCTGGCAGCTTGGAGAATTAGTTTATGCAGTTATTTGGAAGGATCTGTTTTGCCTGAAATTTAAGTTTTTAATTAAATTTCACAGAATTACTCCTTTTACAGGTCATGTTCTAATTTCCTTCTTTTTCATTTTATTTGTCTCTTAAGCATGTCATATTCTTATCTAAGCTAAATCATTGTGTGTCTGCAAATATCTCCTAGGGAAAGAAAATGTTGTTTGTGTTTGTTTTATAAAATGGTTAAGTTCATGTTCTGTTATCCCACACTTTGGTGAATATTATGTATTAACTCTTTGTCAGTGCATAGTTCCTTCTTTGGCATTTATCTTGCCATTGCCTTTGATGCTAGACCTTTAACCTCTGCCATGAGTCTGGCTGGACTGATACAACTTGCTCACTAAGTAGGAATTTTGGGTAGTTTCAAATTTTACTTCTGTTCTCACAAGCATCATGAACATAGCAGAGACTAAACTTGAACGCGAAAGTGAACAGAACTATTAAAATCAATGAGCAATGAGCATTTTGTGACTGGACACCAGATATTTCCCAGGGGAACAAACACAGGCCATGATTTCATTTACTTCCCCTTACTTTTCTGAGTTTTGAGTTTTAAATGTAGGTATGCTACGTACCGTGAAGCTATGAAGGAATCGCAGAAGACAACAATATATACTTTACAAATATCTCATAATGGTTATTCAAATGACAAGTGGTAGCAGGTATCAAAAGTTCAGGGCTAGTATTATGGAAAGAAGCCAAAAATAAATTTTGATTGTCATGCTAGCAACAGTAAATATAAGCTGCTGGTGCCTGGTGGGTGGTGGGAAGAACTGGAATATTGTGTCTGGTAGCAGATCATGGTCCAGAGGATATCAGTTCTGACATTTGGTAGGAGACAGAGAATACTCAGGAGAATCTTTGTGTAGCTTATTCAGCAGAGTCAGCTCTAGGCCAATTAGCCTGTCAGAGAAGCAAGCTCTGGCTATACTTGTCTTTTATTAACTGAGATGTCCTCCAATTTGAGTTTACTTGCAGATAATTTTCAGCTTGATTGGTGACCCTTGACACATTCCTTGGTTCCACACCTTTCCTTGTTACATCTGGATGCACTAGCATTTTGCAACTGCTTGTAATGTACAAGTCCGTTGTGCTTGATGATGCAGAGAGAAACACTGTCCTATATTGGGAAATGTGAAGCTTGAAGAGACTTTGGCTTCATTCCCAGCTTGCTTGGATACTGCATTCATGACATAGAAAAGCTACTTATAACTCAGTTTTTAGAGGCGCCAAGATCCTATAGCAGCTATGGAAAGGATGTCATTAGTCTCTCTGTGCAACAGTTGACTTTATGAGAAGAAAGAATAAGTCTGAATTTATGCAATCATTCTGGCTTATGGACCTGTCTTGTCATAATTCAGCACCTACTACAATATCAGACTATGTGTAAGATGTGGAACAGGGAGGAACAGAGACACATTTCAGAACAGAGACGCATTTCAGAGCATGTGAGGGAGAAGGAAGTGATTGGGAACTGTTATCAAGAATTTACCTTTGGTAAATACCTGACCAACCCGAATACTTTCTATGATAAAATGACTAGATTTCAGGAGAAAGGGAGAGTAGTGGATATCGTTTACCTTGATTTTAATTAGATTTCCAGCATATCCTCAAGATTGTACCCAAGTTGGGATGTTTAGATCTGGGAAGGACAACTAGGTAGATGAAATTCTAGCTGAGGAATTGTCCAAGAGAGTAGTGGTTAATGAGTCGTAACGTACCTGGAAACCCGCAACAGGTAGAGAAACCAGAGAGGGCTACACCGTGACCTATCCTGTTGAACATCTTTATCAGTGACCTAGAGGAGGGGAGGAAGAGTTCACTCATAAGGTTTGTGGGTGACACCAAACTGAAGGCAGGGGCCCGCGGATCTGCTCAAAAGCAGGGCTGCAATGCAGGGGAGCAATGACAGGCTGCAGGAATAGGCCTTGTGTGGTTTATCCCAGACAACTGCCAAACCCTATTCACAGGAAGGCCCAGGCCCTGGCAGCCATCCGGCCTGCGCAGGGACTGCCTGGGAGCAGCTGTGTGGAAATGCCCCTGGGGCCTTGGGGGCCAGCGAGCTGAGCAGGGAAGCTAGTCAGGGATCCTGAGAGCTGTAAGGGCCAACAGCATCCCTGGGCTGTATGAGCAAGAACTGCTGAAACTTGCAGTTGTTCCCTGATTGGTAGAAATTTGTTTACATTTAGAAAAAAAAAACTCATTTCTTTACACTTTTATACATTTATATCTTGTTCATTACTCCTGGTTTGACCTTGGAAGGGAGAAAACACTTTTTGATATACGCAGTGGAATAAGGTAGTACTATTTCGCATTGCTGTCTATTTTTAAGAACAAATGCATAAGATCAGAGTCAGGAAGGTAATAAGACTTCCTCCACTAAGCGGCTGCTTTGTTCCCATCAGGCAAACCAAGTTTCAGGAACAAAAACCTGCAAGCAGGATTTGTTATACATTTGAATAGAGAAGAAAGAAAAAAAGTCATGCAGGTGGAATGACAGTTAACAAGAGGGATCTCAAGGGGATCTAAAAGCCTGTAACTTTATTATGGCAATTCCTCTTTCCCTTTCTCAAGTATTCTTCCTTCTTCTTACCCTATCTCTTATTGATAGGGTAAGAGGGTCTGTATTTTGAGCAATTTATTCACTTTTTTATGGGTCTCTTAGCTACTGTGAATGTATTTTATAACATTATAAGCCTGTGTAGTTGGTGTCTGCAATGCTGACATTTAGAATGGCAGTAAAACTAATTCGTGAACTTTAATGATATATTAAGCAATATAGTGCAGGAGCATGTATTGAAAACTCATTATTTATAACAAACCATGAATATTTGAATGCAGATTCAGAAGTAAGACTGAGTCTAGCTTTGACAAATATCTGAAGCTTAATGGGATGAATGCAATTCCTTTTCTTGACAATATGTATATACTAAGGAGTAGTAGTAAGGTACTTAGTGACTCTTTCCTTGCGTATTCTCATATGCAAACATCAAATAAGCTGTATGAAGACACAAGTCTTGAACTCGTATTGATTTGCTTTCTCTGGTTGATGATTGCACTCATGATTGCACAAATGGAGACATATAATTTGGAGAAATATTTTAGTTTCCGTCTGGAATATAAAATGTTCAAGCAGTGCACAGATTTTCTTTTTAAAATATTGTTGCCTAATAAACGATATTATCTCTGGGGACTTTGTATGGATTAGAACAGAGATGTGAGTGTTGCCAGAATGCAATTTAGGTGTCTGGACAATGGTGAACATGCTGTTGAGACACAACAAACTGACAGTCAGGAAAGAATGGTGGTAATACAATATTTTCCACAGTAGCCAAAATTCATTTCCAGAGCAGCAAGTTTAAATTGACTCCTACATTTTCATTTTTCATAAAGATTTGTTATTCTTTTAGGTACTGGCATTTTGGAAATAGCATAGGAGAAGAAGACAGTGAAAGTCTGAGTGAAATTGTAGCTGGAATACAGGCAGAAGTAAGAAAGAATTTTAAAGATCTGAAACTTCCAAGTTTTAAAATGAGCTTCAACACAAGGAAATGTAAATCTAAGTACCTTGGAGGTTGTGCTGACAAGGAAGATTGTATTTGCCTCTGTTTTACTAAAAGTCAGCTAAAGCAGGTTTGATTAACAAAGGCTGTGAAGTGTCACAGAGCTAATGGCATCCCAAGAAGCAGGGCATATCAGTTAGATTTAACTCCTCTGTGCAAAGTAGTTCATAAATAAATTCTCAAGCTCTCCTGACAAAACATTTTCTGAGAAATGTAAAATTATAGGTGTGTGCTTGACAGTAAAATTTATATAAGAAGCAGTAAAAAGAATTTTATTAACATAAACAAGTCAAGTATTCTAATCCCTTTCAGAACTCATAGGCTCCTCAATAAGATGAACTCTGGACAAGGAAGTTATCTTGCATATAATTTAGTCTCAGGAGAGACATTTGTCGCCATCTTTTTGATCAATAGTTTCTCTAAAAGGACATTATACTTATTTGTATAAACTTCTCCTGGCATAATGCAGTCACTACAAAGGTTAAAATGCGTTACAATTTTGGACAAAAGAGACAAAGGAAATCTGCAAGGAAAGGGTTAACTTTTTAGGCTAACACTGATCCTCAATTATTTATCACATTTCATGAAATTTGAAGGACGTTAAATGAAGGCAGCTGTAGTGGCTCCTGTGTCAGGTTACTGTCTGACACCCAAATAACGCAGAGAGACCATTTCTCCCTGGCTTTGCCACCAGGCTCTTCATCACACATTGCATGACTGGTGAAAGCTGTCAATAACTGTTTTTTCCTGCCTGAATGCTCATAGGTGACTTCAAACAGTTCTGGTAGTACAGAATCAATACCTCAGCGCCAGCCTCCGTGGCAAAACTGTTATCATTATTGTGTTTACTGTTGATCAGGTTACACTCTTTCCTTCCAAAGCCACTAAAATTCCCAGCAAGCAAACACAGCCTCTCCTTGGCAAGTTCTGTCCTTCATCTACAGATATCAAACATTTCTTTCTTTCTTTCTTTCTTTTTTTTTTTTTCCTCATAGTATGGTAAGATAAAAAAAGGCAGAGAGCAAAACAAGATAGTTCAGTCTTTAATTAAATGACATGAGGACACTGTATCAAAACACCAGTGATTATTGAATTGGCATTATAAGCTATTAAAAACAGGCACAAACAAGCCAATAGGAGAAATGGACCATAAAAACTCTGAGTTACTGTGACAGTAAACAATATACCCATCTTATTATTTCCTCTTTTTCCACACAAAGCATGCACTTGCAAGCCCATGCTCAGAATACAGAAGACAGAACTATAAAAAGGTGTGATTTTATATAGACACATTTAGCCTACCCTTTAATTAATCAACTGAATGCCTCATTTTTACTTCAACTCATTCAGCATTTGTGGCTTTGTTGTGTCATTAAATATGACATTTTCACATTTGGAAAAAAATGTCAGGCTATAATGATATACCTACTGCAGTGTACTGCCTCTACTAAACAGAAATCATGATTGACTGACAGCTTGGATCTCAGAAGGAATAATTTTCAGTAAATAGGAAATACATAACTTTCATTAGTGGCTTTAAAATATTTGGAAAAAAGGTAAAGTGAAACTTTTTTTTTTTTCCTGTTTTGTGAATCGCTAATCCTTTCTCTGTTACTAGCCTTTTGCCATTCATTTTATCATATATGCCAATCTATGGTCACCACTGATATAGTGCTAAAACAACTCATTTACCACAGTTTGATTCAAGTCAAAGAGCCATGTCACTTTCTGGGTAAAGTGACATGTATTAATCATGGATCTTTTTTTAAAAAGATTTATTCATATTATTCCTTTTGAGTACCTACAGTCAGTAGGAAAGTGGGGGGCTTGATAAATGAAAGAAATTTTAGAAAAGAGTTAACTACAGAGTCATTGCTCCTGATACCTTCGTGACTTTTATTATTTTATTTTTAATAACTAGAATGAAAGCAAAGCCTGAAGCTTTAAAAAAGTGAAAGTAGTGATTGAAATCGTTAAAACTGTGGCTAGATTTTTCAGGGCCAAATTCACTGAGATGACTAAATCCGTACTTAAGGTCAGGAATAAGTTACTCATTCAGCAATCTATTATCACTGATAAAGCAAAGTGAACTTTGCAGTCCATGCAAGTGCTGGTCTTACTGTGGTACTACTGTACTCACAGAGCTAGAGGCCATGTTCTTTGCTAATGTAACACTACTGAATGAGGCTAAATAATACTAACAAAGATTTTGTTTATTAGGTAATAACATTTATTTAAAACCATGTTAGATTTTCAAAGTCTCTTATGAGGAGAGGGAGATGAGATTACTTTTACTAAAATTGCAATGGGAAAGTCATTTCTACCCTTGTAAAATCTTCAAGATTTTTGAAAACATATACATAGGAACATATGTCAAAATTTTATATTTCTGTTAAGAGTTTAAATAATTATATTTTTAAAAGAATTTTATTGATATTTAAGAGAGATTAAACATGTTTAAACTGTTGCATCTTACATTTTTAAACACAATTTTGACATCATAATAATATATCTTCTTTAGAAAGCATGATTTTATACTTATTCATTTTATATGCACATCCCTGTCTGTATTTCCTGTTTCCTTTCAGCACCATAGAATCATAGAATCACCATAGGTCAATCAGCCCTGTTCTATGAAATATAAATTCCCCAGTAATCTCAGGAAATAAGTCCCCCTGAAGATACACACAGAGAAACTCTTTCATATTTCTGTTCTGAAAGAAGACAGCAAGTATGCAAGATGTCATATATTTGTCTTTAAATACACTAGAAGACATTATGCAAATTTTACAGATTCATATGTCTAAGATTTCTGTCAGCTAAATTTTTGGAAAACTGAGTTGAAACAGGCAACCTTTTCCATATATCATCTGATAAATTTTCTTCTAACCATGTAGAAAGATTTCTGTGCTAGTATATACTCAACTACAATAAATATCACATTTATCATAATATCGGAGAGTAATTCCAGTGGCTGTAGACATGAAGAAAACTATTCTGTTGAAAGAAGAAATTGTCAGTGCAGTATGAACAGAGTTCAGGAGGAAAATGTATTTCATTGTAAACACTGCTTTCTGTGATATTATGTATTCTGTGATCTTTTTCAGACATGTGAAAAGACAAGAATAAATGCAACCATTATAATCTACTGAATAACATATCTCTGCTAAAAGTTTTGTATAAATCATCCAGTCCTTAGAAATTCTGATAACAATATTTTTCCATTATGTGTATTTTTAAATTAAGTATCATAGACAGGCATTGTTTAGCTAGAAACCTAATGTTATTTCTTTGAATTACTTTAAAGAAAAGTAAAAAGCTAGGAGTATATAATATGAACCGAAGCCTTCGGTCAATATAAAACTTTTCACTTAGCCTGGTAAGTGAAGGCTAAGAAATTTGGTATACCTGATGCTCCTATATTCCAAACAAAAATAATCATTTGGAAAAGTAAATATTTAACATCAAATAAAAAATAAATCTTAAATAGTAAATAAACAACCTGCAATGCTCACTGTAATATGCCATTATACTACCTACGTAGTAGCCCTACATTGGTAGTTGTGTTATTTAACGAGAGTATTACTTTTAAAGATACTATAGAAATCTGAACAATAATAAGGAAGTTGCATTGACCTGCAGGATTAGAACTATTAACTTTTCAGATGTTCAGATATTACTTAAGAAAAAACATTTGGTAAACCTGAGATAGAGAATTAAGCAGTATATTTGTATTTGCATTTTTCAGTGAGAAAGCAGCAACATAATAGAGAGATAATCATATTAATTCTACCCTGAACTTCTGTAGGCTGGGACAAGACCCCCGTCACTGCTTACATGGTACTTATGTTCATCTTCTAGAAGTCCCAGGGCTACTGTCATCCATAAATTCTAGATACTGATGCAAAGGGCAACATTCGACTTATTTGAAAAATGACTCTGTCATTACTCTGCGAACATGTGGGTGGACGGGAATTTTGGAGCATAACATGACATCTCATCCACATGGCAACTAGTTAGGTCTTTGGGTTAGACCATGCAGTAAATAAAACCTGAATTTTAGCTCTGGAGAATCCTTGGAATTGTCTAAGTCCATTTTTGTTTGTTAGCTTGTTTGTTTTCATTTTCCTACACTACTGTTTCTGCTCAATGTAGATAAGAGCACAGGCTCTTTCTGTTCTTTAAAATTCAGTGTAGACATAGCCTCAAATTCAATATTAGAAAGAGTAGATTTCCATCTTTGGATTTTGCCTTTAGAATTGTACCTCTCTTACAAAAGAATATATATTGTTCCAAATTTTGCACCTAGTTTGGAGAGTTTTCACTGTATTGCTACTGAAATCAATGGAAAAAAATAAACTTTTTTCTCTTGTGCATGACCAGTCTTAAAGAGATTAATTCTATAGGAACTTCCTGAAGTTGAATAAATGAAATAGCATCATAATTTTATTTTAAGGCTTACACTCAGGGAAAATAGTGTTAACTTCAATTCTATTAAAAAAAAAAAATCCTTATTTCTGGGACTGGACAATTTTTGCTTTACATTTTAATATAAAAGCCATCTCTACTTAAAAATAAATACATTTAATTTTCCAAATGAATTTATTCAGTCTTTGTGTTCTCCTACCTCATTTTCTCAAGCAAGTTTGTGCCTTTATGTAGAAGAGATGATTTGGAAGACCTGGAGAGGCTATGAAAGACTTAGATCACAAGTGTAACAAAATTTTCTTGCAAGATTCTTTTTCCTCAAATTACCAGAGTCAGCTTCCCTTTTTTCAGAGGGAACCATGCTGGGGGGAGAGAGGGTGATTTGCTGCCTTTAATTGCCCATACTATATTTTTTTTTTAAATTGAGAAGTGCTGTTGAAGTATGTTGAAGAACTCAGAAATAACCAAAGCCTTTCTTGAATCAATGTATCAGTTTCCTTTCCTTCCCAAGAAAGTGTCCGTCCACTCTGTTTTTCCTATGCTGTCATTAATGATCTTCCATGGAAAAAAAGAAACATTTACTGGCTCCCTCTGATGGTCCACTTTGGAATTATGAGATTACCCATTCTGATCCAATATTCCATTTATCTTTTTTTTTTTTTTTTTACAAAAGTCATTCTCAGATACACAAATGTCATGGCTCCATTATTCCACATCCCTACTTTTTCTTTGTGACAGGGAGATTTTGTGAGACACTTTTTCACTTTATCTTTGGTATATGCCTCTCCAGTCAGCCACTGGCAGATCTCTAATACTTTATGGTCTTAAAATTGCAAATTAGTATTCTAGGGCTTTCTCTTTCCAGGTTTCCATAGCAACTCTTGTACAGCTTATTCATTAGAAAGAGTTCTGTTTAATTGATCTCCTAATGTATTGCTTAATAGTAACTGTTAAGCAGTCTTTTGTTTCCAGGTCATATTTAGGGTTCACATATTTGCATAAAAGCATTTCATTAGCTGAAACCAATCATTATTAGTAATTTTCTTTTTTTAGTTTAAAATAACTAAACCCTCATTGAGATTTTCTGAATAGCAAATATTTATATCTTGCTGAATGGGTTTTCTCTGTGAGCCTGGGTGCTTTGTTTCTCTGAGCAGCAAGAAAATTACAGAGCTTCAAAATGTTAATCAGAGAAGACAAAAAGAAAGTGCTTTTTTTTTCAATTGAAATGTAAATGCACAGTGACGATAACTATAGGCCACCGGCAATATTTGATGACAAAGTTGTAATGGATAAATATCCCTTAAAAATCTAAGAAATACATTGCCCAACCTGAACAGTTTTTTTTTTTTTTTTTTTCTGTTATGTATATAATGATTTTCTTAAATCTTAGGTTATGGCAGTTAAAAACCTCAGAGAAACACTTTTTGCAATGTAGTCTTGTCCAAAAGTCTTCACACAGAATATTATTGCAGTGAAATATAATTAGCTCACTTCGTTCTCCTTGAGTTACAAGCTGATTTTCAGCTGCCTGGAGTATGTGAATGTCAAACAATTCACCCAGAGTCACATGATAAAATCTAGTCTTGGCAATAGAAAAATTGTGTATCTGTGCTTTGCCAAGAACAATAATTTAAATTCATTTTGGATAATAACTACCGTGGAAAATAAAGCATATAATTTCAAGCAACTCCTCCTAAAAAACCTTCAAATGAGTAAACTCATCAAACTTTCTGAGGAGCTAATGGAGAGCTTGGAACTCATACCATACTGTTAGATGCATTTTATACATACTTCGAGTCTGGTTTAATAATTCAAGTTAATTGATTTAAAAGATGGGTATTCTGAAATAATGTTTTTATTGTTTTTAATTGCCTTTCTACTTTTTCCAATGTTTTTCAAGATGTGCTCACAAACATGAGAGACTGAAGTTTGAATTTTTACTGAATTGTTTTTTAAATGCAAGGGAGTATTCTTAAGAATGGAACTTAGAGAAAGTTCATATAAAATAGAAAACATTGCATGCTTCTTAAAGAATTCTTCAGATTTGCAAAAGAAACTGGTTTTCAGATTAGTTCACTTTAACTTGAATAGTTTGAAATAAAAAAAAATTCAGTGTTGGAAAGAAAATTGGGAGTCCATTGTGAAAAAGGAAGGAAAAGACACTGGGTTGACTGTTTTTATACTAGAAATAACATTAACAATTGCTTTCCTTATTATTGCTGAAATTTCGTGACAAAAGTATCCAGAAAGAGAAATTACTGCCATTAGTATTTATGATAAATCATAGGTCAAACTTAGGTCACAAACTTTAAGCCACTGTCATAGCCCATAGTTGTCTGTATGAAAGAATGCTTATGAGTATTTCTTGCCCACTAATAATTTTAAAATAGGAAAAGAACATATCTTAAAGAAAAGTTATATAAATTTTTCAGAAATTCCCAGCATCTGGTCCCACTGTCCATCTATCCTCTGCTGTTGTCTAAGATATCTCTATGGAGAAAAGTTAAGCCAAAAATCTTTCTGAGAAGCTCAATTAATGGTATAGAAATGGGGCAGAATATGAGTTGATACAATTTTGTATATATATAAAAATAGTATTCATAAATAGTGCTATGGTTTCACAGAGTAGGATTGAATTTATAAGAAGTAAAACTACATAGAAAGAAGGAATAATTATATAATATATATGTATATAATATAATTTATTCTGCATATTCGCTGTAATGCTTGCTGAAAGATGAGGATCATCTTTAAAGCCATCTAGGGCAGCAATGAATTAAGCTGTAGAGACAGGATCATTACAGTTTTTGTTTGTTTTTTAGATTGTTAAGATATAGTAGAGGGAGAGTACTTATAACATTTATGTATTTCTAAAGATATATTTTAGATATAAAAATATAAGCTTTCAGATACATGGAAGTTAAAGATTTTTTTTGCTAATCATGATAGCACTTCAACAAATTTTCCTTGAACTTTAATATCAATGATGACAGTCCCAGCAAAAAGCATTAACTTATATTTTAAATTGCTTCTGATATTATTTCTCCAATACTTTTTTCTTGCAGTTCAAAAGACTTTGATAATAGTAATAGGGTAATAATTTTATAGTCTTCAGCGACGCCCATCTGTTCTCGGTTTTAGAAAGAAGACTTGTGAAACCAGCCTTAGTGGTAATATACCAGCTACTTCAGGACAATCAAGATACTGAACAAATACAGTGGTTTAGACAGAGTTATGCTTGCTTAATGTTGTTGTTTTCCTCTACAAAGAGGGGAAGACACAAGAAAGAAATGAAGCATGAAAGAGGCAAAGATGCAGGCTCATTTAACACCTTTCTCCCGATAGTACTCTTGAACTGCTGATGTGTGTGTGCTCTAGGATGCCTCAGTAATTTCAGGGCTTGGCAACTGCCTCTGGGCTACAGCAAGAAGGAAATAAGCTCTGGTTTCAGGCAGTGTTCTTTCCCTGCAGTTCCTTTTCTCTGTGAAGTTCAGTAAGCTACTTTCATTTTGATTTTGAAACTAAAAGTGTATGTGTGAGACAGACTGATAGCATGCATGTGCTTGGCTGTGTCTGCTTGTGACTTCTGGCACCGGCAGGAAGGCTCCTGCTTCACTGTAAGACTTGCAGCTTTTCACTCCGTTAGCATTATGAATATGCTAAGGCAATTGCTCTAATAAGAAATTTAATTAGAATTCCAAACTAATTCAGGGCTGGGCTGCCGTCTTGAGTGCCACGTGGATCATAGTTTTGGGCCAGAAAGCAAATGAAATATTTTTGCTACTGTCTTCTCTTTTTCTTGGTGCAAAAAGGATGGGTGGAAAATATGAAAGGAAGTCAAGAAAACTGCTGTTTTCTATAATGTTGCTATTTTAAAAAATGTGAAGTTTATCTGTTGCAATTATTTTTCAGAATGTCTTTCTAATGATTGCCTGAACTGCAATGCTGGCACAATATGCAATTTTTATTAATCAATAAGAAAAGATCCTCATAATGAGATTATACAAGCAGCAACTAATCATTATCTCACCATCAGTCTGTAAATCTGTTTCCCATTATTGAAATCCACAATACTCTGTACATTCCCCAACAAAGTTTTACATGTATGGTACATGTCACAGTGTAGCTATTCCCGGTGTGGATTGTTGTTTAATTTCCTCATTAGCTATATTGCTCTGAACAGGATCTGACATATAAGACATAATAACAAGTACTAACAACATCACAACATCCACTATCCCTTTTGGCATGGTTCTGTGTTGACCCCACAAAGGTCATATATGTTTAATGCTGTATGTATGTCCAAATAATATAACTTTTTTTTTTTCTTTTTTTTTTTTGGCTAGCATGGATGAGATGATGGACACAATGAGATTTAAAATAAAAAATAAAGAATTGTTTGTTTTCACTTAACTTCTAACAAGTTTTTATTTGCGTTATCACCAGTTAAGAGGTCTGCCACATTTCAAGATATGATTCTGCATAAATTGCATATTGCATATGCAGCAGCTGCAGAGACCATGTGAAGGGAACAACGTCTTCTGATGTTATTCTCCCACTCAGACCACTTTGAAGATACTTATTCTGGGTGACTTTACTGGCCTCTGTGCTGTTTCGCATAGGGCCAGGACTGGTTAAACTTGTTCAGTCTCAGACTGGCCAGCTGGCCTGGTGGGACTGCTGTGCTGTCCCCTGACCCTTTCTTTTGGTCTGTGCTGTTGTCATCCTCCCCTATCAGGGATAGGGAGGTCCGTTACACAGACATAGGTAAACAGAGCTGCAGCCACTGTGTCTAGGCAAGTCTTCAGCCCACTCCCTTTTTATTTCCCTGGTGAAACTGGTTCAGGTTAGAGATGAATGAACATAATTACATCTCCTACCATTCCTTGTACATCATCATTGTCACTTCTCAAAAGCCTGAATAAATGTAGAAAGAATAACTGATATGCTCCCAGGTTCTCATGGGTAGATATCCCACTCTTTTCTACTTGCTGACCACCAAGTAATGTTATATCTGAGATAAACTCTCCACTGATCTTCTGCGCTCTCGTCTTAGCCCAACAACAACAAATTACTTTGTCCTGTTCCATTGCACCTACAATCCTCGTAAAATCATTATTGTGATCAGTTTAATACACACACATCAAATATCAGGATTATAAGAGTCTTTCCAGGATTTCCTTCTCCTTCCAAAGCCAATTAATTATTTATTGTCCTTATTTATTCTAATCTTTGTTCATTTGGGTTCCTTTCCCAATGTGTTATTCATAAACTGTACATTTCATTCAGGAAGACAACTAGGATCATCTCCATCCTACTGAAGGAATCAGTGGCCTTTTCTGCTTCCCTGAAATTAGCATTTACTTTGCCTGCAAGGTAAAAGAAAAAGAATGAGAAAGAGAATAATGCTAATTAGCTTTTTAAAAAATAGTTTGGAAAAGATTTAAATATTTGGTGCTTGGGAAAGTTAACCTATCAGGTTCGTGATGTATCGAGAAATCAGAAAAGTATAAAGTGTCTTAGATAATAACTGAATTATCCAAATGTTGACAGAAAAGAGTAATAGCCTCACTAGAAATACATCTATTTGAAACTGGAAGCTCTCATGCTTAAGAACCCAGTTTTAATCAGATTTGGCACATAATTTTTTTTTTTTTTTTTTTTTTTTAAGGCTGGAAGACATGCATCCAATGTTTTTAATGTAAGAAGTCAGTCCCTCCAAATCTACAGGTGTAATACAAGTGATTGAAGCCAAGGGACCAAACTAAAAAGGTAAAAATCTTGTAGAGAATAAAGCCAGGGAAAGGCATAAAAACCTATCTCTTTGCGTCAAACTAATGTACTGGTCACATTTGATGTTGATTTAAAATTGTGTTGTAACCGAAATAAATGGTATCTTACAAGCAGAGAGACATATTTGATTTCTGTTCTTACCATCTGGAACACCACTCCTCTAAACACACACTTTTTGAATTAAAAGTGTCAATCCATTAGAAGGGTAATGGACTGACACTATTCATCCAAGAGAAAGAAAGAAAAAGTGGCATTAAAATAAGCATATGTTTTTGCAAGTGCAAATGGCTTTGGAGCTAGTAGATAGCTATTCAGTGTGTAAATAGTGTCATTAATGGGCAGGTATTATAACACCTTTGAAAGAAATGTCTACTTTGATAATTTGTTTTCACTATAAGTAATTTAACCAAATTTTCTGAGTTTGGACCCTGGTCTGCTCCAGGTAAGAACATTTCCAGGTGAAAAGGCCTTTCCTTTTCTTTAGTGATGAATTGCTGGCCAGTGGGGTCATGTCATCAGCTTAACTCGACAAAGTCCATGTACTGGGCATCTAAAGAAAGATGAGGGTCCTGTCAGAAAGATATAAACAAAACTTGAAGTTGTTTCAAAGCCAGGGGAAGTCTGATATGGTACTGAGGAAAGACAGAGAAATTGGTGTAATAATTCAGGATTAGGTAGGATGAGACCTTTCTTTCCCAGCAAAAGTAGCAATCTTTCAAATGTGATTAAAAAAAAAAAAAAAAAAGAAACCTTTTATTTCAAACTTCAGCCCATAAATGCCATATTTACCTTCAGGAGTCTATCAGTTAAATGTTTGATTTCATTGTAGGAGCACAGATTAATGATGGCAAAATATACATACAATTTTATATAAATAAACATTCAACGTATAACTACCAAATGTTTACAGATTGTGAAATGTATCCCAGAAGATGTCATTCACATGAACTGTTCTCTCTTGTTCTCTATTTTTTTAAAGGTTATATCAAGTTTAGTTAACATTCTTTCTCCAAGTAAGTTCACAGATCTGTTTTGTGTTGGCCTAACAAAAAAATTCCTCTTTATTAAAACTAGTAAATATCAGAAAACAATTTCAATAAATTATGTCATCTAGAAATATTATGGAAAGTAGCAAACTGTCAATGATCAGCAAAAACAAAAGCAAAAAGTACAAACTCAATTACAATTGATAGAATCCTGCATAAAATGTGCACATATTTTATATGGTATGACTACGGATGTTTCTATTCAGCTTGAATAATATTTGCATGTAATTTGTATTTTGAATATTCTTTGAAAAAAAGTTATGATGTCAGCTATAATTGAGGAAAGAAAATAGTTCTGAAAAGAAATAGATTTATTCTTAGATAACTCTTGAATTATTTGCTCAGATTAGACCTAATAAATATATTTTTCTGATGTAATTTTTTTTTTTTAAATTTGTTCCCCATCTACTAATTATTTTATATTCCTAATGGAGAAGCACTTAGTAGCCAGAAATATTGATGTGCACATTGCACACATTGCAAAAGCCTTATTCCATGGATGGAGATATTTAGGGAAGAGGGATGTTCAGTACAAAAAGATAAACAATATTATATAATATGTAAGATAACAGAAAAATAAATAAGGGTAAAGTAAATAGTATAGGTAGCTTTGTGGCATTCTAAAGAGCATTTTTTCCATCAGGCTTATTTCATTCATAGTAGGTCATGTCATATATCTCTTTTCAAGAAAAGTAAATTTTGGCATTTTTACATTCATAGAACTTTCAAGGGTGAATTCAAATTGCATGACAGAAAGGAAGATTGTTCCCATGCTCATATGAATGCACAGTAAATCTTCAATGAATACCTATATATCATTATGACTCAGGAGAGAATTTAGAAACTGTGTATGCCCTATCTCACACACAATTTCCTTAAAAGTTATTCCTTTCTACCTCCAATGTATTCTGATGATAATTCACAGAAAAAAAATTTATTCTGATCAGCCATTTGTCTTCTTATACTGTCAGGTTAAAACATTTTAATGTTAGCACTGATATCTACGTAATGATGAAATAGTTAAAGTAAAAAGTTTTAACCTCTTTCTCTTTGCATTCATAATTTACGCTATTGTTCCAAAAATACATATATATTTCATGGTGTAATGCATTTAAGAAATAGACTGTTTGTGTAGTTAGTGCTCAAGAGTGATATGATCTGATAAATAGGCTTTAAAAGTCTGGGCCTGTAGCAATTTATTAATGTTACTCCATAAATTGGACTAACATATAAAAAGAATAGTGTAAAAGTCAGCAAGAATAATTTGATAGATAGGATAATTGTGTCATTAAACATTAAAATGTTAATAGGAAGGGCAATCAGGAGAGTACAAATTCTTATATCACAGATCATGAACTCAGCCTTCTTCCGAAAAATAGCTTCTTTTGAAATAATTCAGAGGTTTGGCAGCAAAAAATATATACTGCTATTTTTCATTAAAAAGGTTAAAAATTGGGATCACCCCACATAATACAGCCATATGCAGAAACATGCAGATATACCTGAACTTAAGAGTGGCCTCCCTGAGTCCACTCCAGGTCATGTCTGGTAGAAAAATGAAGAAACAAGAGAAAAAAAAGTTCTTCCCCTCCTCCTTCCCCTCTCCCTCTCCCCTCCAATTACCAACCCAGCTACCAACACAGGTTGTTTTTCTATCACAATATTTAACAGCTTTATATGGAGCTTTCTTCCATTAATTTGTCTAATTACTTTTTAAAGTCTATTTATAATTCTGGCATGCAATCTATGTGAATAGGTTCCACAATGTATTTTTTTTCAGTTTATGAAAAAGTGTTTCTTTCTGTTTACTTTAAAATTTGTGCCTGGTAATTTCAATAGGTATCTCCCACACAATCTAATTAAATAAAAAAAATACAATTAATTATTTTCTGTTTAACTTTCCTGAATTTATGGTCTCTGTCATACTATATCTCAGTCCCAATTTTTTCCAACTTGCAGAACTTTAACCTTTTCAAGTCTAGAAGCTGCCACATAACTGATCATCCAAGCCATTCTTCTTTTGTGCTCCTTCTAGATTTAACATGTTATTTTGAGGTTGTGAGGCAAAACTATATGAAACAGCCAATATGTAGACAGAAAATGGAGTAAAATTATACATTTCTTTTTTAGTTTACAATCAGACTTCAAAGAATTCCAGCAGATTTGCAAAGCATATTTTTTCCTCTGTAAAAGCTTTATTTTCTGTTTGTCGTTATAGCACTTTTCAGTATGCATTTACTAATCTTATTTGCAGGGAAATTTCTACTATTTTGCACTCTATAGAACTCAAATTTCTAGTATGTAGCATCTTAAATCCTGTCTTAAGTCTTTATTGAAAATCCATATCATACTGAACTATCTCTTTGATACCAGGCAATCATAAAAAAATAGTTCATATCTGTATTATTTTATAAAACTCATAATTGAGCATTGATCTGCATTCATATCTGTATTATTTTATAAAACTCATAACTGAGCATTCATCATTTTTCATTACATGAATTTGTTCTCAGTATGGCACTTCAGCTTTTGTTGGTTTTATTCATAGGGCTTTCTAAGAGGGTAGATCCTTAAACTAATTAGTGATTAACTCATTTAGATTCTTTTGAAAGATTCTTCCGCATGCACATACACCACCCACACAGGGCTGTGTGTCCCATACAAGACAGAAAACAGAGTTGAGTTTTGGAATGTGTTATAAATAATCTCATGTTTAGATGACATAATTAATAGGACCCCTGACAGAAAGGCCAAAAATCAGGTTCACAGAAGACTTTTGTAGTAGTGAGAAAGAAGGAACAGGAAGCTAATGATATAAAGGAAAGAAAGGAAGTGGGGGATTCCAACTCCTCTTAGGAAAATTATGCAATGAGTAAAGTTTGGCAAATAATACTTTTCCATCTGTGTGATATTAAAGGAAAATATTTATGCTAGCAGTGTTGAGAATAGTTCAAATTTGTGTAAGAGATTGCCCACTTAGTTCTGTCAAAGCCGATATCTATGAAGAGAGATATGCTGAAAGTCAGAAAAATATTTCTGAACAAATATGTAGCAGAAAAAGCTTAAGAATGTGTTTTATAAAATAAATAATGCTGTTGTATTGTCTCTAATGCTCTTTGATTCTTCAGCTTTAGACAATTTGAGGTTAATTAAAAAACAAAGAAAATAATGGGGAATGAGTATCATTTGCATTTTCAAGTGCTGTGCCAAGAAATTACGTGGTCCAGTGACACTCAGCAGGTAACAGAATTGAACATAAAACTATCTCATAATTCCTTATTAAAAAGGCAAAAAGGCAATTTGCAAGAGGAAGTAAAAGACCTGAATTAAAATACAGCTTCCAGTGGATCTCTTGTTTCTCGTCAGTAGACATGAAATAAGATTTCATGATCTTTTCTGTATAAGCAATCTAACAACCATGTTTTGTTATAATATTCAAACTTAACAATAATCCATCCTACTGTGATTTCAGTTGCCCACCAAACTGATGGGGTATGATACTATTCAACAGAAAAAGGACTATCATATTTTGACCCTAGGTATTAAACAATATACTCAATACATGAAGTAGTACACAGAAACATATTTGTGAAGTTTTCTGTGTGTATGTCGCAGAATGAGTCTCTGCTGCCTCTTTAAGTTCCGTGTGATAAGAAGTGGCTCCACTAACATAAAGCTCATGACATATATATTCTTTAAATGAGAATGTAAACTCTCTCAGTGACATATGAACATATAAAACCCAAATGCTTAGCATAAAGTAAAAAGGTTGCATCTACAGGTCCTGGAAAACCTCTGGACTGGATAGTGTAATCACTCGGGAAACTTGTAATAGCCAAGTAGCAAGCTATTTCCACCCAGTGTTTAATCCTTGGTTGACCTCAGCACCTGGAGAGGTGCTAACAGCAATCTGGGATCTCAGTTAGTCCTATTTTACTTGAATTTGACTGCATGATAAAGGTAACTCAGCCGCTTTGAAGGTCTTTTACATATTTATAAATTATGGCAGAAGAGCAACATTGTGTCTTTTTGTGTTTTATCAGCATACTGTGGATTTGTTATAGAGAATAATAGTTGCTGCTTGTTTCTCAGTGCAAACACTAAGATACAGTAAAACTTACTGTCTACTGACTCATATTTCTACAAATTTTGTTTAGGATATAACACTTAACTTTTTTTTTTTTTTTTTTTAGATAGATGTATTCATTTTTTTCTTTACAATAGTTTTTCTTGTCTAGCTTTTATATTCGTTTCCTTAGGCCAGACAATCAAAGTGAAGACCTTTTCATTTAAATGCATTATCCTTGTAATTTGTCTGTTTTTGGTCAAAGCTATTGCGTTGGAAGGATGATCTTTATGTGACTTGGAAGGATTCTGTGTAGGGATTTGTGGGCATGGCAGTTAATGGAAAAGGAGCCTTAGATGGTACAAGATGGACTCTCACAACTCCAGCAGCACCATCTCATCCTGCAGCCCAACTCACCTTTTCCCTGTCTTGCTTTGTCCTATTCAGAATTCTGACATTCTAACAGAATTCTAAACAAGCCAATTAAGCACTTTCTGGCTATTTTATTGGCAAAGAGTTTCAATAACAAGCTGAAACTGTTTGGTTAGCTTTTGCATAAAAGTCAATTCTTGATATAGTATCTTTGGATGGACTATTGATCCCAAAGCAACATTGAGCAGCATTAATAAAGAGACATTAGGCCTTACACCGTATCAGGAGTATCAAGAGTATCTCCCTAAAGACAATGAAACTGGAGATTAGAGAGACACTACTGTAATAATTAAAGTATTTTGCCGTATATAAATTCATTTCTTATATTCACAGCTTATTCATCTGGCAAGCCAAAGCCTGCTACTTTCATGGAAACATTTTTGCTTGTTTTTACTGTAAGTGGTGGAGTTCCTGGTGTGCAATGAAACTGGTTGAAAGAAATGAGGCCTATTCTGTTGTTTTTTTGCACTTACACAATTTTGTTTGAACTCTTCAGTGTGCTGTATGTACTTGCTTGTAACTGATGGGAAAGATTTCTCCTCCTGACTTATGCTTTACAGCACTATTGCAGATACCTGTTTTTGCAAAAGGTGTGAAGTAAGTGATAACTATGAAAGTTCCCGGATTAAGAGAAGACACATGCTGACAGGAGTCAAGGAATTCTTTGTCAGGTAAATGTCTCAAACTTCTGCTTCTACTCTCAACCTCTTATTCTTTTACTTCTGCAGGCAGCAGCTGGTACATTTCATTCTACAGCTAAGTTACCAACTATTTAATGATTTTGCAGTCTATCAATTGTGGAGTGATTCCTTCTGCCTGCTGATTTACCCTTAATGTTCCAGACTTCTCAGGGCTACCCTGTTACGATGGGACCATAAGAAATCTATCTGTCAACAGGTATATAACTAACACAAAAGTATATTTTAAAAATCTATAGATGTAATGATTTAAGGGTCAAATTCGATTAAAGCATAGGCAAGCATATTTACAACTGACTCCACTAAGAACTTCAACCATTTCTGATAGGTTTGGGTACTACTATATTTTAACCATAGATATATTTGGAAACCAAAAAGGAGATTCTGTCTTGCTTTAAAGTCTGTAACTACATTGAAACTAATAGTTGGTGAAAGGTCTAAGTGAGGGGAAAATTTAGCCAATTTAGTCAATTATCATTGTTTAACTAGCAAATCTGATAATTATGACTCTTTGTTTCATAGAAGAATATGACCGTATGACATATTAGTTTAGCATCTCCAGACTGAATTATGTGGGAATATGTATGCTGAGCAATAAAATCTATTAATTCCCAAATAAGATGGGCACCTCACTGTCAGGTTTTAATAATCATTTCTATTTTTAGTCAGTAGTCTAGGTCACTGAGAATTTCTAAGGTGCACAACTCAGCTATATAGAATTGCATATCTATCCCTGGCCAATGAATATATCTGTATTTCCAGCAGAAAATAAAATTCATTGAGCCCAGGATTGTGTAAGAGCTGAAAATGAAGTGTTCATTTAAAGAAGATGTCTGTGAGCTAGAAAAGTGAAGAATAGTAAATCCAAGGTCTGCGAACATTCTTGTCCATTTTGAAAAATTATTCTGTTTCTCTAATCTGTTCACATATGATCTCACTGTAACAAGCCATCTAGGCATGGCAACAGATTTGAACATCTCTTAAACAAATTGTTTGGTCAGGACCAGAAATGTCTGCTACCTATTTTTAGAAAAAAAAATGTAGTTACTTAGAACATAAATTATTGAGAAAGAAGGGAACAAAATTAGGATTTCAGTTCCCACTGTTTAAAGACTCATGCGTAAGGACTTTTAAAAATCTATTTCCTTTCCATTTCCTTTTTTCAGGGTTCCTTCCTGTTCAGATACCTTCCTTACAACAGTTTCAACAAGTAGCTACACCAGGTGGTATGGTTCTGCTCTTTTGCATGGGATAGCATGCTTCTACCATTTCTATCTGGACAGTCACAGGGACTCCAACTTGTGTTTGAATTAGCCCATATATCTCTGATAGTAGCAGCACATATTGAAAAGAGCTTCTCCAAGCACAGCAGAGAGTTTTGTGACCAACATTTATTTTTTATTTTCTGTTGGATCTGTTTGCACTTTTCTTGAAACAAAAATTAAATTTTAAGAAATTTAAAATACAATTTTATCTACATTACTACACGGATTTATCTTTAATATCAGAGATACCTAAAGAGACATGTTTTCATGAGGGTTAAGGAAACACCCGTTAACAAAATTTTTATCTGTAAAAAGGGGCTATGGAGATACGACATAATACACAGAACCTTTGCAGGTTTATTTATTGCTCTGTTGTTGTCAGTGAGAACAGTAGGTCCCTGTTCGAGCAAGACGGAATTCCCTCTGCTTTGAGCGTGTACTATGCTTCAGCATGAGAGGACCAGCAGGCTCATCCCTGCTATAACTCCTTCTGTCTGTGAGAGGCAAGCTAGAACATGACATACTGACTGGAAGCAGATGTCTTACATCTGTTTGGCTCATTATTCATTCGGTACCTTCTCCACCAAGAAGGAAATAGATTGGAAAGGAGTTAGAAATAGAAGGGGAAGTCAGGGACAGTTGCAGGAAAGTAAAAGAAAAGAGAGAAGGAAAGAATCTGGAGACATAATGCAGGGAAGGATTAATTCAGACAATTTTATTTCCAACTTTTAAGTGTCTGAAAATTTTCCACCTCTAATTATTATTTATTTGTAATAGTATGCCAAATAGTACTTTGATAGCATGCACAGACTAGCAATAACATTGCCAGTGGTTTTGATTTACCAAGAGCAAAGTGTTTCACAATAGTTTCATGAAGAAAATCTTTACTACAAAAACATATGGGCTCATATAATTGGGTGCGACATACTCTTTGGGAATTTTATATACATGATGTTTTAAGTATGCTAGAGACCACTGGAAGGTTTCATGTGTAAGTCTAGATGTGTCTGGATGTGTATGCACAAATATCCAAACAACTAAAGAAAATTACTTATATTTATATCTATGTACACATAAGAGCACAGATGAGTACTTTGTCGATCTATGTATTTGTTACACACAGAGTGAGTAGTCCTTTAATTCTAAAAGAAAAAAGTCCTGTTGAAAGCCAGTGTAAAGTTAAGCAAGCAAACTATGGTCTAAAAGCCAAAAAAAAAAAAAAAAAAAAAAAAAAAAAAAAAACAAGCAGTAAGCAGGGTATCTATATCAGCCTTCGGCCTTCGTCAGAGTCTGGCTCCTATTTCTTCTTCTGTTTTGTTGTGCTACACTAATAACAGACCTTCAGGAAACAACAATTCTACTTAGCACAGTCCTTATTCAGAGAAATCTAATCTGTGCTTTAGCTTTGAATACTGTAATAGGAACACTGGGATGAACTGTGGTCTTCTGTGCACCTTCTTTCAGTACTTCAGCATTTTAACCTTTCATTTTCCAAAGCCAATTTCTCAAATGCATGAGGTGATTAATGAGAGCAGCTTTCTCCTACATCCAACAGTCACATGTTCATCTTGCCCATCTGTCCTTGCATAATTATCGTAGTGCTGCTCATGCCAATATTTAGGACCATGTCAGCACTTCCATTACAAACCCCAATTTTCAGGAGTTTATAATAAGGCTGGTGCCCTTGGCATTTGGCCGGAATTAAAGAGAGCTGAAAATCACACTAGTCAGGGCACTGAATCCAAAACACGAGCAGTGATTTGTTTTGGGTTAGGCTCCATATTTGGCAAGAAAGAGTGGCCGACAGCAAGTGCAAGGGAAATAAAAGAGATCCAAGAGTCTGATAGTACTGCTGAGCTTTGCATAATGTCAGAGAACAGTGCAAGAGCAGGTCCAGCTAAGTAAGAAAAGCTTTCATAAGGCAGCCAAATAATGTTCCATTTTTGGAAGGAGGCCAATGTGGAGAAAGAAAAAAGAAGAGGACCCACAGAAGGGCTGAGTCTGTAGCTCTCTCAGTGCTCTCTCAATGCCAGCTCATTTATTCACGAAGAAATCTCTTGCACAGAGCCATGAATACCTATGTACAATTCTGCAGAGGAGGACAAATTAGTGGTATTTGAAGAAAAATGAGTACATTTTCAAAAGTGGACTGGTGATTCTGAGAGCTGAGCCACAGACAGTGGAATAGGCTTGATTTTGTGCCGTGGTGTTTAGAATTTTCTAGACTCTACGCTTATTTGCACAGCTAGAGCTTGTCACTCAAACAGCACTTTTTGACTCTTAAACAATTGAAACCCCGAAAACCCTAAGATACACATGATTATCCAGGATAACAATGAGTGGAACAATGTAATAAGGATAGCTACAGGTAAGGCAAAATATATGCAAATGAGGCTATGTGAGCATAACATACTTAGTATTTTTTACCTTCAGAGGAAGTTATGACACATAATGAGGGAAAAGACAAAGGAAAAAAGATGGATCTTTAATAAAGGATCTTTAATAAAGAACAACTATCTACATGCTAGATTAAGTGCGTCTGGATAACAAAGAGCTGATTGTGTAATAAACACAAATAAAAGAATTTCTAATCCCAAGTGCTCACAGAGACAGTTGTATGAATTTTTGTGAGTACAGGTGGTCACAGGTTTGGCTTTGCACCCAGTAGTTAATATTGTGCCAACTTTTGACTTCTTGGCAGGCATCTCAGTATATACAAGATACCATTCTTCTTTTTTTGTTTGTTTTTTTTTTCTCTGTAGCAGTAACATTAGTAGGAAACCTGAGAGACAAATACAGTTTCACATCCAAAGAAAGTTCTCTGAATATGAACAAGCTAAAATACAGCCTGAAGTTATTATATGTCTGCTATTCCAACTGTGATGACTAATGTTCATTATCCTTATTTTTAAGGTATATACTTGCCTGATACTTACAGCCTGCACAAGTGAACAGTTACTGTGATCATCTGGCATTGCGTAATTTCTCATATTTTATACTGTCATTCATTTTCATGTAGCATCATATAGATCACTGACCTTGATATTTTCTTGCATTTGAGCAATTAAAATTAAGTCCTGCAACAATGAATATTTACTTACATCAAACAAAACAGTTTTGCTCCAAATTTTCAAGTATAAATTAGGTTGATAGTCAAGTCTTATTCATTCTCTGGGATAATAACACCACCAAATATAATAAATCCACCAAATCAGGCTAATTCTTTTTAAACAGTGAGACATGCTTTAAGACCAGAAGTATTATATATCAAAGAAAAATAGGCTTAACGGTTATATTGCCAGAAATAACCTTGTCTTTGAACCACTAGTTCAAACCACTAATTTTCCAAAATTCCTTGTTCGGAAGCGTGTGCCACCATTTTACTGCACAACAGTTGAACACTTTGGAAGAAGTGGATTACTGTCATTGTGTTTTGTTCACAAAACACAACAAAAGAAAACAAAACAAAACAAGCCTGTAACTAGGTGAAAGAAAGAAGAGGCTATGTACTGATATAACCTGGGCTGACATTTGTTTATTGACTATATTAAGTGCTATTACAGCATGTGAGCACTTTCATAGCCACAGAGAAACCAGTTGTGCTGCTAGGACATCGTATCTCACCCCAGAAATGTAATTTTTCTCATAGATGGTATGTGGGGAGCAGGGAGGAACTTCGAGTCTACCCTGTCTCTGCAACAAAATATTCCATTGCTTTGGGAGCAGCGAGCTCCTGCGAGCTCCTATCTTAAATTCTTTGGCATCAGCAAGCAATATGAAATTACAGTTTGGCCTTTGTTTTTCTCCTCTTATAAACTGGCAAAAGTAGTCCTCATAGGGATGACCTTACCTTCTGGAGAATTTCAGCTACAGTTCAGCTTCAGTCTGATTGACAGTTTTCAATCAGTTCCCTCCCTTATTATTCAGCTGGGACAGAGGAGAAGAGAGAGTATTTTCTGTGGAGTTGACCTGTGTAAAACCCATTCTAACTCTGTATTTTGTAAAGTGAATGTTAGAGGGGAGAGAGAAGAAGAAAAAATAGGAGCATTTGTTGCAGTAGGAGTTAAAATGAAATGAAGAAAATGTAGAAAAACAGTGGTGGGAAATGGAACTAGCTTTTCCCCCTTTCAAATCTACATGGTATTAGAGAATAGAATAGATTTTACTATAAATCAGTTGACTTTGTCATGTAGCTATATATTTTATTCCATTACTGTATAGCTGATGCCATCTAAAAGGTTCTTTATTAAACCACTGAATGGAAGAAATAGAACTGGAAATGTCAATTTGCTCTTCCAGTGTATTAGTGAATTACAACTATGCCAAATTCCTGTGATTTATTTATTTATGCTTTTTTTTTTTCTCAGCTGCCTTATATGGGGGACACACATAGGCTAAGAAACACTGTTTAACCAAAACACATGGCTGAGACCAGACCTTGATAATGTGAAACCCAAAATTTAACAAAATTGAGAAGTCATAAAGAACTGCTTCAGAGTTTTACTGTCTTATTTTAAAAATGAAAAGATACCCTCTCATGGAAATTATTATTATGGCTATAAATGATTATCTTTTCTTTGGCCAAGAAAAAGTGCAATTTACTAAAATAAAACACCCAGGTCTTTCCACAGTAACTTTATTTTTGCTGTTATTTTAATTATTATACAAAATGCTTTAGAATAAGAGCACTGTATCTAGGTAAACTCTTGTTATCATAGCCAAAAAAAAAAAAAAAAAGTGCAAATTAACAGATTTATGTATATATAATATAAACCAATGTTTGCTCTTACTCAAAACTGTTCAAAACAGTCTTTAAAAAAAGAATCCTCAAATTTGAGGTGAGTAGAATAAAACTTCTACACAAAGAATCTTCCATTAAAAACTAAAGCAATGAAAGTTATGGTTTGTATGTACACTCACTGCTAGTCTAACTATCATATCACTATTTATTTTTTCCCTGTTCCATTTACTCCAGAGGTCCTCAAGCAGTTCAGTGGTGAACACAGGGCCATAGTCACATGGGCAGTCCCTCTCTAATGGCACAACACATGCATCGTGGCACATCTTTCTGTGTAGAACCCATACTCCGAGTAGGAAGTTTTTTTACTTCTCATCTCATAAAGTGAACTACTCACAGCTGTTCAGGTGCTCAACAGTTACAACAAAGATTATCTGTAAGCTTCAGTCAAAGGAATTGTAGACAGATACCCGCATTTATGTGATTTTTGTCCACAAGAATATTAAACAAAACTTGATCAGAGATCACAATACTAAGGATTTTATTTTGGCACCCGTAATGTGAAAGCAAGGTCGTTAAATTCAGAATTTGAGAAGCTGAACACATCCGTGAAGTGTTATGGCAAAATAATAAGCATGCATGTGTGTCTGTGTGTGTTCTCAGGTATCCAGATAGCAAGACACTCTCTCCAGCAATGTAAAATGTCCAGTGATGAATGAAGAAATGAAGAAAAAAGAAGAAAGGTGAAGATGAAGAAATATTCTTTATTCAGTTCATAGGACATGCATGTAGAAAGGATTTCTTTTGGGCATAATGTTTTTTTAGAGACCAGTATCTTTTAGTCACCAATGTTAAAAAAAAAAAAAAAAAAAAAAAAAAAAAAAAAAAAAAAAAAAAAAAAAAAAAAAAAAAAAAAAAAAGAAAAAAGAAAAGAAAGAAAAAGAAAAAGAAAAAGATTAAAAATATTCAATCACTTAGAAATCAGCAGCAAGTTTCTTCACCAAGTCTGTATTTTGCCATTGAAACAGTGGCAGAAGATAGCAAAGTGTCACTGTGTTTGCCTGTTGGCTTGTAAATCAGCCAGAAAAACTGAGCCATTGTAAATAAAATTGTGAAAGTTTCTGGAAATTCAGTTTTAATAGCTACAGGTTACTGCCAGGAATCAATAGCCTGCATTCAGGGACTCACACTGAATGGAGTCTCCAACACTAAAGAGGTCTTTGGTTTGACGGCAAGAATATAGTTGCTCAAAAATAAATGATCATTATAGACCATCAGTGAAAATAACCTAATTTTATTTTACTAGCTGCTGTAAATATTTACTTTGACGACCTGCTTTATCGAACTATGAGGATACAGTTCTGTGTATGATAAGACTGAAGGTCAATGCTTGTTTAATAAACTCCAAATAAAGAATTATGTGATACATTGTACACATTTCACATCCTGTGATGTATTAATGCATCCTTGCACTCTGTATAATCAGCTCAAATGACTTCCTTTAAGGAGACAGAGATTGTTTCACTTGCATCATTTTTTTAACAATTTAAATGCACTATTGGTCAAATGCCAGGAATACAGCTAACATTTAAGGTGAATATTATATTAGATCTATTGAATTTTGTAATTTTCAATGTCTTAAAGATAAAGGAGAGATAAACAACTTCAGCTTAAATTGCAACATAGCTCTTAAATAATTACCTGTTGATAGTACAGTTAAGTCCACTGCCAGAATTGTCAAAGTCTCATACTTGGAGTGCTGTGTTCAGCCCAAGCATACGTTTCATTATGACTACTCTATTGTATTTTTATGCTTGCCTATTTATCCTGCAAAATATCACTGAATGTAGACCATGTTACTAGAAGGTGCAAAATGTATAAATATAAAGATCCCCAGATCCATGTCTGTCCCTCTATTTGCCCCTCCTGATTTAAAGAATTCTCTTTTTTTTCCACTTCTTGAAATCTTTCCTTTTCTTTTTTTCTTTTTATTTACGTAAACAATTGTTCCAAATTATTGATCATAAACATGACTACAAGAAGCCAGCAAAAAATGTCCTTGATTTTCTGTGAATACACTGAACTTTAATGTACAGAGCAAAACATGAACCCTTGACAATTATTCTTGGCATACAATTTCTTTTTATTTTAACAAAGTAAAGCCTGTATTCTCTGTATATTTGTATGAATCCAGGTACTTTCTGACATTAGCAATAAACTACTATCCTTCCATCTACCTAGGCTTGTAGAAAGACTGCGGAGAAGTGATTTTGAAATAATCAGGATTGTAACTTCACACTGATTCTCTTTCCTAGAAAATCTTTTCCTTTTCTAAAGAAATTTAGCTATGTTTACATTGCAGTCAGGAGGTGTTAATGTGGAAACATTTGAGCTAGCTGTAAATTAGGCAGTTTGGATACTGACATGAAGTAGTAGCATGGAGCTCAGGAGATGCTGGTCACCAGAGAGTATGGCTATGTTTGCAGGTTGAGTTATGGCACATAATGCCATAATCTGTTTTGTCCTCAGTTCCCCAAAGAGATAGTTTGCTTAAACATGTAGAGACATGATTTAAAATGGTGACATTAGTGAACTTCCTCGGCGATTGCTCGTTTGTTTATTCAAACCATGGTTAAGCTTGCTCTTGTCTAGTTTTTCAATTATTCAGTCTTCTTTCAATTATTAGTTCTCCAAAGACCATTAGATTTTAAGATGATGCTTTTTTCTTCAGAATTAGGGAGGGGCACAGCCACATGCATATACAACTACCATAGTTCAACTTGCTAAGGAGATGTTTGCAAAGCTGTAGTAATTCAATCGCTCTGTAGTGTATGTATGTACTTCCATACCCAACTCCACACATACAATTTGCATTTGTAACTATCTACGCATATCCAAATATGTCTTTTTCTAAAGCTTCAAACTTTTCTTCTCATGTCATACTTTCAGACATTCCCAATTTCCAGTTGCCTATCTTTCCATGCTAAAATTAAAATTATAATCTCAGAACTAAATTCTGCCGCTGCAGAGTCAATTATGAAGTCTCCCTTGGAATTCAGAGGGTTCAGGACCAATATCTAGAGATGGAATATCTATCACAAACTCTTTATTCTGATTTTACTAATCCCTAAGTATTAGTGCCGTTCTCAGATAGCTCTCTATCGTTAAATTCTGGTCAAGAAAACTGCATGAAATCATGTCATTTAAGGATGGGCCAGCTGTGTTTACCCTGTAGTATTAGGCATAATGTATCAAGATTAAAAATCTAATTCTTAAGTTCTTGTAATGTCTAAAGTAATAGAAAGTAATAGAATATGAACCCATGTATTTGATGTCATTGATAAAATGCCACGCTAATTTATCATTGATGAAAATTGTTTGGAGTATTACCTGAGGATGTTCATACTGAGCACTAACAAGGGAAAAAATGCGAGTATTTAGAAGTATTATCATTCTCTTGTTTCCAAGACAAGTTTCTGGAAGCCATATAGGGGGCAGGAGAAAAACAACAGAAATTAGCTATAGAATTGGACTTTTTTCAAAGATCATTAAAAGTCTTCTCCTCTCTGTCTTTGAAGAAATGGTGAAACTGAATTCCTTTCTCTATAGCTTGATAAAATGAACAAATGCAACTTTTTTTGTAAGAAGTCTGAATCTCTTAAAGCTGACCTGAGAATTGTTCATGGGTTTACAATGGAACAAGTACAGTACACCCTGAATACTTTGTGGTGCTGCATGAAGGAAGGGCCTCTTCAGAGTCTATTCACCTCTGCCTCTGTAGCTATTTTCTGGCCTTGAGGTCTCTAGAATCTATGTATACTTTTACCTTTTTTTTTTTTTTGTCTGTGGATCATGGACTGTTTACTATAGTGCTGATGCAGGCTGAAGAGATGCAGGGCCTGAGATGTTTTATCTCTTGTCAGAGCTCGCTTCAATTAAATTAATGGATCCATTCAACTCCCTCTTTCCTCTTTCAGCTGCATCACTGCCGAATACATTAAAAAGATCTTAAGTCTCAAGATGGTACATCATGGCATTAGCCAGGGCACTCATTTCCCTCTGTCTTCTTTTTCTGTAAATCAAATAATTAATGAGATCTCTACCTCAATAGAGCACTTCATCAATATTTTGTAGCAATAGGAAAAAAGATGCGCTTTTTGCTCTTGGAGGAGCTTTTATCTCCATCTGCATAGGACTTGGTGGGCAAATGTTGTAATTCTAAAATGACAAAATATTGACTGTTTTTTTTCAGTTTGCTCTTAATTTCTGAAAAAAAAAAAAAAATCAAAAGGCTTAGGTACTGACCAGTAGATAAGCAAGATGTCTTGCCTGCTTCTGTTCTAAGGAAGGGTGTTCTTTGAAGTTTAAGATCAGAATAAAATTTAAGATGAAATTCACATCTTTGTAAAATATGAAATTGCAAAGGATCGTAAACTAAGTGCCACATTTTAATGTTGATTGTTCCTATTAATATTTTTACACAAATAATGTCAGCTGTTCTCTTTTATGAAAAAAAAATTTCTTTGTAGTGTTAACCCTTTCATGACAAATAGGAAGAAAAAAAACATTAAAAAGTATCTAATTTAATCATTTCATACTTAGAATACAACAGACAATATAGACCAGAGATTCAGGAAAATTAATAACTTGTCCAATGCTAAATAGCAGGTTTGCAACATACACAGGAGTTAGTTTACCTTTTTTTTTTCTGTTCTACTCTTAATCACATTGTTCTTTTCTTAAAGTAATTTTAGTTCAAAGACATTAAACAGTCTTTATGATTCTGCTGTTGAACTGACACTGATTATTTAGTTGAATACCATGCCTCTTACTGAGAATCATGCACTGATTAGTAATTACTTTTTGCCTTAGGTTATGAAAGAGGAATATAGTAATTTTAATTTAATGATTTGGCTGCAGACTGCATGTGGGTGAATAGGGAACATTTGACCACAATGAAAGGGGAAAAGTCAAATGTAGTCCAACTGAGTTGTTAAAATATAGTAGCAATTTTTACTGAAATGAAAATTTCATTACATTATAATTAGAACAATACCTTTTAATGAAAAGTACAAACATAGAGTTCTGGCCTTCAAAAGAATTCCATTAACTGTCACTACATTGCTGTGATAAAAATAGTCCATTCCTGCAGGATAGGCATAATTGAAAACCCCAAAACTGTAAATGCACATAACTGCAAACAATATCGTGTCTGCATGGGGTTCCCTGCAGGAGCACGGATCCTGCAGACAAGAATCTAGCAGCTACACAGCAATTGATTTTTTACAGTGTTCGTAGCACCACATTTCTAATCATTCATTTTTCATTATATGATAACTTGGGCTGTATATGCGCTGAGGTATCCTTCCCAGGAAATGCTAGCTGGCCTCCGAGACAAGTATGCAGGATGTCTTGTGTCTGCCCTGCTCTGGGTTAGCTAACACTCTGGCATGCGCAAGGCAGATCCATACCGAGCAGCACCTGACATGGGTCTCCTGCGGTACTCTGCAGGCGTTGCCTCTGGGGCTTCAAGGCCTGAATGTGCATGAACAAGGACGTGTAGTTTTTCCTATTGAACTGACAGAAACAACACAGCAAGACATGGCATAGCCTGTTACAATGGTGTATTTGCCACAGAGCAGTAATGTGTTGCATATTTTGCAGCATGTCTTGAAAAAGCTTCAAAACATTTGAGGATAGGAACTCTGATTTCGGATGTGGCCAAACCCAATGCAGTGTTGTATTTAATACTTACAGTGAGAAATCCCAAGACCAAACTCTTTCAGCCCTCCACTAGGGGTTTTCCTTAGGGAGATGAAAAGAGAACTCAAGGATAAAAAAGAGTTTGTGGAGCCTGGCCAGCTGGGCAGCAGCTCTAGGGAAGAAGCAGGGGAGCTAATTTATATGACAGTGGAGACACAATGAGTCTTTAAATGAAGCTTGTGACTTGTGACAACGATGTAAGTTTGGTATTTATTTCAGCTTTTTTACTTTTTCCAGCTTAGAGCTCTAAATGCTCAAGATTTTCCCCAATTCTGAATCCAAACTGAAGTCAGATTATTTTAATCTATATATAGGTAGAGATTTATGTTTTATTTGTTCTTTTTTTGCCGATTAACTTCTGCCTTTTACTGTATCTCCAAAATACTTTAAATCTCTGCTTTGCACATCTCAACATTACACTTAAAAAATAAAAATAAAAAGAAACAAGTATATAAGGAAAGCATTACAGGTCTAATGATATAGTACCATGTTCACTGGTGCAATGCCTAGATGGTAGTGTGAACACAGTTAATATTGTGAACAAGGTATTGTATTTAGTGGCGAGGAAAGAATGAATTCCTGGCACAAAATTTTGGTGTGTGTTGTTTTATCCTTGGAGGAAAAACCTACTGACACTGGGATAAGTTCCTTCTGGTTCTGCTTGTTTTAGTGAAATCTAGAGTACTGCAGTTTTGCCTTGCATGACAAAATCAAAATCACCTGTGGCTTTGGCCCTACAGCCTATGGAGATATTTTTGTATTATTTCTAATGTTGCTCAATTTACTGGATGCTGTGTGCTAGTTAGCATCAGCTTCATGGATTAGAGGGATACTCAAAAGTCTCTATTTTCTTCTTTCTTTGAATAAATTTGCAGCCGGTGTCCTTGTGGTAAGAAGCTTGAAAAATGTGACCTTTGCAATCCTTTGCAATGATTTAAAAATACTGACAGCACTTAAAGAAAACACACACTGCATTATATTTAAAATATCTCAGTTTGGGAGCCAGGTTTATGATCTTTAGGGCATAACTGTGTGTGTGTGTATGTGTGTGTGTGTGTGTGTGTGTATGTGCTTGTATAAGCAATGGTTTTCTTTTTACTCTTTACTCCTCTGCATGCAACAATGATATTTTTATGGTCCTCTTGAAAAATAAACTTTTCAAGTTAAATATCTACTGAAAGAAGGAAGGACTTGACTACAAATTCTTTGTTGCTGTGGAAACAGCAGCAAAGAACAAAACTGTAAAAAAATAGATTTTTTTTAGTCCAATTTAAGACCTCTACTTGTAGAAATAGCTTCTGTATCAGTGTAACAAATGCTGTTACTACTCAGACTCTCATTTAGAAACTCAGACTCTCATTTAGAAACTCAGACTCTCATTTAAAAAACTGGTCAGGATCAGTTCCTTTATTGAATTGGTGCCAATATGCTGAATATTCAAATACCCTTTACTTTATGATGACTTTAATGTCACCTTTGAAAAGCCTTCCAAGTCTGTTACATCAAGAGGAAGTAGACTGTTTACTGCTTTATGCAACATAACTTCTCACTGTGTTTCAAAGCAAATGAAGCCCAAACTTGTTTGATCTTAATACTCCAAAATTTTCAAAAGCTATGAATACTACACAGAGTTTCTGAATTCTTCTTCCCCACAAGGAATAAAAAAGATTTTTTAAAAAATTGTTGAGACTTTTGTCACTTAACGAACTGCTGTTGAATTGAAATATTGAGAAATAACATCAATAACATCAATATTTTCTATATTAATAGAATAACATAATATAAACAATAGATAAATTCATTATTTACTCTGTTAAATAAATAAAAAAAAAAAGTCTTCAAAATAAATCTGCCAAGAGGGTGCTAAACTGTAACATCCTTCCATCTGTATATTTTAGAATGTCTAGATTTTTGAAGCTTTCTCAAAACCTAGATGTTCTCCATGCTTTCAGTACCAGGGTTGTCACGCAGGAGGTCATCGATCAGTGACTTTAAATAGCATGACTAATGAACTCATTGTTTATGTGGACTGGGTGAGTATCTTTAACTGGAACAGTAAATCCCAGGCTGTGGGGCTGGGGCTAAACCATAATTTAAGTGCATTTCCTGAAAAAGATTGAGCCCAGTGTGGCCTTTCTCAAAACATTTACTATGTACTGCTGTGTGTTTCCTGATGCTATTTGGCTTGGAGTGGTGTGTGGCAGTGCTGGCAGGTTGGAAAGCTGCCCGCTGTTTTTATTCCTAGCCTGTGCAAATGGGTGATTCACCATGTACTTGTTTTCCTTGGCAGCCATTTCAAGAAGTGCCACTTGTCTTCAGCCAGACACTTGCATTTGTGCTGCTGAAGGCTCTCGTGTTTCTCCTGCACATTAAATAATTTCTTAACCTTGCTAATGCTAATAAATAAAAGCAGGGAGGGAAAAATATTGAAATAATGACTTGGATTGAGAAACAAGTCTTATTTTGCCTCCTTCTTTGTCCACCCAAGTTATTCATTTTCACATATTCATCCTTTGCCCTTCTTGAAGTAAGCAGCCTGCTTTCTAGCGAATGAATTATTCACTAAAACATCCTCATTGTCAGTTTATTTAATGAAAATCTTACTATTGTACCATACAAATAATGCCACGTCTATAAGATTTAGTGCACGTGTAAAGAAAGGGAAAATATACTCTACTGTTGATTTCTTAATACTCACCTCCTGTATCTAATGACTGCTTAACTGCCTAAGCCAGACTAACGTTCTGTAAACATTTTCATGAGGACTTTGGAGGGTTGGTTAGTTATTCTTGGATTGCTTCTGTCATCTAAGAACACTGATACAGACTCCCAAGCAGAGACATTCTCTAAGAATTCTTTGCTCAATAAACTATGTCTTCTTTCTGGTGCTTTCTACTATTCCATTTATTCCTATAATAATAATAATAAATAAACTTAATTCCTTTTCCAAGTTCTTTGACATCACTACTTTAACCTTGGGAAATCTATCAGCCACCTGCATATATGTAGCATTGTAAACCGAATTCTCTCATTCCTTTGTATGAACTTGATATTGGTTTCTGGAAGTAGTTAAAAAGATGGCAGAAGGAATTGGATGTGGAATTCATTTTGCTTATTTATTTTTCTGTCTGGTCTAAAGGTAGAGCTTTGTGAACTTGAAATAATGAATGAAAATGCTTTTTGCCTCAGGGTACAGCTCTGTGTCAGGCAGAAGAGAAATATGACTGGTGAATCAACTTATTAAGTTATGTGTAAGGTGCTGAGATTCTTATGGGATCCAATCCTACGTGTGGTAGGAATCACAAAGAGGGATTCTAAACCAGGTGAGTCCCTAAGGTGTAACCTCCAAACAGTACCATGCATTGCAATTTTGCACTCAAAGATTTTTATTTATTTCTATAATTTTTCTTGTAGACTTATTTTTAAAGACCATAGAGATGCAGAAAGCTTATACAGTGTACAACTTGATGGATGTACCTATATATAAGGTTGGGTCCCGTGCTGGAGCCGTGTGGCTGGAGGGAGGCTCACCCTGGCACGCTGGCAGAAAGGCTTGCATCAGCAAGGTGCAAGAGTCCCTTTTTTTGCCTTTTTGTCCCTGTTCTGCTCCTCAACACAGCGCACTGGCTGGGGGAGGAAAGGGAATCAACGGTGCAGTAACCAACAGGTCTGGGCAGCAATTAATATTTCATGCAAACAAAACATCTTGCTGCTGCGGCAACTTCAGGCGCAAGGGCAGGGGAGCAGAGCAAGCAAAGGAGGGAGGGAGGCCGGGAGAAAGCGGCGCGGAGGAGCTGACTCATGGAGCCAACTGTCACAGGTTTCCATGCCACCGGCACGGCAAGAATTACAGCGGCAGGAAGGCTCTCAGGGCGCCCTCTGACCTGCCAGGAGGCACTGCCTTCTGTGGCTGCTCGTGTTTTAAGGCCTTCGGTCCTGCACTGAAATGCCATGGCCCATCTTCAGTTATAGAAACTCAGGATCTCACAGGATTAGGTTTCGAGCCTGGGAGAAAGAAGGCAGACCAAAAGTCTGGCGCTTCCGAGAGGTGGCCTGGCCCCGCCTGCCTCCGTCCCCTCATCCCCTTTCCGTGGGGAGAGGTAACCGGGGCCGGAGTGTGTCCCCCGTGAGGCCTATGGGCCTCGGATGGAGGAACACGGATGCAAGGCAGGGCCCTTCGCTCCCTCTCATCCCTCAGGGAAGGTTGATTCACGTGCCGGATCTGGCCAGCCCAAGGTGCCGAAGCCTCCTGCCTGCGAGCGAGGCCTCTTCCATCCCAACTCCTCCTGGCTTTGACGCGGGCTAAGGCAAACGCAGCCGCCGCCATCAACACCAAGGCCGAGCTTCCTGCAGGCTGGAACGTGTCCTCCCATGCTCCAGCGGTAGAAAAAGCTGCTCCGCCGTCCCGGAGCTGCGTGCTCGCAGCCCCTGCCAGCGCCAGCCGCCGGGGCCACGGGGACACCCATGCTCTCCCACGAGCTGCTCCTCCCTGCCAACCCTCCATCCCCAGCCTCCGCATCTTCTTCCTCATCTCCTCATCCCCTGTCCCCCCATCCAGAGGGGTTCAGAGATCCTTCAAGAAACAAGCAGCAGCTCTAACAGTGCCAGCAGGATGCTGGAGTGAGAGGTTATGCTCTGAAGGCTAATAAAGGTTAAGCTCATGCTTTGCCCTTAGCAGAGGTGCTGATCATAGAATCAAGCATATGTGTACACAAATGTATTTTTGTGCCCATATATATGTGTTTACTAGTTGTATTTCATATTTTATTAAGTATTAATACTTCATTTTTCACACTCTATCAAGCTTTCTAAAATATGGATTATGTTTTCATTTGGCCTGTAATTTTCACATAATTTCTATGGTTAAATATAATCTCTCTCATACACACCAACTACACAAATGACACATAATATGAATAAATTATATACACACACAAAATTACCCATGATTTACTATGCAGATAGTGTAAGATAATGTCCAGCTTTTCAGCTGGTGCAAATACTTATATAAATTAGCAGTATGTCAGCCACTTGAAATAACTATCTGGCTAGGTTTCTGCAGTGAACAGCTTATATTTACTATACAAAACACTTCCCAGGATTGTGCTGCTATTCTGGAGATAACACTCTGCTTGAAATTGTTTTGCCTAAAATTAGGTGCAAGTCCAGTGGCATTGCTGCAGACTACCCAGAATCTCTGATAGACCGCTATGGCACCGGCCCTCCAGGTTACCTATACGATCAGCTGGGCACATAAGCATTATAGGACTGGTTGTTTACTTAGGTATCCCTGCAGTCCCTTTTCTATGTTCTTTCCATCTACTGTTTTGTGAGCTCTTTGATAAAACTGGGCAATTGCTCAGCTGGTGTTTAGGCTTCAGTTTTAGATCTGAATCATTAAAAATGCACCTAAATCCTAAATCTATCCTTGAACCTGGTGTTGATCTAATCTGGCCATTAGCTGAACCACAACCATCTTTACATTATTGCACACCACTTTTTGTTCCTCAGTACATGAACTGTAGTCAGTAGTATGTGTGTAACATAGCGTTAACTGACCGTTCTTGTCCAATATAATTTTGCATCATTATTTTGCCACCACCCCATAGCTTCCTGCAACTCCAAATCCAAATAGCCATAACCTTTCAGCTCCCTTTTCAGTCTTCATCCTTAGTACAAAAGCAACTTCTTTGGTTATTGTGCTAGAAAATAAAATATGCTTTTCTCTGACATGGTTAAAGCACAGCTTCACCTTGCAGTGTAGGGTAGGATCTCTGTTTTCTTTCCAATAAGAGCAAAAGATTCAAGTAGATTCAAGTAAAAGTGGCTATAGAGACAAAAGGCTTGATCAAGCCTCACAGTTACAGCTCTGTCTGCAGTACAAGGTCTAATGTCGTCATGTGCTGCAGAGTCACAGTGGTGATTGAACTAGTGTGAACACGTATCTTTTTAGGCCTGGTAGATCCTTTTTCATTCCTGTTACAAAGAATTTGCACTCAGGACTCTGCTGCTTCACCTCAATACGAATAATAGATAGTAGGAAACTAGACAGCTTGAACTGTGCTTTAACCGTAAGAGGTCATCTGGGTTGTAATGAGATCCGCTGCGATAGCTCTGTTTGTGGTGTAGAAAGGATTAGGATAGGAAAATGCAATGGATCTGGAGTGAGACACATACAGCTGCATATTTCTGGCACACAGGTGTTTGTGTTTTTATTTGACTGCTTGCCAATATCAAAGCTAGATTTATTGGAGGATCCACAGGGCTGTTTCAGAGAAAAATGACTTATCCTCTGGCACTAATAATAATAATCCTTTCTCCCATATCAGGCTCTATGTTTGGGCTAGGGCCGCTATTCCTTCTCTCCTGCAGACTGAGACAGTATCAAGTTATCCACCCTTTCAACAACTCAGTGGTAGAGATATTGAATTAGAATGAGGTAGGTACAGGTGGCAGCAGCTGCTAAAGCATACGGGGGGTTAATTTTGTTCTGGATCTACTCTAGCTTTTTGTTCTTGTGTTTTATTCAAGTAGTTTCCTGATGATAAAGTTTCATGGAATTGCAGAAGGGTCTTCTGGGTTCTTTTGTTCCCAATAAGGGCTGGGGAGTCTACCAGTGACAGTTAATTTTTAACCTGTTTGGCAGAACCTGTTGGTGTCTTTCTTCAAAATATCAAAACACATAAGATTCTGGTAAAAAAAAAAAAAAAAGCCATATTTATAAATGAAGCAGATCCTTTCAAAGAGAAGGGTTTAAAGAAATATCAAGCATGATGAAAAGAGAGGTCTATTATGTGTGAAATATGAGCAAGATAAAAAAAGACTGGGAGGAGGCCATTCAGATCCTGACAATCCTGCTGTGGAAGTGCTTTTAAAAAGAACTGTAGGAAAATGAGGTGATATATAAACATACATCACCAGTAGGGACAGGTTGCTCAGGGAATTGCCAGAACTTACTGGATTGGTAGCAATCATCTAGAAATCTAAAGTGTACAAAAATTAATAGTAAAAGCAGCTCTGTTCCTGTCTTTTTTAGTGTGTGCAGTAAAAAATATCCTTTTCTGTGTGTACACTTAGCACAGTACAAGCAAACCAGTCTGACACTGGCTTTGGCATTGAAAGACTAGACAAGAGAAATGACTAAATATCTGTGGACTGGGAATTTAATCATACCAGCATAATTAGCTCTGCGTAATGACTATCACTTTTAAACCTTTTAAACCCAACAAGCTTATTGATGATACATCTCAGTCAAGGAATGAAAATAGTGTAGTCCTAAATTGCTGCAAGAAAAGACAGCCATAGTGCATAAGCTCTAAGCAAAAAGTCTCTTTTTTTTTTTTTTTTTTGTCATGTTAATAAAGATTTTGAGCAAAGATATCTTCCTTTCTCATCTTTTGAGTTACAGCTGTCACATTAAAGGCTAATGAAATTGTTCAACACATATGAGGGATAATTTATTGAGGTACTTTGAACACTTGACCTGCCAGGTTGTTTAACCTAAATACCTGTAGCTTTTTAAAGTTACACCTATGATTATCCTGCAAAGGAAGACAGCACATCTGTAATTATGTAATAATTATATACAATCTAAGTGTAGCTGACAGGGAGAAGAGACAAGATTCATCCTTTCTCAAGAAAGTACAACATTACATGGAAAATATTAGGAACTGAAATAGTTAAAGCTGCTATTCATAAAGTAATGTACTGCAGCACTATTAAGAGTCATTTTGTTGTTTCACAGATCGTAGGCCCAAAGAATGAAAAGCCTGACAGTTATAGATATGTGAGGCTTGATGCTGGATCCTGTTACAAAATTCCTTTTAGAGGCCTAGAAGACCTGGAAGAAAATGAACATCTTATGCTGCTGTGTCTTAATGGGTCAAAATGAAATCCACTTTTTTTAAAACGTGTGTGTATGTAGCAAAGTAAAAGGGACTGACATGTAAAAATCTTCCTTAGGAGAGAAAGTAAATAGGATTAAATCCAAAAGTAAATGACAACAAAAACTTTATCTTTTGTAAACAGAGCATGTATTCAGTGTGTCTGGTGTGAAACAGCATCCTACACAGGCCTGTTTTCACGTATGAAGTAACTAATCTCAGTTCACTGGTGACAGGTGCAAACCTTATGGTTTTCACTGCCTGTTCAATCTGAGATGGTGAAAGAGTGTTCCTTTGTTTGTCACTAAAAAGTGATTATTCTACGTTTCAGCTTTATTTTACTTCTTCATCAGTTGTTATTTACTAAAATTATTGTCTGAGTGGAAAGAAATGGGCACATACCTTCAGTATCTAGTTGGTTCTTACTTATAAATATTGCCATTACAAATATTTTGACTTTGAACTCATCAGGAATTTCCTTATATGTAGTAAAGTAGGAGCTGAAAATCAAAAATATGTTGAAATTTATTATTTATTTTTATGGCATTAATACATTTAATTTGGAAAGCAATCTATTAGCTACTGAAGTTAGATGAAACTCCATAACACTGCAGTGGAAAAAGATTGAAGTTGGAAAAAAAATGAAAATTCTACCACTCTTTTGACTTTTCCAATCTGTTAAGTGTTTTTATCCTCATTGCTTTATTTCTACTTTACATTTCTGGTTTCATGTTCCAGCTACTGGTTATTCTACTTATATCAGCTAGGTTAAGAAATCTTAAATTTTTGGGTTATACTCTGATCAAGTTACTATACAATGTTGTTTTTGATAAACACACCAAAATTTAAAATCCTTCTCTTAACACAGAATTCTCTTTTGATATCTATTTTTATTTGTATCCTCTCTAATATTTCTACATCTTTTAAAAATGTGACATCAGCCTAGACAGAGTATCCAAATAAAGTCTCATAAATACCATATACAGTGGTAACATCCTCTTCCTACTGCTATTCACATCCCTTTCCATGTAGATATCTAAATAGTAAGTCATATCCAGGTCCTACTTTGATTCCAATGGAATTTATATTTCTTTCCACAGCCACAGTTTATAAGAACCTAAGTGTTTTTTCTCCGTATGCAGCCTGTACTCATTATTCATTGGCATATTATTTTGTATTTGGTTGTATTAAAATACATTCTGGTTGAGTTACCCCCGTTTACCTAGATGACTCATTGTGGCTGACTGTCCTCATCAATATTAAATGTTTATCATTTTTATGTCAACTGTAAAGCTTATCAGCAGCCATTTTACATTTACTTCCAGATCATTGGTTAAAATGTTGAGTAGCATTGGGCTTTTGTGAAATCCCAGTGCAAAAATCTTCATTTGACAATGATTCTCCACTGACATTTGCTCTTCAAAAACCATCTATTAACCAACATTTAACCTATTTAATATGCATTCTATTGATACTGTATATTGCTAGTTTTTCAGACAGAATGTCATGTGATATTAACATTAACACTGTTAAAAGTCTAGGCCTGTTACATCTCTGAGGTTTTCTTTATCAACCAAATTGGAATCTTATGAAAAAAAGTGTATCAGCTTTGTTTGACAGATCTTATTTAAAGGGAAAAAAAAATTTTCATGTTAGCTGGCACTAATTGTATGACAGTTCTTCAATTCTTCATTAATTGAATCCCTCTTAACTTTTCATGTCATTAAGTCTAACATACTGATACCCTGTCAACTCTGAGATGTCACTGCAAGGATGTTCACTGAAATGCATCAGCCCCCTATCAAGTAATGAACCCAGAAAACTTAGATCTGTAGTCCTAGGAATAACTTAGCAGCATTTTCTGGTAAATAGGCATTACAATAATTTTAAATTTTCTAAATATATACTATATCCCTTAAAATTTTCTAAATCATATTTTCTCTGCATATTTCTCTTCATCCTAGAGTAAGATCATGTGCTGACTAGAATTTCAAGTAGTGACACAGTCAAACTGACCGGTCAACTTGAAACTTTGGGACGTATTAAATAAGATTCACTAGGATTCTGCAAAAAGAAATCTCAGATATGAATGGCCCCGTGATAAATATGTAGTGTGTTGTATTATTATAATTCAAAGTTAATTCTTAAGAGTTCTTCTTTTTCTGATAGTAGGAACAGAAACAGTTACAATTAATGAGAAACAAAACATAATTTTCACTTGTTATGACATGTTGTCTTCAATAAGATGTGCTAAACAGCATTTTGCAGTCTGGATACAGCTCCCATAGTATTTAATCTTGCCATTAGTGTATTTTCTGCTACTACAATCCTTCTGTAGTTGCCCTGAACAATTCCCACAGACCTTCATGTTCCTTTCAGAGGCCTGGAAAGAGGGAATGGGATGGATAAATTTCAGGGATAATTTCTACTGAGACCCTCTAGTGAAAGAAGCGTAAATAGCGAATGGAAGGCACCACAGAGGGTATGAAGAGGAGGCTAAGGCTGGATTTGCCTCCAGAAAGAAGCCCTGTGTATACACTGGAGAGCTGGGCAGGATGTAAAGAGAATGGGGAGCAAGAGAAGCAGTAATAGGAATGAAAGTAATTTCCCCAAGAGGACAAAAACATAGTGCATTTTCTTTTGTGAGAAGGGAATGGGGAATTGAGGGAATGGTGAGGTTGTACTGTGCAACTTCTGGATCCTGTGTCAGAAACGTAAGGAAATAAGAAGCTCCCCAGGTGGTGGCTGCTCTTCTTACATATCTCTGGAGTTGTCTGGACAATTTTCAAGCATTTCAGTGTTTTCCCTCAGCATGAACTAAAGACCAAAATATTATAGTAAATGAGACTGAAAATGTCATTCATTTTGTGTGTGAAGGAAAAAATCCAGTCACAGATCAGGAAGCAGAGCTTTCTTACCTGCCACAGTAACAATGCTTAGAATTACTAGCTGAAAGTATCTATAAATATCTGTATTACTATTCATCCTGTTTCTTTTCTTTATCTTGCTTACCGCATTTATCTTGAGCAAGTTGCCACTCATCTGCCTCCTCAGAAATCACTTTCTGACTACCATAGTAAATAAAACTTCTGTAAAGTAAGTTTTCATTTAATATAATATGTATAATAATAATAATATTAAATTTGAAGTCTTTCTACAGAATATTTTGAAAGAATGAGTGCAACCGGCCAATGACACAGTTTTGCCAATCTCCAGAGTATAATCAGGTTTCTGGTTTGCAAAGATAAAAGCTACAATTAAAAAAAAAAAAAAGTGAGATGAGAAGCAAAATCTGAATTTTGAAGTTTTTCTTTTTTTTTTTGTCTTAATATTGCACTTGTAATAATGTTTGTGTAGACAAATAATCTGAAATCAATAAATCAATCAAGTAAATGGACTGAAATCAAGCCCTGGGAGTCTTCACACTGGAACTGGTGTTAGAACCAGTGCAGCTACATCCACGTGCTCTAGGCCATTTTGTGGGGGTGCTTTAAGCTCCCACAGTGAGAGAGCTCAAAATTATGGTGCAATGAAAACATACCCCTAAGTTTCTTTCAGAGATCCAGCCTCATACAACTTGTTTTCATCTCTAGGTGGAGAGGAATGCCTAGACTTTTGACTGTCTCAACTTGACTGCTGCCCAATTTGACTGCTTCGCAATATAAATCAGTTTTTTAAGAATCAGATATAACAATTGGGTAGGAAAAAAGTATTCCCATGCTGCAAAAAATAACAAGAGTTCTAAAATAATCAAGACATATCCAAAACTTTCAAAATATTTTGTACAAAACAAGGGAGAAGCAGATGGACTGGGCAAGCGTCCAAGTGTCAAGGCACTGCACTACAGAACACTTTTTTGAAATAGAGCAAGAAGTCTTGTTTGCTTTTGAAATGTGAAAGCCGTTCAAAAATTGTTTTAAATGAATAATCAAAAAGAAAAAAAAAAGACTCATCACCATAAACTATTTCAGTTTGGTGAATTAGCATTTTCACAAGGAATGTGGAAATTGTGAGATGATTTTCAACCCACTGCAGTGAATATATGTGATTCTTATCTATTTTTGGTAAATTAAGGAACTTCAGAAAAGTGCTGCAATTCATTCCGATCTTTGAAAGAGTAAGACACTTTTATATCACTGAGGATGTGGAATTATTTAAGAATTCATTTTCCACTGAGGAAAGGAAAAGACTGTGATGTATGTGAGAAAAGACCAAATTTCTTTTGAGAGCTTACATTAAGTGCCTTCAAATATATATTTCATTGCAAGGACTTTTTAAGGCCCTCTGTGAATTTAATAATAATGCAGAACGGTACAAAAATAAGACAAAAAAAAAAAAAACTCCAAAACCTGACAATAGAAAGAAATCATAGTAGGAGAAAATAGTTACAAATTAAAACTGTATTATTTGAAAAGAGCTTCTGTCTTAAGAGGCTAATATTCTGACTTATCTAAATAATTAAACATAAGGTGCTTTCCAGGGCTTTAATGATGCATTTCATGTCATTTCACAAAGTAATTGAAACTTCTATAGAGTATGATAGAAAAAAAAAAATGTGGTGTGTACAAAAAAAAAAAAAAAAAACCTAAACATGTAACCCTGCTTAATGTTTATGTCATCAGTTAAATTAAATGTGACAGGATCAGTAAGTCTGGAGATCTTCAGTATTCATGAGGTTGTCTTGAAATATGTTGTCTCTTTAGGATCTCTTTGGCTCCATTACCTAAGGACATTGACTCTGTGTTAATCCAGTTTGCTCTTTAACAACAGTTTTGATATAAGCATTGTTTAGCTGATATAATTACCTTCCTACAGGAAAGGTGATGCTTCTGTGCCATGGTCTGCTTCTTATCCTCTTCCTTCAGGAAAGAAATGCCAATTAGGACATGGCAACATCATGATCTTAACACAAGGATAGCTGGTTAGAGTAAATGACCTATTTGGGGAATTGCGTGTTAGATTAAAATCCTGCTCTTCTGAAGGATTTTGAGTTTGGAAGTGCTTTACACACAAAATGTCTGTAAAAAAGACAGGAAGGGGAACATACCTTTTTAGCATAAAGGAAAAATTAGACAATAACCCCCCAAACATGTAATGTTTATGACTGTGAAATATTTTTTGAGATGACAAGGTAGTTCGTATTGGCTGTGGTAAAAAAAAATCACAATCCATACTAACTGCTATCAAAATGAAAGCATTCTAGGCACTGGATGTTATTACTGTGAACAAATTTAAATTACTGTAAGTATTAATCACAGGTTAAGATCAATATATTTGTTGTTGTTGTTATTATTACTATGTCAGTAGTGTCATTGTGCTAGGCTGTAAGGAGAGGCGGGGGCAGTCGGCTGTCCTTCCCTGTCTAGGGAAAGCTAGTTGCAGTGATGATGACAAGACAGACACAAAAATTGGAAAAAGACAAGCCCCAAAGCACCAAGGACCCAAAGAGAAGGCACAGACACTGACACGTTGCTCACAGAGGGCAGAAAATTCTAGGAACAGAACCTAGGATTAGGTCTGGGATTAGGCTCTGCAATCATCATAAACCATCCCTTTTCTACCTAATTCCTATTAATGTAAAATGTAAAATAAATGTAAAAAATGTAAAATAAATATTGGAAAACCATGTGAAATATTCTTAAAAGGAATATGTCAGTCAATAGCATATGTATACTTCATAACCTAATCTTAAAAATAGGAACACAGTAAAACATAAGCAAATGTATTAAAATCATTCACTCTTCAAGTTGCCCAAGTGCATTAGAAAATTGAACCAAATTCATTGCTGCTGCAAGTACCTTTGAAACACACAACAATTTTCTCTTTTTAGATGTCTAAACCCTCCACCTTCTCTCTAACACATACATTAAAAACGATGAAATATCACACACGCTTCTTTCAGTTAAATGGCCCATTAATCCCCCAAGAAAAAAATACACCATATAACTTTTTATTTCAAGGATGTCTTTTCCCTTCTTCAATGAAAGTCAAATAATACATCATTTTCTGAATGGCACCATATGAAAGACCATCTGAAATGACCTATGATTCTACAACCATTTATTTCATAGCAGTGAAACTAAAATTAGGTGGGTTTAAATACTTTACAATAAAACTTCAACACTAAAGTTTTTGCTCAAATATAGTAGTACTTAATTTATATCTTCCTAATGTGTTTGCAATCCATTTAAGAAGAAAGTGTGAAATTTATGGGCATATATCTAATAACCAGATTAAAGTCTGAATATGGAAGAACTGTCATATATAATAGCTATAAAACTACAGTTATGCGGCAAATGCATCATATGTAATAACCTTGGCCGAGCCTCAACTGTGGGGTCTTGAAGTAGATCTGTGTTGAAGATCTTCCTGAGGAGATTTTCCTCACTTTCCAGAGCCCACCTGTGACTGTTTCGTGAAAAAGAGCTCCAGCCAAAATCCAGCCAGGTGCCTGAATTGGAGAACCAGTGGACCAGAGCTCATGTATATGTGACATAGCACATGCATACTGATTTTCAAGGAATATTCAAGGAATATGACTAAGAATCTGCCTTTGAAGACAGACATTTCATCTGCAACAGAGGGAAGAACCCCTTTGCTCAGCCTCAAAACACTTTGTACCTGAAAGCGTGCCTGCTCTGGAGGCTTAGTACCTTATCTTAATACAAGAAAAGTAGCTCATGAAGTTCCAGCTCCTCTCTGTGTCATCTTAGATACAGTCCACAGAATCATATTCACACTTGTCTCCCCTCAGACATTATAATGTGTCTTCCTGACAAACAATTTACCTGTTGCAACTAAGTCCAAAGGGTCCTCTCTGCCTAAACTCCAGCACAGCAAGCTGATGTCAGCATTCTCACGGCAGATAAGGGTTTTAATATGTTCAGACCTGTTCAGTAAATTGAAGCGTGACTGTGAGATTAAGCCCCGCTCTTGCGTTCCTGGGTGCATGCTCTGTCTTCTGTACCAAGAAACAAAAGTGGGGGCTTCTCCTCTTTTCACTGTATTTGAAAGAAAGCCCTGCGAAGTCAGAGATTTGCCCTTGGGCAGGACACTACTGTGATCAAGGACTGGCAGTCTCAGTGTCCTGAGTGTGTGGGGATTTATTTGTCATCCCTGCAAGGAATTTGGGAAGCTCCTTGTAACACTGCGGGCTCCTTCTAAAGCATTTCAGGCTCTGCCCCAGACATCCTGCTTATAAACTGTGAATTGCGCGTGTAGGTCCAGACAGTTCCACTGAAGGTGGTGTTATCCCTGCATTGGATATGTTCCCGTTCTTGCCATTTCTTGGAAGAAAAATGTAGTGATTATTTAAGGCAAACAGTAATGTATGAGAGTCCTTAGTCACTGATCAGTGACAACATCTCCGTATTCACATTGTCAGAGTGGTTCCCACTATGTATTAATCTTTCATCAGAAATTATTCCCCTTTCATCACTAATTGTAGTGTTCTCTATTAAGAAACACTCATAGAAGGTATCAATACAAGGGCTTCTTGAAAGAGTATGCTCAGAAAGGAGTAGTTCGAAAGTTAGACTAAACCGTTTGTTGAATAAAGTATAAGATGATATCACCAACACCTAAACAAAAGAGCAATTTGAGACATCTTTGGTGAATTCCACAATTCCCATTGGCCTTAATTAGAACAATTGAAAGAAACTGTTAATTTCAGTCAGCTGGTGAAAGGCACTGCTGTCACAGCCAGGCAGGCTTTGGAGGTCAGGTTTCCATTTTTTAGGTAATAAATAGTTTTACACAAAAAATATTTTTTCCCTGGAAAAAAATATATATGTATTTTGGTTTTTTTATTAGATAGTGTTTGAAGTGTCATGAACTCAGACTGTGTGTTGAAATTTGCTTGTTTCTACATGAAGTTTATTCATTCTAACAAGTGAAAATGGAATTTAATGACAAAAAATGTAGAAAATAATTGTATATTTTTGAATATTTTCTAAGGAAATCTACCAAGATTTTGACTAATAATAAATATTAGGCATCTGTTTCCTGTGTCTCTAATTACTGTAAAACAAAAACCTAAAATTCTTCAAAAATCTTTTATGCACATTTTGACACTCCAGGAACTTCTTTCTGAGACATTGAAATGTAGGCTTTTATTTGTTTCTTTTTCTTTCTTTTTCTCCTTCATCAGTTAAAGCATTTGATTTTTCATTTATTCATTTAACTGCTTTTTTTTTTTTTTTTTCTTTTTTTTCCGGAGATGTGCTGCTACATCAAGTAAACTGTGCTGTGTTTTAACCATGAGTAATACAGTCAGTTGAATAAGATGGGTTCGGTGGAGTGACCTCTGTTTGGAGTAACGAGAAAGGTTAAATCCGTACCAATGTAATGTGCTTCATTCCCACAATTCCTTTGCTAAAACAGCTAAGTACTTATGTGATAGATAGACACTTAAACAAACAAGCATTTCAGAAAAAATAATCAGTTTTAAGCAACATACAACTATTAATAATTTCAATTGAAATTCAGAGGAGCCAAGGTGCTTATCTGGAAAATAGGAGAGCCTAGGTCCTAATCTCTTCCTTTCTTAATTCACGATTCAGAGCAGAAATGGAAAACAAAAGCTGCCTGTCTAGAGTCAAGATACTTTTCCTCTTCTAGAAATAGCTGTGTCCAGGGAGGGTCAGAACAGCAGCTAAGGAACACGGCAGGAGATATCTGTGCCCTGGGTGCTCTGAGTAGCTTTGGAAATGGTGGCTAAGTCACAGGTAGGGCACACTCTTTTAAGGCATGCAGTGTACATGCAAAAGCTTGCACTGGTGTAATCAGTGACTGAATTCCCTGCATCTGGGGACCCTAGTCATAAATTGCTGAAAGAATGCTGTTCCTGGGTTTTGTATGCTGTCATCTTGGGAATTTCGGTAGCTATTTTTCTGTACTGTTTTAATTCTGAAATAAAGTGAGTGGGGAAATATGTCCCTCATCTGTTATGGTTATCCTACCCTTTACTAAGTAGCATATTAACATATGTTAAAAAAATCTGTGCTTCCTTACCATCATTTTCCTTCAGATCTAGTCAAATAAAAATATCAAACTGGGGATTATTTCTTGGGGAATTTTTTTATTGTCATTATTTTGTAAAGTCACATTCACTCTATGCCTATTCCAGGACCAAATGCTAGCTACTCACTCAAATTCAAAGAACCTTTTTCATGTTTTCTCTTTACATTTCTCTTGATTTCCCTTTGCACACACATACAAACTAGCTTCTGCAATACAGCCGCAAGTTGAATAATCTGGAGCAGAAAATATTCTAAAATGTTTTTTACAGAACTTCCAGTGAATAAATGTTCAGATAAATAAGCCATGACAAAACAGAAAATTTAATCTTCAGTATTAGACACACCTTCATCAGATGATGAAAAGATAGTATATGAGATTTATGCTGTACTTCTTTTGAATATCTTGTAGAGTGCATTCGCTTGGCACAAGAAAAATATGCAATACAAAGGTCAATACTGTATGAGAAATTTCTAAGCATCCTTCAGTGAATCAAGACCAATAGTCAGCCTTTAACAGAACGTCCCTATGCCTTGGCTGTTGCAACAGTTTTATGCAATTGAGGAGAAATTTCAGATACACACACACATCTCCAGATTATGTGCACACAGTTTGCACTATACCCTTATTTCTCAGCAGGGATAAATAAGTGACCAGAACAGCAAGAGGAGTGCACTTTTTTGTCTATGACCCAGAGGGATACTGATGAGAAAAAGAACTGTAAAAAATAAAAAGAACAGAAAGGATAATAAAATGGAACTAGTGGAATTGCGTAACTCGAATATGACCCTGCTTGAAATGTTTTTACAAGGGCATCCTTGTTATTGGAGGGAAAAAAGTCCTAAATGCTAACTAGAAATCACTTTCCTTCATCCCACATCTCTCCTCTCAGTAAATGAAGACAGGATGAACAGCTAAAATTACTAATTGGTTTACTGATCAGTTGTACTTTGTTCGATTGATTTGCAATTAATTCTGGTTTGTGGCGCATAGAAGAGGAAAGTTGGCGCCAAGCATTGAGGCAGCTGACACTCAATATCTACCAAGAGAGCTGTGGGTCAGAATATCAATAATCTGTTTTGAAGCAGCTCCTGAAGGTATTGAGATTGTGTCTCGTGCATTTGTAAGAGCTCCAGGGAATAGAAAGAAATACAGATCTCTTATGAAATATATCTTACTGCAAAGGAGATCAGACTTTTTTAACCTTAGAGCTAGCGTTTATACCATTCTAATTCCATAAAAGTATAAATATTATTCATTATGATACTATTAGCAATATGTGCTGGTAATATTCATTTATATTGCCCTTCAATGTTCCAGGCCCTTTACAGGTGAAGGGTGACTTTAAATTTAAACACTGAAGATGGTTTTCTACAAAACAAATAATGCAAAGGAAACATATGTATATGTGCTTAGCTTTTCTCTGAAGACAACTCCCATTGACTTGAAACAAAAATGTATGTGGATATGTGAGGAGATTACAGAATCAGGCAGGATTCCCTATGGTCTGTGAAGCTGGCACTTGAGAGGATAGCCATGATTTTTCCTGTGCACTGATCGGCAAGACAATAGATAAACTTCTATACACAAAATCATTTTTGCTCCACTAAAAGCACACAAGAAAAACACCCTGATTAGAATACAAGTAGCTGATCGATGACTGAGAGGGGTGTCATTTAATTTGAGATGTACAGGGCCAAATTTAGAGCTGGTACTTTTTTGCTGATTTGCTTCAGATATATATTAAAGTTCTTTTAATTAGAAGAAAGAGGACTGTAGCAGAAAACAAAGAGAAATAGAATCCAAGCACAGCTTAGGAAAATGAAGATAAGAATCAACTCATGTTCAAAATTAATGTCCTTTTCTCATCTATATTTGTTAGGATTTGCAATGTGACATCAGATATTTTCTTCCAGGAACGAGATTGAAATGTCACTTTCATATTCACCTCGTGAAAGAGTTCCTTCCTGGATGCATTAATATCGTTGTATCACTTCCTTCTTTGACTGGCTTGTCCACTAGGAAATTGTCATAACTTTGCTTGGACACTGCATATTGCTAGTGTCCTGTTGTTAGTGTATGTGATCTATTCCTTGGTTCATCACATAACTTTTTCTTCTTGTCCTGAAGTTTACCGATTCAGTATAGAATTCCTAATTTTTTTTTTTTTTTGTCAGCTTTTCTGACAATTTTTGATGACTATTTAGTACATTCTTATACTTCTCCAAAATGGAGTGATAGTTTTCTGGAAAAATAAAAGCTTTTTAGAGCATAAAAAGCTTATTTGTTATGTACTCACAACTTTGAAATTGTGTAATTTGTTGTAATTGTTTTATTTACAGCACAAAAGCACAATATTTTTTTTACTCAGAGTTCTTTTTTCTTAACTTCTGTTTGATGACATGTTGCAGATACAAGTATATAGCATAAAATGTAATAGACAGAAATGACAGAAATGAATGGCCATTCATTGAGACTGTGTTTGAGCCTCTAATAAATAAAACACCTGATTAAAGCTATAGAAGAGAAGTGATAAGGAGAACTGAACTCAGTTTCCATGCTACTTAAGACTTCGGCTTTTCACTGTAAATGTGATCTTGTTTCAGGCTGTGAATGAGTCTAAAACTACATGTTAGTAGCTGCATTAGAGATACTGTAACAGTGGTGGATCATTCCCGTGAGAAAGGCAAGCAAGGCTTAGTGACTGCAGTGTAAGAGAGCTATCTGTCACAGATGTCAGTTTATCTGATTGAGACTCCTTAGCTTCTGCTATACTTGCACGCTTCTCTATATCAAGACCTTTTGCATCTACAAGCTGCCATCAGGGGAGAAAAAATAAACCCTTCTTCTGATGAGATAGCATAGGGATCTTTGTGGCTTTTTGTCTCAACAGCTAAACAGTGGGTTTAATTGGTTGACATTTGAACTTTGAAAGAATCTGAATTCTTATGGGATGTGTTTTTTTTTTAACTGCAATTCATAAGCTTTCCACCATTTCACAGTTCTTGTACAATGTGCCCCATATGCTGCCAGGCTGAGTAATCTATAGATCTTTTATCTGATATTCTAGCAGAACATTTGTGTATTTTTATTTGTCATAGTCAAAGTTCTGGTAATCATTTTGATGAGAAAAACAATAGTGGCCTACAGAAGGATCATCCAAATCATTAAAATGTAAAATTAATACAACAAAGCCTGTTCAGACTTTCAGCCCACTTCTTCATCTAAATGTTTGATTTTAATCTCAATAGAGATTTAATTACAAAATTTTTTTCTTTTTTTCTTTTTTCCTTTTTTTTTTCTTTTTTTCTTTCTTTTTTCCTTTTTTTTACCTTGAAAGCAATTCAAGATGAGGAACGCACAATCCATTACTGAATCAAATGACCTTCAGTAAAGATAGTTTGTGGGCCACGTACATACTTGGAAAAATACAAAATGTACTAATACTTGCAAAGCAGATTGCAAACAGACTTTGCTCTACGTCTCCAAAACGCATATGTGCAAACACCACCAGAGATTACAATTACTCAGTCCAGACAGCTGTCTAAAAGAATTTTTTTTAAACTTACTTCCGATATCAGGGTAAATGGAAGTGGCTTCATAGCCTGCACTGATTTATAGTAAAAATGGGAATTTGTTTTCACTCATGTATCTCTTACCATTTCACAGACTCAGAAAGTAATGAAGTTCCTCTCATTTATTGATCTGTATGAATGTGCATGGTTTTATGGTGACAATAATGGAATAAGACAAGAAAGCCACCTGAAGAAGAAAGAAGAAATTGGGATTGTTACAGACACCAGCTGCATTGTTTATGAATGTGTGTGCAAAATTTATAGATTTGCCGCTTCTTTGTAATGTATTTACTCAAGAAAGCTCTGTTGTAAATCATTTGTTTTCCAATAGAAACCTACATTTTTCACCTAATCTCCAGTTGAGTTCACTGAGGCAAGAAAGGGTCAAATGACGAGCCCAGTGTTGCCTGATGAGTCATTGAATGAACCAACAGCACTAGGATCCTCCTTGCCCCTAGCCCTTTATATCAACAGGCCACAAGGGCTTTGTGCTGCTCCTTTCAGCTGCCTTTAAATCCAAAGTGTTTGTAGGAATCATCTTCTATTAAATCTTAGCCTGGATCAGACAGTGCAAACAAATACAGTCCTTGAGATACCCTGTTCATGTACAGGATATGTTTCTCTGGTTTTTTTTTGTGACACTCTTTGTGCTAGGGAGATTTGTTTACTGATCTCCATAAATCAACATTCTCATCAGATGTGGTAATGAAGTCCTGCGAGAGCCAGCCAATATTTCCACAGTCATTAAGTAGTTATCTAAAGATTTCTTTCTTTTTGGGCTTGATTCACCACTGGGCTTCTTCAGGTTTATGCTGGCGTAAGTCTAATGGGTTCAAATTGCTTGCAGTAAATCAACCCATAGGACTAGTCCCTAAGCTGGTGTAAATCAGCATAGCTCCACTGCTTTCACATGCAGCAATCCTTACTTAGGCCAGCTGAAGGTGTATCCCATAGAGTTCAGACAAGTCTACCGCACATGCTGCCAGGCCAGGTTCAGCTTTGATAATCAGGTATTCCCTGGTGGAGTGTTAGTGTTACCCGTTCAGAAATTAAAATCAGGTTTGATTAGAATGATAAAGAAGAGACATTTTTGTGTATGCCAGTTTTGTTGTCATCTTTTGGGGTTTTTTTTCTTGGTAAAAACAACACTCTCTTTCAGAGCTGCTCTTCTGAGGTTTCATCTGCAGTAGGAGCAAAACCCGTGATTGCAGAATAGCAGGGGCAGATGTAAAAAAAATCTTTTAGAACACATTTATGCATGTGAAAAGAAGAAAGAAGAAACCAAATCTACACAAATTAAACACAGTGGGAAAGTCCATCTATATTCCTTCTACATGTTATCAATTAGGCTATAAGCAGACAAAAGCTCAGAGCCAAGCTCTTGACTGTTTAGGTCCACTAAAGTCTGATTAATACATCACATATTAAGCTTTCTTTCTCTAAGTTACTGACAGAGATATCCATCTCTTTGGCTTGAAATAAATATTCCATTTAATATTCCATTTTCACCTCAAGTTGTTTTTTTTTTAGATAAAGTTGACAGAAACTTTGAAGAGAACAATTTAGTAGAAAAGTGCATTTTGAAATTTAAAAATTAAAAATCAAANGAATGAACATATATTTACAAATATGGTGTTCCTTTAGCCACCTTTGGCTATGAAAAGTTTCATCAAAATAACATTTTTGCTGACTTTTGTTCTAGGCAAACTTTTGAATCTGTGTGTTTATAGAAGAGGATATTACAGTTGAAATCCAGACTTCCAGTCCAGATCTTCTGAAATTTTCAATGTCACTAAGTGATAAAAAAAGAGCATAGTTATTACAACATATACATAAACATTTCCCAGATCATTCAAATTTTACAGATGTCTTAAGACAATTACAAGATTACACATACAGTCCCTTTTGCTTTCTGTGCAGACAGTATGTCAGTTATACTTTATGCCATTGTGCATCTTCTCCCTTCTGAAAACCTATTGTTAGCTAGATTATTTTAAAGGTGAGGACGCGTAAAAAAATTCTGTCTTTCTAAGGACTGTTTTATACTTTATTTAAGGCACTATTTCCACTGTGTCTGTGTATCATTTTATTTCTGCATTTCTTATATATTCAAGTAGAAAATATGAGTTTAAATTTAATTTTCATGGAGAAAATTAAGCAGCAGAAGAAATAATAAGTATTCTGTATCTATCAGAGGAAAGCCAAATATTTGTTTTACTGTGTAAATGACTGCAAACATAGTGGAAAAAAAAGTGCAATTTACTTATATAACCAAAAGCAAAACACAAACAAAGATATGTCCCCAGTGATAGTCATGAGCTTAAGTAATGGTAATTCTTTGGTAACCTTTTCTTTTAACTTCTGTGTTCCCTTTATAGTATAGTATATATCCTTTTGTGCACTATGACAAAAACTTTCATGAGTCAGATTTTCTGATTTATGGTTTATATTTATTTGGCCCCCATTTGTTCAGATCTGAATGTGAATTATAGAGCCTTAAGCAGTGTGTATTACTCTAAAAACAGGCAAGATGATAATACTGTTTTACATCTGAGTCCCTTTTGGGGGACTGCACATAAATGAAAAGGGAAATAAAAAAGTGAAAAGTTTGAAAGTGACTCAAGTCCCTCTACAGTAAAATGATTTCAGCATGTGCTTATAGTGTGATCATCATTACTACCTACTGTCATACTTTTCTGAATTAACAAACATGTCCACATTCTTCAATTTATTTACAATGTCCCCTAGTTCCTGTGTAAAATCCTTTACAAAAGAATTCTGAAATAACATAACGACTTGATTAAAACTTGCCAGTCAAACATTGTTTTATAGAAGCTTTAAAAATTAAATGCCAATGCTTTTTTCATATTTTTATTTCATCCTACTTTTGGAGAGAATCTGCATTTTTAAATGAGAAAACATAAGCGAAAGTAATTGTCTCAATAAAATGAATCATAAGAGGAATAAATTTTGAATTTCATGTAAAATTCAAATATATACTCATATGGCATAACAAAGCATTTTATTCTGTCTGAATATTTCCATGAAAAGGATTTTCTCTTGGGATAGCTATACAAACAGCAAACCTATGTTTAAGAGCAGCAGACATACAGGAAGTGGAATCTACTTTAATCAAATGGAAAGACAAAAACAATTACATCTAATGTCTAAAATGCACACTCATATGCAAACACACACACTCCATTACATCTAATTTCCAATTTCTAATATATAAAATCTGCATTGTCTTTTCTTTCTTTGAAAGTTTGAGATGCTTCAAGTTTTATATAAGCAGTAAAAGAGCATAACAAACATAAGAAGTGCCTAACAATTACAAAACAAAAATAAAAAGGAAGACAAACATTGTAATATTTGTTATATATAAAAAAAGGCCATTGTTACAAAATGCTTCTTTTTTGTGAACATAAAACATTTATATATTCCTAACCCTATATCATTTTTTAGGATTTAACAGATTTAGCAGGATTTAACTATTATACATAAACATATTCAGTACTTTCTAAAAATGCAGAATTTGTTTCCAATTTAACGAATATGCTTTTGAACAGCGTCATTTCCCAGATCCCCAGGGATAATATTCTCATCATTTATCCTTAATTTACAAAGGACATGTATTTTCATGTGGATTTTTTGAATGAAAAGATGGGCTTCATCTTTAGCATTTTAAAGGTAAGCAAGCAAAGGTACTTCTGTAAAGCATGTATTGAACAGAAAAAATAAGTCAGCGTCTGAAGATTACTTTAGAGATGATATAGGGTCTTTGAGTCTACATATTTTATAAAATGAAATTTATAATGCTTTGTAAACAAATTGCCTGATTGAAGTCATCAGCTGAAGCTGTCCTGGACAGATTTACTGTTCAAAGCTCCAGTGACCTGTTTAATGACCCTAAACCTTAGTGTCAGAAGTTCTTTCTAATCCCTAACTATCCATGTCTAATAAATCCACAAGACTAATAAAAGGACTTTATTTTTTGTATTGATATAAGTATGGATTTATTTATTCTAAATTACTCACTAGAGAGAGACATTTCATTGAAAAATACCCCTGGAAAGTGATTCATTAAAACCAAGGTGTCATCTTTAAACAAATTGCTGGAAATTGTATCATCAGAGGTAATTGACAATATATCTTTTTAATTTCATTTATGATGTCTTTCTTTCTTTTGAGGTCATTTTTAAACTAAAAATGTTCTCTGATTTTTCTTTTTTATGCTGATTATACTCTATACAATTCCCTTTTACAAGAACAATTGCACGTTCTTTGCACTCTGACAGGATAAAATAAATGAAAAATAATATATTTATTGGGAAAATAGCTTAGTTAGGGAGTTAAAACTGAAGACATGTATTAGAAATATGTATGGATTTAAGCTGGGAAATTATTCAGTGTTATTTGTTCAAAATAAATGTCAAACCATAGGTCTTTCTGGTGAAAATTAAACAAACAAACAAACATTAAGATATGGAAATGAATACTTAAAATGTATTATCAGCCTTAATTATGTGCAGCTGCAAAATCATGCGGTAGCTAAAATAACTGTGAATTCACAACATTCAACATTTTTTCTCTTGCTTTCCCTATTCTGATTGCAGAATTATAGTTCTTTAGATTACAAGGCATGTTTGCAGAGGAATTTTATTTATGCAAGGAGTCAGCTTCAAAGAATTTATGCCTTGATGCCTAAAAATGAAGTTAAAAATCCTAATCAATGGAGTTATATCTGCACTGATAAAAGTAATTTCCTTCTCAATAGATAGGAATAGCAGCAGCACAAAGTAAGTCCTAAGCCCCACAGTCAGATCAAGACTGGTGGAAATCTGTGGCTAAGAGGAGCTTCCGGTCATAGGCCTTGGCAAATGTGTCCCACCCAGATCCAACGTCAGGATCCATGTTTTCCAAACAGGTTAGCTTCTTCTATTTAAACACTAGTGGCTACAACACCAACTAGCAAGCACAGTTTATCCATTTCTCAACATATCCAATTCGTTAGGTATAATTCCTATTTTAAATGCATCTCAGCCCCCACGTCTTTGAGTATACATGTAGTCCTCTGAAACCAGCTAGCTGAATAAGTCATCTCTTAGCATTAAAATGGGAATTGTTTCACAATTACTGTGTTTTTGAGCAGGAGATTTTGTAAGGAATTCTTTTCTCAGAATGTTCATGCTTTATCTCATTCACCTACTAAGTGTATACAGAAAAATGAGACTGGTCCTATGCATTCTCCCCCATGAAAACCTAGGAAGCAGCAGGCTAAATACCCCTCAGATGTCACCACCTTAGTGCTTTAGGTGTAACCATTTTGTCATTAAATAACCCAAATATTGTTTAATTATTCATTAAGTCCCACACAAGTAGCAGTTTCAGGAACCACAACTGTGGTATTGGCCGTCCACAGTAGAGGAAATAAGGAAATAGTATCAGCAACACTCTTCTACAAAGTTACTCAGGAGAACCCAAACTTCAGAGGGTAAATTTTCTAGTCTAGTCTCTTTTTTTTTTTTTTTAACTGCAGAAAATATCTTTTTGTAGACGTCCATTTACCTGCTTGGGGTAGTCCCCTGGGTTCTGTGCTCAAACACCTGCATATGGCTCTGTCTGTACCCAGGTTTAAACAGCGCTGTAGAAATGGGTTACCAACACAGCTGGGAAACACTATGTCAGAGTATTTGGAAAGTTCTGAATTTTTTTGAATTTCAAATTTTGATAAATAATTTTATTTTAAGCTATTAACACATGACATAACCTTCACTAAACCTTGGTGAAAAGAAAATATATTGCTGGATAATCTCTACAGTCATAGCCTAACCTTGAGAATAAAAATCCTTTTTCAATATAAAAACATTAACAAAAATACCATTACCTGTGCAAAGGAAGATATACCACATTTATCTTTTAACTCTTAAAAAAATTTCGAAATATTCTGTAACCAAGGATATAGTCAAATAGAGCTGAGCCACATTTAGGAGTGGGCTCTTTGATACCAAACCTAAAATAACTTGCTTTTCCATTGAAGGTAACCCTAGTTTTGTTATTGATTTCTGCGAATGGAAATGTCTGGCCCAGCTTCACCTTTCTCTTTCCTCAATCAGCTGTGTGAACACGGGGAGATGAAGGCCATTGAGTTCCTACCTCTCCATCATCTGCGATGTCTACCCAGGTGATGAGCTCTATAACAATATTGTACTGGGACTTTCTCTGGCAATGAATTTGAGAACAGGAAAGCAAAACAGGACCTAGGCCCACAAAAGCTTCAGGTACCACTATGCTCAGAACCATCTTTCCATGCCAAGAGATGGTTTAATTAAGCAAGTACTGCAAATGAGAGGAATGTTTTTGCAATTATTTTGCTTGTGTTTTCTCATTCTTAATAATCCTATTCTTTTTATTCCAAAATCCATAATATTTAAGCAATAATTTATGCCTTTCTTTGTCTGATTAAATAAAATTCAGACTATAGCTTGCCAGATCTCATTTACTGCCTTTAATCACTTTTGAATCTCCTCCACTCAGAATGACACCAAATAGAGGTGTGAGGTCTTTCTTTGCAGTGGATCTTCTGACTGACAAGGTACCGAAGAACAGGCGGCAGGAGAAAGTTACTGTTATTTGTCTGATTGATAGCTAATAAGGCCCTTTTGCAAAGACACTTGGAGTGTTGTTGCAGCCTGCTGCCCAATTAGCAGATCCCTTTTAGCACAGCTCTCCTGGCTCATCCACCTCTGTCCTATATTAGCCTACTGTGAAAAAAATATAGACAAGCTTTTATACTAGTCTTTTAAAATGCTATATGGCAAAAATATAAGATTTATTACCTATAAATACATATGTCGATATAGCCTCTCAGAGAGGCACATATATGTCTGCATGAAAATGCTTACAGACCTTAATATAATCTGCCTGTGAGACGGTTAACAGGGAAATAGATCGACATTCCTTTCTATGTGTGCTACAAACATTATTATCTCCAAGTCACATTTTAATTTCATACTTGATGCTTCAGCTCATGCCATGTTTTTAGTTAGCGATGGCCTATTAAGCTGCTAATTTATATACTGTTGTGAAGGCCTCTGTAAATGCTGCTCTATAAATAATAGAGCAGTGATCCATAACCACCTTCCATGTAACAGCACAGAGTCCACTGCAGCTAATATGAAAGAACTGCTGGTTGCTAGGTGCCAAAATGCTGCCTGCCTATTTAGGAACTGCTATAGTATTGTCTCCCTGCTAAGATGACAAAAGTGTAATTAGAGATTAATCAAGAGCTACATTAGTGCCACAGTTTCCTGCAGACTGACTTTTGTTGCTCACCAGCAGTTAAGTGCATCTGCCTATATTTACCAGTTCTCTGGAGATGTAAAAATTTATTGTCATATTTACAGGGACAGCTACAGTAATAGTTATCAAATCATGGAGGAAACTTGGCAAAATGCATATAATTTGCAACTGCAGATATGACTCTCTGTATTTATTTTTCAAACATTCCCCATATGAAAAAGGTTTTAAATTTCCTGCTATTATATATTTACCTCATTGTTATAGGGGGAAGAGAGCTTTGACTCAGACTGTTTTCTGTACTGAACCTCTGTTAATAAAACTTTACCCCACTTCTAATATTTTTATTTAAGTCTCTGTAAGCTTTAATTTAATATCATATTTAGTATCATATAGATTCTTTGTCTTTTTATGCAGTAAACAACTTCTAGAGCTATTGAAATCTTTAAATATTTTAATCTAATTTCATCTATTACTTAACTATATATTTAGTCTTGAGATATGGCCTTGAATATATGAATTACATATTTCTCAATGGAAATCTAGCACTTACTAGGAAATATATATATAGGGTTCTCTATGTCAGATCACTATATCAAATAGTAAAAGTCACACAAGGACTTCTTAAAAAAAATATTATAAAGAAAAGATATCTTATTTTTAATATATTGTTGCAAATTGGGACTTTTAAAAATAATCCAGATTTTTCATAGGAAAATTTCCTGTCTAGGTCTAATACCATTATAAAGAGGACAGATAGAAACAGATGGAAAGATTATGGAACTTACCCAGGGTTGCATAACACACCGTCAGTATCTGAGAACTGATCTCAGACATTAAACATATTGTGGGTTGATCTATACTCTCTTTAAATGAGAGACTGAAGATAATATTATTTGGTGTCTCCTCCAAACCTGACTAAGAGTTTGAGCAAGCAGTCAGTGCTGAGTTTTGTGTTTCCAAGCGTTCAAGCCCAAGTATAGATTGGTTTGGTTAAATCCACACAGAACTGTAGCATGATGATGCCAGTCACACTCATCACTGCCAGATAGAACTGATCCAGTACTGCAGTAAAAACCTGTTCATCATGAGCAGCAAGCTTCACAGGGAAAGCAAGAATAACCCCTTTCCAATAATGAGATCAATTCTTACAATCTAATATGCTAATAAAAAAAATACTCAGTAAATACAGTAAAAATACACAAGTTGGACTGAATAATTTCCTTTAAACCAAGCAGTCTGGAACTAGATGCAAGAAATAACATGAAATGCTAGATAAAGGATTAAAAAATCTAAAACTGTTGTCCAGCTTTCATCCCATAGCAATCTGCTTTAAAAGAAGAAAAATCAGCTATTATATATGTTAGGTGTTACATGGTTAGTAACTGAGGATTCAGTTATAAATAAACGTTCTTACTTGTATATGTATTTTTATATATATGTGTGTGAATATACATTCATACAGCTCCTGTAGAGTCACGGACAGGATTATGGTACTGGGACAATGGAACAAGAATTCTAGGATAGAAACTTCCTAGGAACTGCTTTATTTCAATATAAAATGGAAACAGAGTCAAAAACTGCATACTGTGGTATATGGCTCCCTGGATTTATTCATAGTTCATCTCTTCAGGGAAAGGAGAAACTCTGGTATTTTCAAAGGGAAAGGAGAAGCACAAAAACCTCCTACTTTTTACAGAATCTTCTGGGGTTTATATCTCCTTTGACTTCTACAAGAACAAAAGACTGTGAATAATAAGCTTAACAATTAACTCTTTTGGTATTTCCTAATTTTTTTGTTTCTGCCTCCTTTTACAAAGATCTTATCTTTGTTTACAAAGATAACATTTTGATAAATTGAGCTCTTTCTTCCACAGCATCTGAAGCTGAAATCCAGCATTTTTGAAGGTCATGTTTTCTGCTTTCTTAATAACTGCTACTAATAACAGCATAAAAGCTTTACTGGCTCTGCACAAAGATAATGAACCTCTAAAACAAATGGTTAACCTCCAAAAATTTGAAAAAATACATTTATTGATCCAGTTTTATGTGTCTTGTGCCAAAGAACATGACAACTGTGTTCAGTCTCAGTATATGTTCTGTATACCAAGTGCTAATTTTTCCTCTGTTTCTCTGTTTTATTTTTCATGGAAGAAAAATTGTTCACAATAGCAAGACAGAATTTTTTTTGTTAAAGAGTCTAACTCCTTTTTTCCTTCACAAGAGAAATAGAAGAGGCTGTTTCTTTTAAATGCAATCGGAAAAGTCTTCTTTTCTCCATAAAATACGCAAATTCTAATCTTACAAAAACAGGAGAGTCATATTATAATATAGGGAAAACTTAAGTTTTGTAAGGTCAAGATGATTTGTCAAGCCAGAACCATCCTTTATACAATATAACAAACCCGATTCAGATCATTCAGATCAGACTGTTTATCAGAGGTCATGCATAATTTTTAGTGATGCTTGCTAGAAAATAGACAAGATAGAAAGCCCATATTGCCTAACCTAGATTAATAAGACGTAAAATTTAAAAATTTAACCTTTGCAGGGCAAGCCCAAATTCACGTTATTATTTCGTATTATTTCATATTAACTAACATTGGATAGACATTAATAAATATGATTGTCCAAGAAGTGGGTAAAAGCAAAAAGAAAAAAGTAGGACTTGTCTTTCCTGTCTTCATGACCATTGTCTTCCTGGATTCGCAGCGGTTGGTTTCCAAACACTGAGGGGTGGCATCTGCCAGAGCTCAGATCTTACCATAACCCTGTAGTTCAGCTACATTGTGGACCATAGTGATTGCTCTTTGAAACAACCTCAGGCTGGGGAAGCTGGACAAACCGTGCCTTCCATTTACAGGAAAGTGCCCAGACTCTTCAGATATTTGCAAAACTGAGTGACAGCTCTACAACTGACTGTGTTCTTACAACTGTTCAGTGCTATTGGGATTTTTTTTAACTTTTTTTTTTTCTCTAAATACAAGCTGATTGTAATTAGGAGCTGATGTAAAGTCATGCTTCCTTCTTACATGTACAAGGAACAAGAAATAGGAAAGATGCCAGCTTTCTCACTGTGTGCTATTTAGTATGGACAGAGTCTAACTGCTAAAAAGATATTAAGATGGAACAAGGAAGTAGCTGTTAATGCATCACCCAGGTGTTACCCTCCATTAAAGAACTGTGGATCATACCAAAGAAAATTATAAAAGAAAATATGAATAAGCTATATGCAAGACCGTATATGTTGTATGCACAGACTTGAATTTTAAAGCAGTGTTTATTTACTAAAGTAAAACCTTAGTTATTCAGCATTAAGGAAGAACATATGTATAACTAAGTCACTTGGGATCAAACGCTAGATCCAAAAGGCAGCTGCAAAGCACAGACGAACAATTTTGTTCAACACAATTACCTTGATTGCAGCTAATCTGATTTGGGCTGCTCTACTGCAGTATGTGTGTGTATGTGTATCTAATCTTACATAAGGGCTGATGCCTTTGCTGGCTCAATTAGGTCAAAATACAAAAGACAAAATAGCTAATAAGTAAGGAACATTATCAAAATTTTAAATCCACAATTGTACTCTATTTCCACAAACCCAATGCTTTGATGAAAATTGTTTATTACACGGCTAAGTTCTTAGCTAGAAGGCATCTTCTGGGCTTTGAAGATTTTACTATAGTCTTAGAAATAAAAAAATTGAGCAAATTGCTGTGCTTTTCTGTAATTTTGTAAAACAGGGTGTTTCAAGATAAATTATACTAGCGGACGGTATCTGTCTTGTACCACAAAACACATGTAAAATACCTGTAATTTAGTCATTTCAAGGCATGCATGGAAAAAGGTAATAAACACAAACACAGCCATACTAGTTTGTAGACATGCAGACTTCACAAGTTAGAAGGATCTCAGGCTTGCTAACTATCAAAGATGGGATCTGTACTGCACAACAAACTACCTAAAATTGCCTTCAAATTTAAGGTGCAATTTATTTCAAATGGCATAAAGTTGTAGATAGCAGCACTAACATACACAGACACACTGGTTGTCTGTGTGTGTCAGTGACTGAATTGGAATAGAACTCATTTCTGGGCTATACATACAGCTGTATTTAGATAGAATGTGCAAAATACATAGTAGATAAAAAATGTGTAACATACTATATGGTTATAATTCTTGTTTTCACTTCCAGTTTTGCTTTTTCATAATATACTAAGGTGTTTGATTATGTAAAATACTTTTCCTTCCAAATACTTTACTTTCCAAATTCAGACACTGTACTTCAAAATGTTATTGTATATTCAGTGTGGCCTGCTGTAATTTTTTGCTCCTTTCTCCATTCAGTAAGTGCTTTCTGGACCTTTGTATATTTTCCTTTCCAGTGTTTGAAATAGTAAAAACTAAGATGCTGGTGTTGTCTCTTATATTGCACCAAAATCTGTGGCAGGAAGGAGAAGGTGGCTTGAGCAGGAGAACATTGAACTTTAAATTGCAAATTGATGCATTGAATTTTATGAGGCAGCCTTTATTCTCTTGAACTCATACTACCCCGAAACATGAATATGTTTCCAGGAAAGACTTTTTCATAATGGATGAAGATACTTAACATTTTACTACCATTTTTCAGTTTTACAGATTGTAACACTACTATTACAATCCACATGATAGTTGATTTTTTTTTTTTTCTAACGTAGGATATAACTCAATATATCCTAATATATCCTAGCGTTTTGTGAAGGGCGTTTAAATTTCTTAGAGCCTGTCACTCTTTTTGTCTCAAAACCCCTTTCCGCAATGGGAGTCATGCACATTGTGCCTTTTGAAAATCCCGGGGAGCTCCTGTCTGCATGGCAGGACTCTTGTGTACCACACACTGGTAGGTACCTTAGAGTCAACCACAGGCAATAACATAGAACAGCAGTTACTCCATTAACTTGAATTACACTTTCAAAATTTTAATATGTGACAGAAAATTTAACATGCTGGCAGAAACAATCCCAAAGATTTCTTTGAAATCCAGAATTGTAGTTGATGCTTCTCAGAGTTAAGCAGTTTCAATAACTTTGTATTTTGTGAGTTCCAAAGATTGTGGTAAGTGAAACAGGGTGAATCATTAGATTATGTCCCTGAGGTGGATGTGCAAAACCTACAATACAGGCACAGAGGAAAACAGGAATCTTTTCAAAGAGCTCAAATTTTGCAAAATATATACACTCTCTGTGTAAGCAACAAATTTTCTCCTAAACTGTTAAGTTAAATAAATAGTTACATGAGCCAGAACTAAGGATGCTCCATTTTATACAGATTTGTCTCTCATGATTGATTGAAGTCTGTGATTGAGGTCTTCCCCCGAGTTAGGGGAGCTGCAAGACTCCTCTTGCATGTATATTCAGCTGTCCATGAACATATGTTTACAAGTAAGCTTTTTTTATCATTTTGGCCTCTCTTTACCTTTTATTTTTTTTTCCTCTGCTAGCTTTATATATAAGGAAAATTGTATGAATGTATTTACTTTAAAAATCCTTATTCCCCTGTTAAATAAAATAGTTGGTAGCTCATGCTTCAGAAATGAGGAAGGAAAGGAGAAACACATAGTATGATCACAGAAGCTTTGCTTTCTTCACATACAAGACTAAGGGTGGTAGCACTGAAAATGATCTTTGTATGGCCAAGAAGCACAAAATGCAGGACTGAATACATCTGTAGGAAATAAACATCACAGTAATCCCCGCAAAGACCGAACATCATCTCCTGAGCAGAGGTCATGATCAAGGAGTATGTACAGACTTCAAGCAGACACAAAGCTATAGTGTGCCCAATTATCTTGTCACAGTGGAGGAGAATAATTGTCTTTTTAAACAGATAAATCCCATAGCACCTGTGAATTTTCCTGTATACACGTTAACCTATGGGTTTAGAGGCTTCCCCTCCCCACCATCAGCTACCTCGTGGAACCAGTGGGCACTTCAACTCTGTTGATTGCTGTTTCAGGAAATACTGTTCTTTCAGGCCAGGATTCCAGAAATGACATTTCAGTATCGGCTGGGCCGCTTCGCTGGCTCTAACGTGTCATTTCCAGAAGCACTGCCTCTCACAGACATACCGGCACGGCAGAGCAGTGGGTCGGAGGGTAAAAGCAAACTACCCAACGGGTGGAAACAGATAATAGGCATTTTACTACAAACACATCTCTCTTTTTAAAGCTATTATGCTCAAGGATTATTCAGGTGACTTTATTCATGATTTTGATTTCATAAAATAAAATCGGAGCACTGTTCATTCCCACTACTGATTATGTATATAGTCAGTATTAACAGATTCAACAGATTAACCTCTTAACTGCTGGGCTTCCCTATATGAAAGCATTATGCTGTTCATTCTGGTTACAGAAATTAATTATTAAACATATATGAAATGTGGTTCATATTTCTGACACGTTGAAACTAGTTGAAAAACAGTGAAAAAATTAAACAATAAGCTCTCATTTAAACATCTATTAATCTTATTCTGAAGGGCTCTAGAGATAGCAAAGGATAACTTAGACATGTCATGTTTTCTTCTAGCATACAAATTCTATGCCCAGAACAAATATCAAGTTCTTTGATTAAAAATTAAAAAAAAAAAAAAAGGCCAAAAGATTATTTGTTTGTTGTTTGAGGTGTTCTTACGCATGGAGATTTTTAATTCCCATTCAGTAATATAACTTGTTTTGTCAAACTCTTCCTTAGGTGACACCACTGTGGCAGCGCGTGGGGTGACTCCCAGCTGCTTGGCTACGTGTCAGGACTTTGGAAAGTACGTTGATATTTACCTCAAGTTCCCCTTGCTTCTCACACCAATTAATTTTGCTTTGTAAAATGCCAGTAGGGACTTGCAAGTCCTTGCACTTTCCTCTTCACCTCCACAGTTCCCTCCATAACTGATTAAAGAAAGGACCAGGTGCCTGAAAATTGTTGAATGTATCCCTATTTCTAGTAGACCTTTCTATTATGGACTTATGCTGGAAGCGGACAAACCATCAGATTGGGATTAACTGGAATAGGATGCTCTTGTGTTTAGAGTGCTCCCTGTCAAGCGCTGAACATTTAAGCTCAGTGAATAACTGTGTTCATGTGATCTCTGCTTATAGCACAAATTCTGCCAAATTATGTTATTTTGGCTTTCTGCTTTGAAAAGACATCAACATAAATTATTTACCTTGGAGTGGAGAAAATCCTGGTAGGTTTTCATGTTAAAATGGTTGCTTGTCTCAAATGTTTTTGGAAGCAAGGAATAATACTGCTCAGAATAATCCTGTTGCAGTCTCTCACAGTGCCTGTCATTCTGTGATTGCTTATGTTCAAGTTTATTTAATTAAAATAGCTGCAAGAGCTCAAGCAAGTTAGAAAAGTCTTCAAAATTTCTCTACTCTAGGCATCATGTGTTTTGTCTCCTGTCTTACTCCTGACAGATGTGTTAGGTGGCTTGGTGGAAAAGAATTTATTGAACCTCTCTCTCTGCATGATTGTGATATAAATGAGAAGCCAGTTTAATGCAACCATTGCCAGTGATCCTAACTGCCCGTGGAAACAGTATTGTTTTAAATATCCTAATTATTCATTAGCTGAATAAATGTCTTTTTCACATGGGAATGTTTATCACTTTTTGAAGATGAAATATTAGCTTCTTCCTCCTTCTGTGATTTCCTTTCATTTGTGTTGATAGTCTCCAACTTACTATCTGTCCTGTCTGCAATCTGTCAATGGATACTTCCCAGATCAGAATAAATATTGCTCCACTTCCATTGCTGTACAATGTTTGGCCAAATAACGGCCATATGGCCATTATGTCCCTAAAACTCCTACACAGTCTGGAAGCTAACAGCTCTGCTATAACACTCCGTGGCCCTGATTTTCTTGAGTTTCAGTCTGAAACTCCATCTGGGGTTAGAGAGTAAAACACAACTGTCACCTCTCATGTGTCTTACTGATTTATTCAAGAATCCATTTCCTACAAGCAAAGTCACAAAAAAATCATATTCCCAGTTATGTTCAACAGTCAAACAGGGGGTGGGAGGAGGATAGATCCCAAGTCTCTTCTTCACTAACCAGTGCAAAAGTTTTTCACAAATCTTTTCAAAAAGGTTTGTGAAAAAAACAACTTTAGTAATAACACTATCTCTCCCTACTATGGTGGTAAAATAGAAAGCATTTAAGGAGTACATTAATACTTATACATTATGTGCTTCATTAGCTTGTTTAAAAAAAATCATAAGACTGTCGTCTGCCTCATAAATAAATGTGTCTTTAAACAGCGCTTATCATTATAAAGAGCGCAGATGAGTGATAGCCTGTTGCACAGGTAAATGAACAGAAATATATTTACTACTGTTAATTAACAAGATAGGCTGTTCTATTCTGTGTTAAATATATATGCACATTTTACTGCACTTTCTTCTTTTTTTTTTTTGTTTGCGCTTCTTGGAATATCCCAGCTGAAGGCTTGTGACTTATTTTCATCTTGGAACAATTCATGAGAGCACTTGGATGAATAATTTTTTACTGATTGTTACAGTCTCATAGCATGATGGTCACCAACAGTGACAAATATTTACATTCTCAGGCAACTCACACACAAACTTCATTGTCTATATCCACGTCCTGTAAAATAGAATGATGAATAATCTTTCCAATAAAACAACAACAAAAATTCTGGATTCTATTTTTAAAATAAGACATTAAGGCTAGATGCATTAAGGCTAGACTATACCAGAACAGAGAATATCTTGTGACTGCCTAATAAACTATAATCTCCATCACCCAAGTACATTTTTGTTAGTCATTTACATGTACTTCTCACTTGAGAAAGATTTTATATAAATCATTTCAAATTTGCTTTTATTTTTTTCCTATTCGCTTGATGTGTAATTCATAATTTCTACAGTTATGTCTGTCTGGGAGTGTGAGGGATTGTGGCATTCTGTATTACTTATATTATATTGTATTATTTGTATTTGCCAGCTAAGTTTAAAATAATGGGCTGAAATATCTGCTAAATATACCCATGACATTCAAAAATAGCTATAGAAATAAATTATTTTAGCTGTTAGGAAACATCTACTAATAAATAACTTTGAAGAGTGAATGTCCTACTATATGTTTTCTTCTAAAACACAAATTCTATGTTCAGAACAAGGATTTGTTTCCATTGCAGAACTTGTTCCTCCATCAGAACAATGATCTCTAGGTTTTCAGGAGAAAAGAAAGCCTGGTAGATACAGGTATGTTGGCTCAGTGGATTAACACCAACTATAAAGAACAATGCTACTGGGGTCTTTCAGAGGAAGAAATTAAAAGAAATGCCATTGTTTCCTAGAAATGTCCTTCAAGTTTGCTGCATTATGTATTTACCACAGGGAAGTGGAAGGATTTCAACTGTGACAATCTACCTTTGAGGCTTAAGAATTCAGATGTGTTCATTAATAGCTGGTATAATCTCTAAATCCAAATCCTCTCTGTGTCAAAAGGGAGGAAGCTGGATATTTCTGTTGTCCTGAGAGGAACAGGAGGACTATTTCTAGCTCTGGATGAGATTAGATGGAAGAAATGTGACATGGCATTGTGTATTATTTCCCTTCAGGCTTATAATAAACAGGCATACCCTGAGAAGACAACAGTGTAACAGACGGCAGGGAATGTGTACATGTTTGGGATCTATGTACTAATGGAGTGAGCCGCCTGCCTTCCTTGGTGCTGAGTGCCTAGGCACTGAGAGCTTCCAGAATATATATATCTATATAACCAGTATGCATACAACCGGTTCCAAATCTTGGCAAAATAATAAACACTTTTGGTCTCTAATCCACCCTTGTTGCCAAAGGCTTGTCTGGAGCACATTTGCAGGGAAGTCTGATGAAAGAACCTGGCTTCTGGCTGCCCCTTACTCTGTGCTGAAAAAAAAGAAGTTTGCAAATGGTCAGTAAAAATGGCAATTTTAGCAAACCAACCCAATAAAACTGGGCACAGGAAAACATGAATATTTGCATGTATTTGCCTATTTTGGTCAATTATGACAGACACTTTCACAAAAATGGATAGTTGGTTAGAAGGAAAAGACACAAATCAGTCCCTGCTGAGGGAGACCCTGCAGCTCAAGTTCAAGCATAGATTAGACACCAGACAATCAATCATGGAGGGAGCCGTGGGGAACCAGCCCTCAGAAGTTTCAGCTGCTCGTGGAGGCATTTGTTTAAAGACGGAATAAAACTGAGCCAGTAGCGGCAGTCAAGTCCACAGAGTGCATGACAGCATCAGTGCTCTTGGGTCTGAGAGGCCCATATGCTGGGTTAGAAAGGTTCAAGCCCTTAGCAGTGGTTTGCTGGAGAAAAAAAAAAAAAAAAAAAAAAACTTTATTTTATACCTTTCATCGAAATCACTCATAGATGTAACCCTAGCTCACAAACAGCAGCCATGAGCTCCATTTTAATCTCTGTAATCATTTATGCCAAGAGATCAGGGAAGCCTAAGTGAATATCAAAGGCTCCTGTTGTGCTTTACTATCAGCAACCGAGAACACATCGTTGCTCTAAGTGATAACTTGCCTTCCTGAACTTTTGTGGGAGTATTTAAACTAATCCATGTTTCAAGAGTCAGTTCAACAGCTAATATGAGCTATTACAGACATTCCTGATGTCATTTACAAAATTATTGCAACACTTCTCTTCCTCTTTTTGTCCATTTTTATTTTTTAAGCAATGATTGGAAATAATTTGGCCAGGTTAAATAAATCTTTCTATTTACGCGCTTATAATTCAGAAGTTTTTCAGAAGCTGATTTTTAATTTTTTTTTTCACTTGCTTATCTTCGGGAATTGGTCTGACAATTTCTGATTTACTACCTGCTATAATTTTCTAATTGGCATGTAGAAATCATCCTTGGTTCTCTTCGCACCACTGGATTCTTGCAGGGCCCCAGTGTGCTGAGCTGTAGGTGGCAATCGGCTGAGCTTACGAAGGTGTGCTGAATCTGTCCATGGATTCTCCATCCAAGCGATATTTCTATTTATGTCACAAATTGGCACTGCAGAATCCTTCATCTGGTGGTTGATGCAGATAGTTAGAATCCATCTCTGATTGAAGTTTACTGCTTGGTAGCTGGACGTGAGCAAAACCAGGCATATGCAGATTTCCCAGACAAATTTCTGTGACGATTTAGTCTATATGTAATTCAGAGTTAATATTCATCAGATGTTCCTTGCACATAGCTACATGATGGATAGAGAATTGAAACATTTTTAAGCCACCAATCCATATTTTTTTAAAAAGAAAAAAAAAGCTTTGCATATTTTACAATTGACATTGCAAAGCTGCCTAGATCTCGGGATGAGGCTCTAAGCCCATCAAGCTTCCTAATCTTTTTCCTGTTTTGCCAGCATGAGTACTGGAAGGACCCTACACAGTGACACGGTCTGAAGAATTATTTTGACCCAGACAGTGTATGTGCTGTCTGGTAAGAAAAAGATTTTCTAACAGTTTCTACCAGTAAAATGAAATTCTACTAGTCTCCTTGTCTAGAAATTTCATTTCCCTAAAGGAAATGTCACCACAGGACAGACAGCTACTTAAGAGCTGACAAGGCAAACTATTCCTTGAAGTCTCTTCTCTTAGCTCCTCTCTCTTCTGCTACATAATTATGCCAATGGGACGTTCCCAGACTGTTTTAGTACAAATTAAAATTGCAAGATGTTCAGACAAATGAGCAAGTTTTAAAATCGATTGAGACTATTCATCACCAATCACAGGTTTCTGTCTTTGGAAGCTGCTTATCCAGGATAGAGGTTGTTCCTCTGTTACTGTTCACATATTTAATTTCTGTATATGGGTTTACAGACTTCTGTGTGTGAATTATCCTTTCACCTGAATATATTTGTCCATATACTTGAAAAACGGCTGTAAAATACAGCTTAAGCCTATTGCTTTTTAAGGCAGACAATGTTTTGAATAACTAGTCCTGTACATTTCAGTTCAGAGTGAATTTTTCACTTAATTTATGGATATCTGAAACTGCATGCTTGCAATAGAAATGCCAGCAGCCGGTTAATTTTTGTGCCATGAGCAGCACTACAATTAATTCAGGCAAATTCACATACGTAAACAACACCAGAGAAACAGATGTTTAGTAAAGACTGGCTGTGTTGCTCCCACTAAATAACCCCATGCTTCATTCTCTAGGAGTCCTCCAAGAAGGGCTAGTAAACATAAAAGCTGCAGAAGATACGTTCAATTACATCCCTAGCATCCCAGTGTATTGCAGCAACCCCAGGCAGAGCAAAAATAAAAAGGGCAGCTAGTATCGCAACATAAATTAGATTTTTTAATTAGCTCCATAGATGGAAAAAAAATATTGCTGTGGTGGTTTATTGTATTAATCATCTCTCTTTTACCTACAGGATGCAAATAACCTTGGAGGATCATGCTGAAAAGCAGCAATCAAACGGACTCTTCTGCTCTTAGCTAGGCTTGTGGGCAAGGAAGCCTCATTTGGAAACTAGTATAGAATTAAATTCTGTTTCTTTTCCGTCTTAAGAAAGCAACATATTTTGAAAGCCAGAATAAGTAGCTTTAAGCTTCAACCTCTATAAAACCTCTTCAGTAAATTGTAGGATGTACAAAGTTTATAAGACTAGTTCCAAGCAAAGGGATTGAGGAAGAAAATCTGCGCATCTAGTGTAGATGTTGCCTCTGTTTTTACACTACAATTATTATCTTCTTTTAGCCAATTTTTTTTCTCTCATTGTCTTTAGCGTTGAATTCATTGGTAATGTCCTTTCTTTTCTATGGTTTCTCTCTTTGCTTTATCTCTGTGGTTTTGATGTGTACAACTTTTTTTGTACACAATATGAATTTAATAATTGAATTTTTATTTTTTTTCTTTTGTGTAATGATTTACACAAATTGTGTATAATTTGTACAAATGAATTGTGTAATTGAACTACTGTTGTATTCATATATACAGATCTATTTTTTCCTCAAACCAATTCATATTTTCCCTGTGTTTACTTTCTGTATTCTGTGTACTATTAAGATTAAAATGTTCACAGAATATAGGGCAGAAGAAATATTTTTATGAGTTTGCATGCATTGATCACTTTTTCAAAGAAGTGCACCCACTTATATTAGCAAAATATTAATTAAATAATAAATTAAATAATTAAATAACTATTAACTAATCAAAAATTATATTAACTAATTTATGGGGCCAAATCAGAACTACTCACCTAGAGTTTAGGTAGGGAGTGTGAAGGTTATGCATGCTATTTTGCAATATAGAGGGGAAATAAAAATACAAACTGAATTGCTGAACATTTTTAATGGAAAATCCAAGAAAATTGCTTTAATTACTCTCTAGATAGTCTACAAAGAGGGAAAAAAAAAAAAATCTGAGGTCTAAATCCTCAGCCAGCACTGAACTTATATTGCTTCAGTGACTGCTGTGGAGCTGTGGTGATTTAGAAGCTTGGCCCTAAACCTCTTGAATTACATTTTTCCTTTGTATTGGTTACTCAGCTCTAATATGTATAATTTTGCCAAACTCAAAATAGAACAGATTTCTGGAGGGAGAGGAGGGAGGAAGAAGAAGGCAGAAAAAAACACAGTTAAAAGTATTGGCCAAGTTGAGAGTAGGGGGGTGAGGGAATACTGAGGGATGGGAATTTTCAGTAACTCAGGCAAGCAAAAGAAGAAACCTGAAGGTATTACTGCGCAAATTAAAGTAGCATTGTATAATTGAAAGTTAAATGTCTGACTTTTATTTTTTTCTAAGCATAAAACAGTGAAGACATAAAAAGAACGACATTTTCTTCATAAATAGACTGTTTGTGATTAAGTAACTTGGACTAACTCCTACGTGCTTTATTCAGGAGATTAGTCATATTTCTATATTGGATCTAATTCAGCAAATAATTATGGGCATAAATCCTGTTGATTTCAATGAAATTTAAACACATGCTTAAAATTAAGCATATGCTTAGATTTACGGCGAAAATACTGCTAAATAAGAGCAATTAAAGAGTATTCCTAGTCCCATACTGTGGTTTGGCTAACTCAGTAACATTTTACCATATTATCATGCCACATCAAGCAATCTATTGGTTTTTATGATGAGCAAAAAGAGACCAACTGAGCCAGAAAAATAGGTGCTTTTTGGCATAAAAGCTATCAGCTTTCTTCCAGGCAGCATGTAGCACTTCTTGGATGCTAGAAGAAACAAGACCAAGATAGTATTGGTGCCTCTGAAAGCCATCAGCTATCAAGACTGTATAGCAGATCTGCATAAATAAATACATTATGGACTGCAGGTTTCCCTTCTTTCTCACCAACATCTTATTTTGTTATTACTATTTCTTCAATTTGCAGTGTTTTATTGCATGTATAGTCCTCTAATCAGACTGTCTAGGTGATAAGCAGACATTATACAAGATTTTCTGTAGTACTTACAGTATCAGGAATCTTACATCTCCAGAACATTTTAGTAAAACTTAATTAATTAATCTCTCTGCAATTATGAGTGCTTGCAAGAAAAGGTCAGGGATGATACACTGCCAAGTCTCCAAGTGGTTATCAAAGAGTTGTAAATGCGTGTTTTAAAAACTCTCTCTTCTCCTCAGACCACTTTGGAAGATGTTAGGAACACTTAGTTTCACCTCTGGAAAAGAATATAACCTTTTAAAAACTTGACATTCTTGTGAAGCAAAATTATCAACTGTGCAGGAGGCAGAAAAAATACAAGCAAAGTTTTCTGAGAAATGATGGATATAAAAAAGTTGATTTTCTTCATCAGAAGAAGGTTTTGGATATGAGCCTATCTGTCCACTGCTTCTAGATACATGGGGCATTGCATTTGGTGCATTCTTTTTGCATCAAATGTCAAACTAGTCTTTTCCTTTAAATTAGCTATTCTAGCTAGAGTCTAATAAGTATTTAGAATAGCAGTGGATCTCCTTTTTCATATGATTCTGAAAGGCATTCTGCTCAGTTGATACACAATATTTTAGTAACTTTCTGTAGTGGAATATGTTTACCCTTTTGCACCTTTATCCCTATTATTCAAATCTAGTTGTGATTATATTTATTTTCATGGTAAGTTTTGAGTATGCAACCATTGCTGTGTTAACGAGTTACAGTATGGTATTTTTTTATTGAATATCCAGTCCCAAGGACAAAATTGCTACTTTGGCAAAGAAATATCAGAAGGTTTTTCTCTCTTTTACACAAAAAAAGCGTCACAAATTCTAAAGGCCTTTCCAGCTAAGGCCTTTTATACAAAAGCTCCCAGCAGGCTTCCTGGTCTCAATGGCACAGCACGGCTCCCCTTGCTACCAACAGCTCATCAAAATCTTTATCCACTGGGTTTGTGCATGGAGAAGGGCTCTGCCTTGACTTTCCTGGGGACATAGTGATTCCCACCAGAATTCGCTCCTCACACTGCAACTCTGTGGCAGCTGGGGGACAGGGGTGCCCACTCCTGAGCTCTCAGGGCGACGCTGTTGCTGCTGGTACCCAACCCCAGCACTTTCCGCACCCATGGGATGCTCCATCATTTTCTCTCCATTCTCGCTTGAATCAGCTGGGCACGAAGAGAGGATATTTTAAGTTCCGAATTATTGGAGAGATTATTGTGCAAAACACACAACACACTTTCAAGAGCAACATGGCATGAAAAATGGGGTGTTGTGTAGTGATGCTGCAGGATTGGATTCTAAATATCTCTGTGCACTTCATGCATCTTCTGTAAATCATCTAGCCCACAATGCTGAGCAGGAAGAAAAAAATTACATATCAAGTGGCAATAAAATATCTTAGGAGTCTCTTTTAATGTAAACAATGTCAGTTCGTTTCTTTTCCTAGACATTTTGTTCTTGTAGTGTATCTAACTAAGTTAGGGGTAATTTTTTTGTTCCATTCTTAGGTAGCACAGTCCTGCACAAGCTGAGGTAACACCACCCCCTTCTGTTCACAGTGATGCTAAACTCCGTCATCTTTATTTCCAGTATAGCAAAACACGGGTACCAGCACTGCTTCACAGCAGAGGAGTAAGAATGAATTTTAATTTTACAGTTTTAGTCCTGTTCATTAAGCTACATATTTTCAGTTTAATTAATTGTTAACTAAACAAGCTTATTGCAAGAACTTCTGGACAGCCAATTATTAAAATGGATACAGCAGATTGAAACATTGCTTTAACTCTCTAGCAAGAATAAATGCAGCATTTAATTAGCAAAAAAAAAAATGCACTGGCATGTTAGGCAACACCTTTTATTACTCACAGATCATTTTTATCTTAGTGTGCCTTCTCTGTTTGTCTGTCAGGGAAGTATCTCTTCTGCCTTGATACTGGGAGGGTTTCTCAGTTTATGAGACAGAGAATTTATCTCGTATCCCTTTGTGCTTTATCCCGGTACACAGAAAATGCCCAATAACAACACATTATACTAAGGTAGGTACCTCAGCTTTACTTGATTAGTTCTTCAAGTTGATTAGTAGTCTAGTGCATCAGCTGTCTGGAGAAATTACTCACTTTGACACAATTAAGTCTGATGCTGAGGTTGTGGTGTCATGATTTCTTTAGCTGGAAGCAGCAGCTAGAGCAGGCTGGCTGCCTCCATCCCTCGATGTTCATTTTCACATAATGAACCAGAGTAGTGAACTGAAAGGGGGGCTGAGCCAGGCTAAACATAACTACTAAAGCCAGCCCTGTGGCAGTGAGCTTAGGGAAATGGCGCAGCTCATTGCATGGCTGTATGAGCAACAGAACCTGAGGGAGCAGCCTTGGGGTGGATACAAGGAGCATGGAGGCGGCTCAGAGGACTTACATTGTCTGCTGAAGGAAATATTCACAAAACTTGGTCTTAAGTAAGCGTTTTTTGTTTGTTTGTTTTTTCCTCTATACCAAACGTAACAATAGTATGTTACTATTTTAAATAGTAAAAATAAAGACCATTCTGGAAGGTTTAGCAAATCATAGAAAATCACTGCTATAGCGGTTTCAAGTGCCAATATTTTTGAAGTTTTCTTGTACATGTACTGCAAAGCCTGGCTACTATGAGTGTCAATATTGTATTTTCTACAGTCCCCAAATGAGACATAACAAAGAACTGGAACAAGCACTTTCACTGTATTTGGACAATTCTCACTTTTCTAATGACAGATGTGTTTGCTCATTTACTCTGCCTGTGAGGCCAAGGAACTGTGTTATCTACTGCGAATAGTTCTACCTATAAGTGAACTGAGAAATTTGACGAAGGAGAAAGCTGTCTGACAGTCTGGAAAAATATATTGGCTATTTTCCAATACCAAGCTCTTCCTTTAGTCCCAGGTTACAAAAATCATGGAAGATGATTTTCAACTGGAGAGGAAATATTTGAAAAGACAGATCACACTGTAGATGTTATATCCCAACAAATCTGAAATTAGCATTCTGCAAGTTAGTCCCTAGCTGACCTTGGGCCTTGGGCCATAGCAAGAAGTGTCAGGATGTTCAGAGAGGTGGGAAGGGCAGGTCCACGGGTTTACGGGGAGTCTCTGCTGCTTGGCTGGACCAAGAGAAGCTCAGGATAAAACACACAGTTTAGCAGTGTGTTTCCTTTCTATCTCTACTCTCAGAAGCCATTTGAACTTCCGAATTATTAAAAATTTAGCATAAAAACCTAAACCTTTTGCAGAATCCTGTAGAAAAGTTACTGCTGGTGAGATTGATATTTCACAACTTTTTATCTTTTAGATGCATATCATGAAACCCAGTAATATGACAGATCTGAGTGACAGCTGAACGAGCCAAGACGCAGAGAGCAAGCACAAGTCAGGGGGAAATTCAGTCAGTTTCAAGCACAACAAAAAAAGGTAGCTCCGGATTAAGAAAAACGGATGCTAAGGGGACTGTGCTGAATAGGTAGAAGTCCCTTTAGTGGCAGTGACAGGGTAAGATATTAACAAGAGGTAAAGAATGAAAGAGAACATAGAGGAAGAGGCACCATCCTACGGGGAAAGGCTAGAAACTTCCGGGGAAGAATTCAGATGAATTATTACTTGTGTGGTAATTTTCCAAACAGGCTTCATTCCAGTCTTTGGCATTAGCACAAAGAGTTTCTTAGACATTTAGCTCTATGCTATACATAACATCATCTATGAATCATTTCTACTATCAGCAGACCATCTGCACCTGTAGGAGACAAGTCATACCTCATCCTGTGAAATAGATATAGAGAAAGAGCAAGAAAATTGTAGCTAAAAATACATATATGTGGGCTGTTAACGATTCAATATAGTCAGCCTCTATGACCAAACCTGAGCTCTTTTTTCTATTATTTGAGAGGAAATTGTCCTGAACTTCACACAGATGTTAATGTCATGAATTGGGAATGTGATCCTCAGGAAAGATTTGGAGGTGTTTCTGCATTTCAGCAGCGACTCAGGAAAGAAAAATATGTGCATTGTTCTTTTTTTCCCATTGTTCATTCTGTTTTTGGAAGATACATTATGAGGTAGAATTTTTTTTTTTTTTCTGGATTTTTAAATGAGTCCAAACTTTTCAAGTGCTCAAAAACCCCAGCTTGCGGTAGATTTCCAGAAGACCTCTCTTACCCTTGAAATGAAGGCATTTTTTTTTCTTGAATTTTGATGCTTAGCAACTATCTTTCTAGACAGATTTTCAGAAATATAGGTCTTTGAACATCTGTGAGTGTATGACAGAGATATTGTGTCAGAGAGTGTTGCCTCCATCCTGTGAACTTCCAGTGTGCCCTTGTAGTCCTTTGGGTCAGTTTATTCCACAAGACTATGTATGGCACGTGCTCTAGGGCCACAAACCTATGCAGTCTTCCCCACTGTTCTTACACCCCCAAACCTCTACGCTAGCTTCATAAGTATGTTGCAAGCCCTGTCATTCATAATAAATAATAGCACTCCTGTATGGCCACTCTGGCTCTCCTAACCCCAAGATGGCCAAAGGGCAGCATTTTCATCAGGTTATAGTTAAATCATCAGTATAGTTATAATCATCAAGTTATAGTCAAAGCAAACAGCAAGGATCAAAGAATTTGTGACTGATTATTAGGTTAAGGGGAGAGATTTCCCCTCAGGTAAGACCAGGAAAAAGGAAAGAACCTCTGAAGTGGACACAGAATGATCCAAGAATGATTCATGACAGCTGCTCTTCACAAATGTTCCACATCTCCGAAAATCTGAGGATGTTTCTGTGGCAGGAAGCTACCAGTGAACTGCAGACATAAGCTGAGCACTTCAGCCCTGACATCTTCACTGGGTACCTTCACAGAGTGGTGTAGATTTCTATATCATGTATCCAAAGCCAAAAGCCAAAAGCGTAGAGAGCGTTATCAAACTTATAAAACGTAGTATGGTAAAATTTACTACTGTGGAGTTAATCTCTTCATGGATACAATTTTTTTAAAATTACCTTTAGAGCTCCTCACACACGCATTTGAAAATATTTGAAATCTGGATCCATACACTGTGTCTATCCAAGCATGACAGAGTTCAGTTCTTCAGATAGTACCATATGAACAAATCAACCAGTAGAAGTAGTTATTGACATAATTAATGTTGGCTGGCACATGACCATAGAAATAATTATAGCAAGATGATACTTTGAAATTTGCTCTCATGTATAAGACAACTTCTTCTTTCCAGTAAACACTAGAATCAACTGATACTTAGAATTTGAAAAAAAAAAAAAAGTACAAGTCAATTTTAAATAATGTAAATTAGTTAAAAACAAGTACTTTAATTTCTTCCCTTTGCTTTATTTTCAGATGCCACAAGCATTCAAAGGTGCAAGAATTGCAGGTGAGGTAAAAAAAAAAATACCCTTTTTCTTAATAGTTTAGAGTTTTTTTGAGAAAGAAAAAGACTAAGATGAGAAGAGAAGAGAAGAGAAGAGAAGAGAAGAGAAGAGAAGAGAAGAGAAGAGAAGAGAAGAGAAGAGAAAAAGCAGAAAATGAAGACATGCAATTTCATCTCAAAATTTTGCCCAAAGGGTTAACTAACTATTTTTCAACACTAACTTCCTTATTTTTCCCTATGGACAGTTTATTCTCAGACTGAGTCAAGATGGTGAAATAAATGTATACAAAAGAGAATTCTGAAGTTTTAGTGTGCCATTTTTTTACTTAAAATAAGCAAAGCTCTAATAAATTACCATCAAGTTCAAAAAGAATTGCATTTATTCCTTTTTGACCTTTTGTCAAACTGTGTATAATTCTGCTTCCTGTACATGAACCACCTGTACAGATAAGCCTTTTTGGATGTCTATAATCTTTTGGAAAAATATAATTCAAACTGGATTTCAAAGCAATGATCTAGCATTTCTACTTTTTTGGTGCTTTCAGTGTTGAAAAAAATCTGAGCATCTGGAATAATGTTTCCAGGATTTATCAGTGCTCTTAGATATCAGTCGATCTTTAAAAAGCATACATATTTATAAATTGCATTACACCAAAACAGATTATGCTCCCCCCCCGAAAAAAAATATAATAAAAATAAAGACAGGCAAGACAGTGATGTGTACCTATATATCATACTTCTGTTGCTACTGTGCTGTATGAGATCATCACCATAGTAGGAGGCACCTATAAGTTCGCAGAGGTGTTTATTGAATGGGCTGGCAAAATTTCCTGTGAGGATCTGAGATCTGTACATATTTCTCTGTGATTCTTAATATTCAAGGTGACCTAAACAGTAAGGATATAAATTCCAAAGATATCTTTTATATGAGCTTGATCTAAATCCACAGAAACATTAGACTTGAACAATCAACTGATTTTGATGGATTTTTCACTCTGAACTTCATCTATAGAATTCCTAATACTGTTACAATATGGAAAATATCTTCAGACATAACTGATTCCAGTGGAAACTTCAAATGGTATTGGCATTAATATCTAAAAGCTTACACTCTCTCTGATGCACTTCAATATTAAAGTGTGATATGATATCAGATATTTGTCAGATACTCTAATAAGCAAGAAGTCTATGGAAATATTTGGGGATTTAAAGTAAGAGCTAAAGAAATTGTCCTTTCTTTAAATGGATAATTGCCCCTTTTTGTAAGTTTCTGAATAAAATCTATTTCTGCCAAAAAAGAAAGAATATGATAAAATATAACTTTTCTATGTAGGATCTCTTTTCTAGGGCCTTTGCAGTCATTGCTACAGGTTAGTAAACTTACTAGGTAACTACAACTTACAGATAAGGCAAATGCCCAAAGGTTAAGAGCCAATGTAAGCTAGATATCACAGAATTTGTCAGCTATCTGTGAATGCTATTCTGGTACTCTTTATCTTTTCTTACAACTTTATGGATTGTAGGGCAGAATGGGATGGGGAATTATGCTACTACAATATGAGAAGAAGATCTGGGACCTCAAGAAGCATCAGGATGCTAGACAAAAGCAGGCATGGACAAATGCTTGTCCCAGTAAGTTTCACATAGTGCACATTTTACAAAGGCTAGGTATGTAAAAATTGATCTCAGCCTCTTGCACTTTTGGAAAGATATCTTGTCCATTAGAAATACTTGGAGCAGTCTGTACAACTGTTCTTGCATGACATGTCCAAGAGCACCTAAAATACAAGGCAGGTGCTCTTGTTTATGCACATGTGAATGAAAAAACCAGACTTTTTTTTTTTTTTTTTTTTCTGTATTCTAAGAGGAACTTTTAATAGCCAGGAAAAAATGGCAAATGTCAAGGAACAGAAAAATTTGTATCATTTTTTTAACAACTATGCACAAAGAGCATTCACTTTTCATTGAAGGACACATAATTGTAAGAGTGGTTTAAGTGCCAGTTCTACCGGGGGAAAGAATCTTATGTTTTCCATTTTTTATCTCTTGCTGTCTCAATAGCATAATAATTCTAAAAAAAAAAAAGCAGGCCGATTTTTTTAATTCCCAAGATTTCTGCTCCTCAATTACATATGTATAATATATATTTTTTATATATATATATTTGTGTGTGTGAACCTGTAGATAAAATTTGCTCTAAAAATTAAGTTCACGTCCAAAACAAAAGCTGAAAATAATACCATCAGCTGGAATATAAACCAGTGTAGTTCCATAAGTGAAAAGTGACAGATGTATTCTAAGATGGGCTTGATTATTGTACACTGATTCAAAAAACTTATCTTCCTTTGATAATTTTAATGGGTGAGGATAATTTCCCTCAATAAATGTTTACCAGATTAGACAAAAATGAAAGATGAATAATTAAGACAATTCTTACATTTACAAAAATTCAGCATTTGAATTATGTTTCACAATACAAAAAGAAGAGAAACTTCCTATTTGAGCTGCATCAACCTAAATCTGCAAGGCTCAGTGAGAAATACTCAGAGAAAGCCATATGCCTTTGGATAAGAATCTTAAACCAAAATATTTTCGATGTTCTCAAAACTGTTAGATTGTAGCTATTGGTAATTCCATTTCCTAATCATTAACAATAACAGTAATAGCTTACACTGAGATCATTGCTCATATACCATGCTATCTAGTGAGCTCACAAATAAAGAAAGCTTAGTTTAAAGGATGTACAATGCAAAACTCTGTCCTCAACTATGGTAAAAATAAGTTTATTCCTATTAAAAAAATTGCTTCAAGATCTTGACTAAGATATGCAAATAACTAGAATTATTGCAATCTCATGAGATAGAATTATATGTAATAATTATTTTGCGCACATTGGAATATTTTGCCTGTCTAAATACTCAGTGTGGTAAAAGCTGTCTCTTTCTCTATTTTATAGTTCTTTGAATAAAAATATGAAAACTATTTTTGTTTGAAATTTTTAGTGTCAGCAAGGGATTGAGATTTTGAATAGGATGTATTATAGAAAGGTCAATATACTGGAAAATTGTACTCAGATCTTATTACAACACTTATCAAGGCTTCAGCTGCATATTTCAGTGCAGTATCAACAGACCAAAGAATAAGAATCTGGATGAAGCGTCTTGTTATCTTTATGTGTCAAGCAGTTCATTTTTTAGCTCCCAAATACAGCTTCAAAAAGGTCTTCTATGTCATAGATATACTCACACGATGATAAAGGCCCACATTTATGCTTTATTTGTTGCAATATCATTTAATAGCCCACTATTCATCATTTCCTTCCTCATAACTTTCTGAAGCTTCTTCCAATTCTGTATCTAACTCCACGCAAGGTTTGAAAGGCAAGATGAGATAAAACATATGCATGGGCTGTCAGCTAGGTGGGACCACCATCCACGCAGTCAAATAGCACCCAGCTGTTTATAGTGATCATCATTAGCCAGGAGGTAATCTTTCATGATAGAGGATTGCTCATTGTACCTGCCAAAACACATACCAGTACTGTGTTGGTCTAACAGAGCACCTGCTCTTGTTACAGTATGGAAAGTTACACTTTTTCAAATGGAACAAAATTTGTGGGATAGGATTATAGCTTTCTTTTTGTAAAACAACAGGCCTCATAAAAGTGCTTGTAAAAGAATTCTTAATTGCCTTTTCAGCTTTTCACTGGACTGTTTTTGATGCAGTGTCCTCCTGCATGTCCTCCACAAATATGGTTTTACCTCAAAAGAGGACTGCGCAATCCTTTAATAATCTTTGTGGGATCTCAGATTCTGCTTGTGTTTCCATCAAGGTCTAGCCTGAGGACATAATGAGGAACACAGGAAAAAATAACAAAACAAAATAAATCAGTAAAACCTATCTTCTAAAATGGAATCAACCTGCCTATACTAGAAAGTTTCAGCTATTTTACTTGGTTATGTTTAACAATGCCATCACTAAACCATTGGAAACCCAGTATGACTTCTTCAAAATGATTTAATACTTCCTAAATTTGCTTAATTTGATACTGCAATTTCACTTGATAAATAGTGTTACGCTGTTGTGATCCCGATTATTTCAAACAATATGAAGATTTTCAATAAGATTTTCAATAAGACAAGCAACTGTACTATAGAACTTTGAAATATACTGATAAGGTTGACTCCAAATTTATAGAATTATTGCAGAATTGTATGAAAAATTAATTTCAAATAAATTACTTTAGAATTCTCCAGTTTTGAAGACGAGTACTGGTTTAATCTTTATAGAATTTTATTGGAAACTGAAATGAAAGGTGAGCAATTTACCATTAGATACATTTCATATTTTACTTTCTGGATGTCTCCCAAGAAATTACTTTATAATTACAACAAATTACTTTTTTGGCTGAAGGATGCCTCTGGTTTTACTTTGTTTTGTTTTTGTTTTGTTTTGTTTTTTGCTTTTCTTGAAACTGCTCTGTTTATACCTGTGGGGTAAATGATTCACAATTTTTTAAATCATTCCTTATGTCTTTACTGAGTACACATCAGATATTTTACTCACAATTCCACAGAACCAGTGGCTTAGAAACATTCTCTTCCAGACGAAGCCTGGAAGAGATTAATCAAGCAGTCTAGATCTCATCAGCAACATTATCTGTGCCTTAAGATTCATATCTATCCAAAGAATCTGTGGTTACATAGGCAGAAGGATAGTCAGACTTGACTTATCTTCTGAAGATTTTAAATAACTGAAAGTTCACACTGCAGTGCCTAAACCTTAGGTACCTTAACAGAGTAAATTGATATTAGGCAGATAACATCTATATTCTGCTAAACTTCTCTTCTGGGCTGAAATTATTAAAGCAATAGCACAAATCAGCAGGTGGTTAAACTACTATATAGCTAGAAACAGTATCCATGCAGAGCATACAGGTTCCAGTAAAGGTTACAGAAGTTAGAGAAAACTGTGCAGTGATCTATGCAGAGCAACTTGTACGTGGTAGTAGCTCCACCTGCTTTCAGAGGCTGAGTATGTCTCTACACCTGCTTTGATCCAGAAGAGAGAAGAAGAGAGGTGGCTACACTTTTTCCTTCACAGAAAATGACTACAGAACTTTCCTTCAGAGAAATGGGAAAGGTTTGCTCTCTTTGAAAATGGAGGCATGGTATGAACATTTTATAAGCTAGGCTGGTGGTGAGACCTCTCCTAGAATAAATAAGAATTTAGATTCTGCTTCCTCTTCAGCTGAACAAGATTTAAATTTATATTTCTCATCTCCCATAAAATAGTTTTTGTCACCAAGTTATTTACTAAATGAAGCCTTTGCCCTTGTTGAAGACGTGTAGAGAATAACTCAAGATTATCTGGTTGGAAGAGGTGGGGAAGAGAGAAAAAATGGAAAGAAAATTAAAAAAAAGCATGATTAGTGCTTAGTGACTTGAGCATTTCTGGGAATTATGATTCTTGTCCCCATTTACCCCGCTTTAGCCAATTCTGTTTAAAGTAAAACAAATATAGCTGTGAGTTAGGTTGTGAACTGTTCAGGTGAGACAGATCTGGAAAAATTCTAAGTTTGGGCAGGGGAAATAGTTTCTTATTGAACTTCAAAATAAATTTTAAAAAAGGAAGGCATTCATGGAATTTAGACAACTCCAGATATAGGCAACTACTGCATGGAGATCCTTCAGCATCATTTGACAGCATTCAGCCTTCCCCAGCATGTTTATTCCTTTGTAGGCAATGACATAATGCACAGAAATCATACTGTGACATCTGCCCAGCAAACAGTGGGGTAAACAAAGTCTTCCATCACAGTTACTTTCTCTTCCTTTTTTACCTCTATTACCTCCTTTGGCATGTAGCAACTAAGATCACCATCCTGCTCTTCAATTTTTCCAAACAGTCTGGAGAAATTGCAGAAGTTAGTAAAGCTGCAGCTTTCAAACATATGCTCATATCTGCTTTTTTTTTTCTCTAATATTTCAGATCCATAGGGATCTGAAAGAATGGATCTGAAATTCTCAAGAAATTCTTAAGAATGAAGTTGATATTTACATTAACATTTCTTCACCATATTGCTATCAGTGTGACGTACATTCGTCAAATAAATACTTGATTAATATTTGATTCTCTTTATATTTTTTTCAAGTCTAATCGATGTTTGTCAAAGAACCAACATACTGCCTGCCTGTGCCACTCTATCATCTATGAGCTATTAAAACTGCTGTGCTGGCTGAGTCAAAAGTCATTTATATATTAGGCATTTTCCTGAAATTTTCTCTCTAGAGCAGGCGAGGACTCAACATCGATTCTAATTCTAACTGTAGCCAAAAAAGGAATGTTTCTGCCAGAAGGGGAGGGTTGCAGGAAATGTGTCATTTTTTCTGCCACTCTGTGTGAAATCAACATTAAATATTATAATTTAACAAAGGAGCTGGTGAAATGAAAAACAAATGTCATTACTGTACAATACTGCAGGAAGTCTGACATGTTTTTATTTCCCCCTATCCACAAAGATATATGGCAAGTATAAATCTGGAAAAAGTTAGTTCCATTACGAAAGCCTAAAACTATAAGTTACATGGTGCAGGTAGGCTAGGCCATGTAGTTATGTGTGTGCAATTTTCTACATGTATTTTTCTCCTTATCCTCCTTTCTTTTATTGCCAGATTCCTCACTTGGTTATCTGATAGTGACTTAATTACAGAATAAGAGATGACGCTGTTCTTGAAAATATATTTCATTATTGAAATAGTTCTAATATTCTGTAATACCTTTCCTTCCCCCTTTTTTTGTCAATGCTGGTCATCACTAGGCTTGCTCAAGTGGTTTGCCATCCATAAGCTTATCGACTGTCCTTTAAGTTTGAAGGCGAAAAACTCACAAATTAAGACTTCTAATCCAAATCCATAATTTTTGAAATTATTGAAATGGACCATTTGAGAGGAAAAAAAAAAAAAAGAATAAGTAAATCAACCTAACTGCTTCCTGAAAGTAGTTTAAAATGGTAAAAAGTTTGAATTTTCTAGTGAAAGAACACAAATTTCCTAAGCAGATAAAGCTACAGATGCATGCTACGCTATTAATTGTTGTATAGTGATGTTAGGAAAAAAAGAACATATATCATGGACTCAGTGATAAGCTAAAGTGTTCCGGGGAGGAGGACACCACAGCCTCCCCAGGCCATCCATTTCCATGCTTCACTCTCCTAAGTCATTAAAAAGCTTTTGAATACCTAACATGAATATTCCTTGCTGCAATTTAAACCCATTACTTCTGGATCTATCTACTACAAAAATGGACAATAGATTACTCCCTTCCTCTTTACAACTTTTTTTTTTTTCACCTTGAAGCCTTTTCAATCATCCCCCTCTCCTAAATGTCCTCTCATTTACATGAACCAAACCCAAGACAATCATTTTTTTCATCAGAGGACATGTTTTCTTGGCTTCTGATTATTCTCTTAAGTGTCCTCTGGGTCTTCTTTGTTTCTGACATATCTGAAACACAGTCTCCAAACGACACATGATATTCCATTTGGGGCCATCTGAGCCATGCAAAGTTGAGCAGAGGGAGGTACTGTACATGTTGCAGTGACTCTGCCTCTCTCACACTACCATGATTTACTGACTCACATTCTGCCTGTGATCTGCCATAACTCTTATCTTCTTCTGAAAACCTGCTAACAGTTTGTCTGCACTTTGTATTTCCGATTATTCCTGCCTGAGTGTAACACTCCACGTTTTTCCTGAATGCAGTTCCCCTGAGCACTTTTCCAGTCTGTCAAAATCTTTTTGCACTCTAATATCATTTTTAACATAATTAACATCTCTGCTTTCATGGCATTAGTAGACTTAATAGATCCCTTTTGCATTTCATTAAGGAAATACAGAAAGCACTGAGCAGAACGATATCCAGGATACAACTCCATAAAGCCCATTTTGTCTGCAAGTACAGTTCACTACTACTAGAGTACACTGACCTCCACTAAATACTTGCCTCCAGACTATGAATTTCTAGATTACTGATGAAAATGTATCTGAGTAGTAGAAGCCTTACTCAAGTCAAGCTACGTGACACCTGTTGCTATTATTCTCCAGATGTTTACAACCAATTTATTTCAGAATTCTTCTAGAGATAATTCCATCCTTTCCTTCCATGATAATTTTATACCTGTGCTTGCCTTTTGCAGCTCTGCCAGGTTTATCTACTCTCTATCTGTTATAACAGATAGCTGTTAGTAAGCTAAGATTGTTTCTGATAGTCCTTTAATTATCCTTGGATAACTTTCTCATATGCCTTTTCATCCATATTCAGACAATTCATTGTTATTTCAATATTTGCCTAAATTAGACGAGTTAAATACAGTAAGCTGGTTGAGGCTTAGGCAGCTGCTGATATCTCAAAAGTTTTGGATGTAACCTTCCCCAGCTGTTCACTGCTGTGGAGGTTAATTTAAACTAATTTGCTTTAAAAATAAATAGCTTCACTGCTGTGATCATTTATAGGCTCAGCAATGGGTTAATGGCTTTTACCTTGTGACTTGGAACAAAAACTGAGGCTGGTATCTTTGCAAAGTGCTACTGCCAGATCTAAAGGACCACATTTGTAGAATCCCAAAGCTCCAGAAAGAGTTGCTGCTTAGTTGGGAAATAATGATTATCTATAGTTTGTTCATTTTTTAAGTTTAATTGATGCAAGCTATTTTTAACATTAAAAAGCTATTGACTACATACGATACATGTTCTTTTTACTTTGTCAGTCCCTTTTAAAGGATACATAAGAAGTTAGTCAACAGGTAATTTGTATATAGGTCTTCTGATTATTAGCAACATGCAAAATCTTTATCTGGATGTATAAAGCATACTATGATTCATGGATCCACCACAGCTGCAGTGTAAAAGCAGTAAAGATGCAACTAACTAATTAATTTTAAATCAAAGTATCTGCAAAGTTTCCAAGTTTCTAAGGCCTCTGAAATTGTTCTCCCTTAAGATATGGTGGCACATGAATCTGTTTATCTCCAGGGCTCTGTTTAAAGCTCATTTGTATTACCAGGCTTTTGTTTGAGGGAGTGGTAATAAAAAGTATTCTAATTTATCCCGGATTAGAGGAATTTGCTTAAGGCTGATGGTGGTCACTACTAAGTAAGATGTCTACACAAATGCTTAAATTATGTAAAGGTCCCCAAGCAAGTTCTTTGTGGATGCCTTCTCTACATCAAAATGCAAGGTAGAAAACTGCATAAAATGTACTGCCCGAATCTCACTTCAGTTATGTTTATATAAATCAAGAGCAGTTACAAAGATAGCTGTTCAGGCACTCTGGAATCAAGCTGATGATGCTGAGACTAGAATGTTTTACCTAGACTGATGAAAACGTCTAGCGGTCACCTAACTATCAAAATATCGTTTTTTTGTACCCATCTGAAATGTTAAAAAATGTTTGTCCATTAGTAGCAGCACAGTGACTAGAGACTAGTTCATAGTTAGGCATGATCGGCCAGGCAGTCCCTGTCAGGAAGGATATATAACCACTGAGTTTTACAAGTCAGTCCACAGGATTCTACATGCATTAGTTTGCATCTCTCTGTCCAGAAACCGATTTTCACAACATTTGTATGAACATCTTATCTTCTGAGAAATTGAAATTAACCAAAAATAACCCAGAGTATTTTTGGAGTGGTATCCACTTGCCCAGGCAAGTGATTACTTGTCATGGTTTAGGAAATTTTTTTTCAGTTGAGCCCCAAAGTGAAATTTGATTAGGCAAAGAATATTGTAGATGTCACTAGAGACCTCTATGCTTTCTGGAAAATCCTGGGGAAAAATTTAAATATTTCTTCTCTGGGGAAGAAAATACCTAGCTCACTTGCATATTGTTCCACAGACAACACATCTTCAGGAATGGAGGGGATTGAGGAAACATAGAGGAAGATGGTAGCAAAAGGGAGAAACAAAAGCAGATCCTAATATTCAGTAATTACAGTCTAAACTTTGATGCAGAGAATCATAGACTTTGTAAAATCTCCTTGCTTATAAACTGAAATGCAGAACATTTGGACTTAAACAGTAGTAAAAGGGAATTTCTTCTTGTGGCACGTATAAATTGTAAATGAAAGTCACTGGTTACTTATCCTCCCATGCTTTTGGGAAACTTAACTTTATAGCCAAAACTTCAAAGAAGAAAAATGCTTCATGAAAGGTTTAATACCCTTGCAAAGCTGCTGAGGATAATTTAAAAGTTTACTTTCTATAGTACTTGGACAATTACAAGAAATCTAGCAAGTATTACAACACCAATATTTCTTAACCAAAAGCAGACTTGAAACTACTGTACTTCTGTGAATCAATTGAATTATTTGGGGGTTTACAAGTTACCTCATGATTTTGAGCCCTTTTCCTGTGATGTGACAAATCAACAAAAGTTAGTTAAAAAATAATCATGGTAAAATAATTCGCTGAGTATAAAAACCAAGACATAACATGTTTTACACAAAAAATAGCTTCTTTCTATCTTTATTCTGATGTTTGTCTTCATAGTCATTTTACAGAGGTTTTAATTCTATATATATGATTTTTCTGTTTGCTGCATTCTCGTTAGTAGGTTTTAATCTACGTTTTTGTTGTGCTGCAGATTTCCTGTAAACATAGTATATATCTAATTGTGGTAGTCTCAAAAGTTAGAATAGTCAGCACTTAGCAGATATTATAAAAGGTTTTGAAAATCTAAGCCAAATACTAATATCCTATTTCAGAACTAGAACTAGAACATTTCTGCCTGATGGAGCCTTGTAAAAATTCAAAATTCAACTTCCACTGAAAACTTCCACTTGATGCTGAGTGTATAAAATTAATTAAATTAGCTCAGTGTACTAGGAATGTAACCAGTACCAACCATTGTATTTAGTGTGTAAGGATTATAGTCTTCCAAATTAAAACAGAACATATATAATATTTGGAAGTAGTTTTGAATGTATAACTGAATGTTTAATCCTTTCCTAATCTTTGCATATATGCTTTATATGTACATACATAAATTATAAATATGTACATATGTACATACATAAATTATAAATAAGTATGTTCTTTTGCTCTTTTTTATAGATATAAATATATACAGGTATCATCTTAACAGCAGTCTTTAAAAGGGAAATATTTTTGATACTATTTCTTGTTATGTTTAGAAAGGACCTACTCTTTGCAATATCTTTCAATGAAAGTAGTTTAGCATACAGGTTTTACAGACTGAGCAACCATGACTTAAAGGTTTTTACAGTAACTAAATCCAAAAAGAATTACCAGGGGAAAAAAAAAAAAAAAAAAAAAAAAGCTTAAAAGTTTGATTTGCTGTTTTGCAGCAGGATGCAGAAGCAAGCTGAGATTTGTTGATGAATCTAGTCTCTTATCATTACTTTCAAATGTAGAAACTCTTATACTGGAGCTCATCCCTAATGCCTTCTGAGATAGTGGTTTGCAATACTGACTAATGGCATAAAAATGCCTTCATTTTAATACACTTCGGTGTTGTTGGCATACCAATTATTAATTACATATTAAATATTGCAATAGGGAGGGGTTGAATAAATGAGGATAGAGAAACAGGAAAGATGGAGAACAGAGATTGTAGAGATACAGAAATACAGTATTCCAGTAATTAGTGAAAAAAAAAAATTAACTCTTTAACGTAAATCAATAGAAAGCAAAAGTTAAATCCAAGGCATTCATACACCCAGTGCTGTTATTTCTCATTGTGTTTGAAGGAAATATAATGGAAAGCATCCAGACACAGTTCTCAGTTTTGATCCCCGGTAAGGCTTAGTGCAAGAGCAGCCGCGTGGCCATGGTTCACCGGGAGCTGCCGTGTACCCTCGCTGCCCCAGACCCCTCTGCGCAGCACGGCACCGCGTGCCGCAGGGTCACCCACGCCGCAAACGACCTGCCCTCACATTATAAAAGTAAATTCTTTGATTGCTTTGTTGATGGACTTGTTCTTTTTATTCAACTCTTTGATCTAAAACATTTGAAATACCAGAGGAGGAAACTACACCCAGAATTCATCGTGTTCTTCTCTTGACTCTGTTTCTTTGAGCCCCAGTTTTTGGCCTGGGTATTATCTTTTGGAGGCAGATTGTTAAGCAAATTGTGTCATTTGCCATGAAACCAGACTAGGACTTCTCACAAGCTCAGTCAGAATCAGCTTGGGAATTACAACATGTAGGTGAGCGATTGTAATAAACACACTTTTGTTGTCCTCTAGAAACACCTCCTGGGCTGTTATATCAACATAATCTTTTTATTTCAAACTATAATGCAATGTATAAGCAAGTACAATTCAAGATTAGAAATATCTCAGTTTAATCAACCACATTCTTTTTCTCATATAGTGATGGGTTGGGTTTCTTTGTCTGCTTGATTAGGTGATTGATTCAACCCTGCATGCCTTGAGAAAAGTATTTATGTCTGAGGCTTTTGTCAGTGTACTGCATGCCCAGGGATGGCAAGGAGTGGGATGGGACATCATTTGTGCTACACTTGAGAAATAAACATTCAAGGTTGCTGACTGCCCATTGACTTTACCAGCTGGATAGGGTTAAAGAATAAGTCATCTGTAGATATTTTATCCTTTTCATCCCATAACCTTCTAAATCCTGGTCGAATGCACTGTGATTCACAACACAGCAGGACTTTCTCTGCTGTGGCTCACATTTTATATGACAGCTGCACATAGCGAAGGTTGCTGGGTAAACTAGTTTTTGAGAGAAGTGGAGCTCCAGCCGCCTGCAAGGATGACTGAGCAAGGAGTCAGGGCCCAGAGCTCTCTCCAAAAGACATCATTTAGCTGAACATATTCTGGGGCTCTTTCACAAGGTGGGAGGTGGAGCAACGCGTGCAAAGGGGAGTGAATGGCCTTATATTACAACTGTGACCGTCTGCTTCTTTTGATATGAACTAATGACTTGGAAGATAATGGCCACAAAGATTAGGCTCCAAAGAGACCTGCTCTTGCAGGACTATTCAGTTATCCAACAAGCTTTTCAGAGACTGCTATACTTATTCTGTATAAGTTGTTAGAACAGCTTGTACATGCACAATATATTTTTTTAAATTTTACTGTTTTCCTGGGGTAGGTGGATACAACTCCTGGTCAGCCACAAGAAGCAGTGTGATTTAGGTGGGCCAGGTGCATGAAAGGGCTGCTGTAAAGACATGTTCTTGAAGGCTCATCATCTCCCATCAATTCTCATCCTCTTGAACCTGATGCTCTTCATATACAGAACTGTGTGTTTCTTTCCTCCCTTCCTTCTAATCAGAACTGTACTCTACTGTGCAGTACTTCTGACCAGGGACAGTTGCAAAGGTGCAGTACTGTCTGAAGGAAAAGAAGATCTGAAAAAATTTATTTCCTCATTCTTTTAAACATTTCCTCATTCATTTAAACTAAGCTCCCTGAGAGCTACAGGTTTTGGTTGCCATAAAGTGGATATCAGAGCACACCTCTGTCACCTAAGTGTTAAAAAAGGCACTTATTAACAATCAGATTTACTTTAATTCACAGGCTTTCAGGAAATATTTATGTTTGTGGCCATTGTACCAGGTACTGTCCCATTGCACCAGTACCTCTCCTAGGTCTCCTAGGTACTTTTTTTTTTGTCTTGAAAGTATAAATACAATAAGAATAGAGAACCGCTCTTTCTTCCAGTTCCACCTAGTAACAGACAATGTCCTCAGAATTAAAAGCACAACCTCCACCAAGTATTAAGAACTACTCAATAAACTGCTACTGCTCATTCTGGTTTCTCCATAGAAAATATTTTTCCTATGAATTACTTTGTATAATGAAAGCATCTAACACTAAAATGTGCCTAACTGCAAAAGAGAAAGAAAAGGTAAGTTGCAATCACACCTTCTTGCAGAATGTTTTTTTTTCTTATTTCTAAAATACACACCTTTACATCATGTTCCTGCATCTCCTTATTCATATGCTTATCTTCAAGCGCAGATTTTCAGAGATTTCATATTCTTCATATATGAAGTGAGGGACTGCAGGAGAACACAGTTGCTTGCTAGCTGTATGGACATTTCTCCTGTGCAAGAATACAACTACAACATGCAGCAGTATTAGAGGGTATAAGGGAAACATCTAACAACCCTTTGGATACTTCATGAATTCACATCTGAATTTTGTCATCTGCACAGTGAGGGTGGCATCTATGAGTAAACTCAGAGCCTGAATCCATGAATCTAAACCTTTGTTGAATAATGGCTTAACCCTTCACAACAGTTAGTCCTGTTATATAAGGGCAGAAACAAGGCCAAAAAGAGAGCATTTCCACTTATATGTCTGTAAATGGGCAGAAGAGTGACTTGTAAAATATTTTTTTTCAGCCATATTAAAGTTAAAGAACAGCAAATATCCTGAAAACAACATTACATTAAAAATTGCAGAACTCTATAGTTGTGCAACAAGTTATTCAGATGAGGTATCAAGAGTAGGTATGCCATAAAGAGAAAATTTCTGGCCAAAAAATGGTGCTAAGCATCATTTGTCATTATGTACAGATTTTAAAGAAACAAGAAAAATATCTTCTATAATGAGGATGACTTTCAGGAAGTGACATACCTGTTGGATGATAAACAAATTGTCCTAAAATATTGGCAAATTTGGTATACCAAGTTTAGGGTCAATATGTGTTTATAACATGCAACAGAGATTAAACAATTGTTTTAATATTTTTGATAATATATTTTCAATGTGGAGGAGTGTAATCACTGAATAATGGAAGTTAATACACAGAAGCAAACTATATGCAACAGTCTGACTAATATGCTTATTCACAGTAAGCATCTTTAAGATATCCTTCACAGATCATTAGCTTCATGGGATTAGGAATGAGCCTACACAGATTTAGCAATGAATCCCCCTCCTCAGGATATTGTAACAGGTATGAAACCCTTTTCAGGCCATATGGTGACAGAGGGCAGCACTCATTCCCAGGGGACTTGTCAGACTTAGCCACAATCTATTGTCAGGAACAGTTGGTGAAATCCAATACTCATTTACTTTAGCTCAACAGAAGTCCCCTTTAAGATGCTATCAAGAGTACAATGATCACACCAAAGGACTTGCCAGTCTGGCACATGTTTCTCACATAATGCCATACATGATTTTCATACCATATGGATAATGTTTCTTTTTTTCTTTATATCTAAAATGCATACATATATATGTGTGTGTATGTTTATATCCACTGATATAAAATGCATTGGATAGGCATGCTTTTCCCAAACAGGAATATATTAAGTGACTGGCAAACAGCACATGCTGCCACACAGATAAATTATTTCTGTGTTTTGACACAGAAGCTAGTAAATATCTCTACTGTTCTTCTAATCAAACATTATATAAGGTTTAAATTACTCCTACTTGCAAATGTGATTTTAAATTCATTATAAAAAGCACACTATACAGTCATTTGGAATGCAATTTAATGATGCCTTTTAAAGCAAATAGAGTTGTTGCATCTGTACATCATAACAGTTAAAATAATTCATATAAACAGATCCTTTGAAAAGGGAGATTTATTCAGTAGAGTTCTCATTTGTCTCCAGGACGACTGATGTTGGCCTTCTGTAGTATACATCTCTGTCAAGTAAAGCATTTAATGCAATGCTTAAGTCCACTGGCTACAAAAATCAAACACAAAAAGACTCTCCTAATCCTCAGCACGCTCCCTAGAACTATAGTAGATGAACAGCTACCCTGTCAAACCAGAGGAACCATTCACCTGCCAGTGGCTTGTTCTGCTGTGCTGACACCAGCAACAAAGCATGACAAATACTTAAATCCAGCTAAAATTAATCAGGAAATCAATTAGCCAGAAAATAATTACCCAACCTGTAATTTGACTAGGACACAGTAGCAGATGTTCCTACTCTTGCACATAGTACCATGGGACCTTTAATTAGCTTAAAATAGCCTCATCTTTGGAATTCATTCTCCATCCCTTTGGTCAATTATAGTCTCAGTTTATTGACCTGCAAGGCCCATGTGTTTTCCTGGCTGTAAGATATTGGGAAAACTCCAGTGCCCGAAAGATATTTTAGCTTGAGTTATGTTTTTTTGGCAAAATACGACTTCCAGAAAGGATCTTCCGCAGCATGATTTATGCAAAAGTTGCTAAAAATAAGGTTCCTTTAGATGGATGGATAGTGGATGTCATCCATATATATACATAAAGCCATGGCTTTAAATGCCACCCTGAAGACTGCACCTTTAATCATATCCTGCATATCCTCTTGTAGTGTCAGTCATCCTGTAGAGACTCAGAAGCATGTTGGCTGGTAAGTTACTGACCATCCTTTTTAGAGCACATTAGTTTCTCCACATGGAATTTCCATTTGGGTACTGAACAAGCAAGTTGTTATTTTGCTTTGTCCAACAAGGTCTCATACTGCAATGACATAACTTAAAACTACATACCACACTTCATACATTGAAATAAAATATATTTGAATGAGAGCATGATCTTGTATAGAAAATAAAATCCTGCGTTCACTAATCATAACTCTGTTGCCATGGAAATGGTAGAGATGTTACACCTTGGCATTTTGACTTCACTTCTGGATCATATAGTAGAAAGAGATGGAATAGGACAATTTGGACTAAGAAGGTAACACAAGGATTTAAACAAAAGTATATCTCATAACTAAACTGAAATGTGAAGGATATTCATAAAAAAAAAGAAGGTAAGTGAATTTTAATATAAGCATAAAATATTAAACAAGTTTCCCTTTATATCTCCTACTTCTTAAAGTGATGATAAATTGCACACAAAACATGCTTTTTCCGATCTTTTTCTGAAATAACAGTAATTACATTTTATTACATTATATTATGTATTATGTAATACTGCCTAATCATGTTTTATCATACTGATGTACAGCGCTACCGAACAGTTACCTAACCAAAGCAGGCTAAATCCATCTTTCAATGGAATAATATTCAGACTTATTTAGCCCAAATAATTATTAACACTGAAAAGCTGGACTGTTTTGCGGACAGTGATCTTACTTAAAAAGATGAATATTACAAAACTGAACAAATGGTAAATTTGCCATTTGAAGTCATATTCGGAGTACAAGAAAAGAACACTGCTTATCATAGTAATCCACTGTTCTGCCTAATACTAACACGGCTTAAAATGGAATTGCTTTCAAGTTCACTGACAGTTATTTAAATTAGTAGTTATGTAAACAGTGGCCATCTAATCTCTTTTATTCTTGCAGGTAAAATACATATTGGCCAATGAAGATAACAAACTTCTGTTCAAAAATCAAGATGCATGTGTGTCACTGACCATAAATACAGCCAGACTGCTTAAATTCTGATGAGTAGGCAACTTCATCTGAGTTAATCTCTACTGCTATGCAAGCGTTGCTATAGTATAGATAGTTGAGTGAAACAGACATTGAGCAGACCCCAGAGAGTTAATCCATGGAGGTTTATTTCCCTCAGTGTCTGCTTTCAATGGGGCTAAACTGCGTGCTCTTTAGCGGCTGTTTATTTCGGTAGCGCTGTCCTACTTTCTGTAACAATTGTCTCAATTTACAATATACAAAAAATAAGATATTTCCTTTAAGCTCTTGACCCAAGCCATTAGTGGGAGGTGGAGGCTGTGGGGAGAGAAGGTAGCCTCTATGGTGAATAAATAAAAGAAGGATTATGAATGACAGAATACTTGAGTTCTTCTGTGAATAATTACTTTAGTTCAGAAGCAACAAAATATATGGTAGTGTGGTTGTGTTACTTTAGAACTGGTAGTTTACTCCTTGCATTTGGCAGCATATATATTAGAGCAGAATGTTTTCTTTATTAGACTTTAGTATTTTGCTGTAGAGCTGAGATATGGCCCATTGTTCACTATACAAATGGAAAGAGAAGATAGTTTAGTTACACTGAAGAAGGTCTGGAGTAGCTCCATTTGAGTTATTTTGATCTTAGAAAGGTAATAAATAAATAAATAAATAGAATAAAAAGAAGGTAAGAAACTGTTGCTAAGCATAAAGGAGGACACAAGCTAGAGCAGCAGAGAAATGAGTGTGAGATTACCTACAGTGTAGCCAGCTGTCCACAATTACTGTCATCCAGTTTGATGCCAAGTCTTACTGCAGTGGGTGGGAAAAAGGCAGGGATAGATCCTTGATTTAAATAAAAATGCTGCACAGGGAAATGGATGTAACTGGGCCATTCATTTGGTGGACATCTACACTGTGCTATTGGAAGAATAAAGAAAGCACAAAACCCATTCTTCAATGAAAAGTGTGCAAAAAGGAACTGTGTACTCTGGTCTGGAAATCTGATATACCCAGATTCACAGATCTTGTGGTTATGAAGGGTCTCTGAATGAATGAAACTGCATCACTGGTATACTACTAATTTGGCTTTTCTAGATAGCAATTATCCACACAGAACTATAGGAAAGCAGAGCAATTTAGGTTGAAAGTGACCTCTGGACATCACCTGCTCCAAAGTCCTTGTTCAAAACAGGGTTAACTTCAAATTTGATCAACGTGCTTAGGGCTTATCCAGGTGAGTTTTTAGTATCTCTCAGGATAGTGATTCCACAAACTCTCTGAGCTGTTCCAAAGCTTGAACACCTTGAAAAACATTTCCTGATACCTAAATAGGATTTCCACTGTTGAAATTTGTGACTATTTTCTTTTGTTCTGTTCTTGTGCACTTCAGAAGAAGGGTCTGGCTCCATCTTTATAAACTAGCATTAGGTCACCGAAAACAGCGATTTCCTTTAGCTGTGTCTTCTCAGTTTAAGCAAACCCAGATGTCTCAGCCTCTCATCATTTGTCAGCTCCATTGTACTCTCATCATTGTACTCCAGCCCCACAATTATCTTGGTGGCCCTCCACTGATCTCACTCCAGTATGCCAGTGTCCTTCTTCTAGTGAACACAAAACTGGCTACAGGTGGTATCATAAGTGCCAGACGGAGGCAAAGAATCACCTCTCTCAACTTGCTCACTACACTCTTGCCAAAGATGGGGTTAGGGCTTCACTGCTGCAAGGGTGTGCAGCTGAGCCACACTCAGATTGTGCATCAGAAGCCCTATATCTTTTTTCTCTGAAGCTCATTTCTATCCCGTCATTACCCTGCCTGCTCTGTTGCATAGGGTTATTCCGCTCCAGGAACAGGACTTTGTTTTTGTCTTTGTTGAACATCATGAGATTCCAACTGACCCATTTCTCTACCTGCTTCCTACAAAATGCCCCTGAGTATTAGCATGGTGCTTCAGCATATCAGCCGCTGCCCTCATTTTGATGTTGTCTGCAGATCTACCAGCTGCTGATGTACACCTGAAGTACTAACTTGATGTACACATCACACTTCATGGCATGGCATGCTGCCTAACGCTCTCTATAAGGGGAGTCAAGTGAGGCCAGAAGGCAGGTGCATGATCAAGTCTTATCCTTAACATGCAGCTTAGCTATGCTGGCAGCCTAGATCCTCTTATGGTGTAGATGCTACACTCATTTTTCTTGGGAGCTTGATTGCTTTCTCTTGTATTAGATTTGAAGATAGTAAAGACATAGGCAAAGAAATATATATTAGCATATCCAGCATAATGTTACCAAATATTGAGGTCAAATTTATATTTTTAAACACTAAAATAAAATTTTGTTAAGAGAGAAACAACAAAAACCCCAACCTATACCACCTAAAAGACCCACAGTCTTTCAAGACATGGTTTCCAGTTTTTAAAAGCTTTAAAGTTTCTGATGCCATTTAAGAGGGAGATAATAAAGTCAACAGTAAAACTACTGCAGAAACAAATTTACCAGTGGAAACCAAGAGGACTCGTCTGTCCTTCTCTTAATAAAGTTAGCCCCTCTTGTAGCTAGCCAGCGAAAAATTTACCGTTTCAGCACTGGCCTTATCATTCACAGAACACTGAAAGCGGAGCATAAACATAAAGTGCAGCATAAGCTGCTCCCAATATGTCTCCTTTAGCACTCGTGTAAGGCTTATATTTAATAGGGTGTTTCACCCCATTTGTTCTTATTTTCCTGCATATTGAAAACTGCAATTGAATAAGACTTCAAAGACCTGAGCTCTCTATACCCATTCTGTCCTCAGTGACATCCTAAGGCTAAGTCTTAAAAGCTTCCAACAGCAAGTTGGTGAGGTACAATAGGTCTGATACTGAGATGCAGTTAAAACAGATGTGTAAAGCAAACCAATGCTGTAGAAATGGAAAAAAAAAAAAAGGTTCAGAGTAAGTATAAAGTAGATCCAATGCACACATGGTGTATCTAAAATCTCCCCCTTAAGCTTGTTGTAGCTCTCATAAATAAGCTCTTGTGCATCCATTCATGTCTAACTATTCACCAGAATTTGTAGCCACTTAGTGCTGACAGGCAGTGGATTTCATCTTTTAAATAGGGACATTCTTATAACAGCAGGAGTTCTTCTAAAAGAAGATTTGAGATAAAATCAGAGACCATTTAAATTATTTTCAGTTTGCTACTACAGCATTTTACCAGAAGTACTTTAAAACATTTGTATAGTCAGGAAGAAGCTGTAACCTTTTATCATATACTGCTATCCAAACTGAAGTAATTAAATTGTCAAACATTCATGCCCATCCAATCTTATGATACATTTATCACTAAAAATGATAAAATGATCCCAAACCCATTTAACATACTTATTCTTTCTTAGATTTGTGGACTCACACTCTATCATATGAGATGTTCATAGGCAATAAACAGCAAAGATTTCATTCACAACCATTAAGAAGTATTATTGTGTTTCTATAAAAACACTGTGCTACATGGCGGCTTAAACACAGAAAAAAAAAAGCATGATTCCAGGCTTGCAATTATTTTATCCTGTAGTTTTTCCCGTAAAGTGATTCATACTGTCAAGGAAGAGCTGTGTCATTTTGTGCCCAATCTTACATCACAAATGCTAAACCTCTTCAAACTTCTTATGCCCTTGGCATAAGGGCATAAAGACAACACGTAAAAACATATTGGTCTACTCCAGCCTTAAATCTGTGCTCAGGAAATTTGTCATTATTATGTTATAGTGACATATTCAAGCTCTTCTTTTCAAAGAATCTTCAGCCAAGTAGTCACCTCTAAGTAAAAATTCAGCACAATCACGACCAATTCAAGGACAGTACAGATACCGACAAAAGCAGCAAATGCATTGTTCACATTGAACAATTCAACTACCTCCACTCACTGAAGCTGAAAAATTTATTTATTTTGCAGATCCCCAGTAGATGTGCCCTCATTTGATTCTTAGAAAACTGCTTAAGTCTCTTGAGCTTGTGAAATATCATTTAGATCAATTAGATGAAGTGGAATCAAAAGAAGAGTTCAGTGGCTAAGATAAGATACATGAAATAAATGTGCCAATGGATTGCACAACAAGACAATGATAAAATAGGCTATTTCATTCTAGACATTAAATCCTTGCTGCTCACCTGGAACCTCAATTTTGGTCCTTAACTCAGAAGCTGATTAGGAGAATATGATAATTCAGGAAATTAAGTAACACATGCAAACTAGATTCGCAGCAGGCATTTCTTCCAATACAGCAACTGGCACAGCTGGTCTCCAAGTGCAAGCAGTGGCACAGCACTAGGTCCCCCACTTCAAAATCACTCCCCAGCACATCAGGCATTTCATACACTCCAGTCGTGAAAAAAAAAAAAAAAATTCTTCTACACAATATATTTTTTTCAGTTGTCTATTCAAGTGCATGACAAATTGCTGAAAAAAGATGGCTGTTTACAGTAATGCCATTTTACAAGTTGTTCCTCTTATTACTGAAAAGTTTTAGGTACGATTTATTCTATTCAAGCTGACCTCCAGTTTGCACCTTGAATACTTTAAAGTTGTTCAAACATACAAGTTATAAAACTTGTGAGGATAAACAACAGGTTAATATAGAAGAAAGACTGTATGGATGTTTATATTAAGCTTGAGTTCATGCCAAGAGTGAAGTACATGTCTAGCTCAAAAGACTCTTCATGTAGATTATAAAAGTGTGTGTCTTCTCCCAAAGAAACAACCCTTTTCAAATGTTATTAAACATTCTACGGCTTACACAATATTCTGGCCAATAGCAGAGAATGGAGAATTTGATGAATAATTCTGTGAAGAAATGTTTATCTAAACTTTTCAGTAGTGTATAGATGAAAGCTAAGACAATTTTTACTATGATAAAAGTAAAACTAACCAACCTGAGACCTCTGACAGAGCTAAATACATCAACTGGCTGTATCACTTTGCTAATGGCATCAGAATAGCCAATAACTTTATGAGATGATGAAGTTAGATGGAAAGTCTAGTATCTTCCGACAGAGAAGATTTAAACTTTGCATATGTGTCTGGTTTTCTCTGAGAGGTTGATCCTTGTCTTTCAGACTGTTACATGAACATTGCACAGATTTTTGTTTTGGATTTTCTCCTCTTCGAATTACAAAGTATTTTAAACTCATCTTATTTGTAGAATGTATATTAGTCATACAGTGTCTGGAATGTCAGCACGTCCCACATACATAAAAGGAACAAAATTCGTCATCCGCTTAATTTTCTCTGTCTTCCCAGGCATTGGATTGACTGAATTTATGTACATTATGAACATCTGGTTTGACCTCTTTCACTTTAGAAGGCCTATTTCTTTGACTTGTATTATTTTGTTTAGAAATCTGTCCTGTACTTAGACCAGAGTCATGAAAGAGTCAGAAAGTCAGAATTTCTTTTCCTAGAAAATATTCATGAGGTTAGAACAAACCATTCATATTTCTACACTCATATTGGTATGTATATTAATAAATATATATACTATTATATTATTATATATACATTTCTCTCTCTCTCTCTCTCTCTATATATATATATATATACACACACACTAATAAATGAGCTCTCAGAGCTTAACTCTTTCTGTTGCTGTTTTCCATTAATTAAAACCACTGTGACAGTACTAGAAAAGATTCCTCGTTTTTCCCAAAATGTGAGGTATGTTTTGGAGTCAAACAGGATTAAACTTGTTATATCTTTTACTATCTCCCATGTACCAACTTTTGCATGGATGAAAAAATTATGTATCTAGACACCCTATACAGGAAATGGGAAGGATTAATATCTTCAGTGTGTAAAGAAAAAATTAATAAACTAAGCAGAAAATTGCTTAGAGCTCCCCAGGAAAAAAACTGAGCACTGTGGTACTGGCCTCCACAAATTCCTCTCCATGAGCACAGTGGAATTGTGAGAAGTGAGAGCAAAAATCATAAATCCCAAACTGCTCTTGAACATGAGATGAAGATGAAGGTGATTCTGTGATGAGCTGCAGTCTGTTTCTGAAAGCCAGGGGTGAGTGGATCTTACTCCTCTCCCTCACATCTCTGCAAGAACTGTGCCATAACCCTTCCTTAAAAACTTAAAATAACACAGTTGGAGAAGCATCTAGATCTTGGAAGCTACGTGGTCTCATGTGCGGAACTGCTCAGACTAGGGCAATTTCAGGAAGATGTAGAAAAAAACTCCCAGGTGAATTTTAAAATGTAAAAAGAGAAGCAACCAGTGAAACTGGGCATCCACAGGCCTTAACAAGAGCAGCAAGAGAGTATTTTGAGTACTTAGTTTGGATGCTGGAACTCTTCAGTTATTATCTTTAGTAAGACATAATCCTGAGAGGTGAATACTGGAGTACTCACCTCTGTAACTTGCTCTGCGGTAACTTTCTCCAGAGACAGCATGTTACAGCGGCCTTCTCTTGACCACAGTTGCAATGAAAGACAACATTCACCCAACATTTAAAGCTGGGTTTGAGGTATTCTAGACACTATCCGTGTTTCAGAATCTCGTTGTGGATGAACGGATGTTAAACCTGTGGCAGAGAAAGATTTTTTTTCGTTGCTGTTACTACACAAAAATACATAGAAGTTAAGGAAAATCTAAGATTTCCCAGCAATAGGACCATACAAAAAGGAGTCATTAATGGCAGATGAATCTTGCCGACTTGGTGTCCTTGAGGCAGGACCATCTCTCTAAAAACATCTATGGAAAGAGGATTCCTGTGTTTTTGAATAATAGTTGCATGAAACTTAAAACTGAAGACATATTTCCAGCCTTAATAATAATACTTAGCTGTATTCTTCATAAGGCACCTTTAAATAAAATCATACTGAGCCAGCCTAGAATCATTCACTGAAATTATATAAATGAGCTTAATTCATATTCTCTTCCTGCATTTTCTCTTCAGGGGTAGTTAGATCCAGAATATCTGGAATTAATTTTTAGTGATGGCTATCATTATCTATACCAAAAATTGAGATGGTTGTTTATGAATGAACAGCATCTTTTGTCTTTAAAAAAAATATCTCCATCATCATGCGTGGGGGCCATCAGAAAATGTATGTGATTTTGTTTCACTCTTGTCTTGCCTTTAAAAAGTAAGCAATAACCATCAAAATAAGTTACTCGTGTTATTATCTGTGCTATCCATGTTATCTGTGTTATTACACAATGTTGAAACTGTACACCCGCATGACATATAACATTAGGTTTTGCCTATAATATCATCTACCCACAAAATTCTGGTGACATAGCCAGGACTGCAGTCTCAGCTCAGCACTGATATTCACGCAAAACGTTTTTGTATTTAGAGTGAGAAACTCGCCAGAAGATGTGCTAGCCCTGAGAAACACAGCTCAGGGACAATTGATTCAGATCCCACAGGATATTTCTTGTTGGGAGATCAGGAATGGCTTGTCAGCAGAATTGTTGTAATTTTTTGTTTGTTTGTTTGTTTTAAGGAGGAAAGTAAAAAGGGTTTTTTTTTTGTTTGAAAAATGTACATCATATAAGAACTGCAAAAATACTTAATGAAAAGTGGCTGCTTTCACTTTGAGGCATTGCATTATTATCAAAATACATATCCTGTTAAAATGAGTTTTTGTAATGATTTTGAAAATATGTTGAAATAAATTTTGCAATTAAATTGTCTGCATATAACAACACACAAAAAAAGGGATTGGTCTTGTTCAGATCCATATCATATCAGGTAATTTTAGGCTGCAACTTTTTAATTAAAATACACTATCCAAAAGTATCATGGCATTCTACGCTTTTTGTTGTACAGTGTAGAGCTGAAGATGATCATTGTCTCAAAGATGGGAGAAAAAAAAAAAGGAAGAAAAAGCACTGTATATTTTACCAAAAAATAAGAAGATGGACAAACCTGTATCTACACAGAGGGAAGAAACGGGGTAATTCTTGCAAACCCTGTGAGAAACAGTGACTTCCATCTGTGCTGTGAAGGATGATCGGAACAAAGCGAAAGATGACAGTGAAGATAAATAGTGGGGCCAACCATAAGAGTTTGAAGAAAAGGGACGTTTTCCCAGGCTGCATTAGGTGCAGACTAATCAAGCTCAACACTGCACTGCCTTGCAGAGCACTGACCATCACCACCAGTCCTTGCTCCCTCCGTACACCACCTGAGCAGCAGCAAAGGCAAATTACATATAATTTCCAGAGGTAGCAGCCTCCCATCTCCTCCATTACTGTTGGAGGAACAGCTGGGCTAAGGACTGCCTTTTCCGTGATTTGACTGCCCAAAGCTACTGTGCACAGAGGTAATTATGCTCCCTGGGCACTCAAAACGTCTCTCTACCCTGCACAATCCATTGCCACATGGGATTAGCTAACACAGGAGGTTAGCAAAATGCTTTCTTGCTAACCTTATAGCCCACATAATGTGCTCTTAGCAGGTTAGTCCTTAGCAGGTGGCTGGAGGTATACGCCACACTCCAGACTTCCACAGACATAATCTATGCATAATCTATAGACTTCAAAACTACTTTATACCATAATGAATCAGAGAATCCATCTCAAGAAATTCAACCTTAGTTACATTTTATCTAAGGCAGGTAAGTAAGATAGAGAAGGTGAGAGAGACCTGGAGAGAGAAGAAGAGTGAAAACAGTAGGAGCCATGAAGGGAGAACATGTCAAAAAAGAAGTTTTTTAACCATGCAATAAAAGATTCTCTTTAGAAGGGAAAGAATTGGTACCATTATATAATGGAGTAGACTAATTATTTTGTTAACCGTTTTCTAGTGTGGACTTTTAAGGACTCCTGGGCTTGAGGAGTCTTACATACAGTACCTATGCTGTATCATGCTTTAGTTCACTGGTACATTTGAAAAATTTGAAAAAGCACAAAGACTGTGCACTGAAGGGTGCTTTCTCCCTTCAGTTAGCCCTCCAATAGTGCAGTAATTAGTGTGATATTCTTATGTGTGCTGTTTTTTAGTAGTTGGTGCATTGGGGAATTTTGTAGAGGAAAAATGTTTTATCTTGCTCAACATAAAGAACAGAGAGTAGTAAAGCTAACCTTTTCTTCTAAGTTGAGGGGAAAAAAGGATGTATTTAACTTTTAATCAGGCACTCTCAGGACAAGCAGCATCGGGGCAAGCAGTTTTACTCCACCTCATTTGACAGCTTCAGCACTCAGAAGCCGTGTATTTGGATAATGAGGCATATCAGCGGTGGTGGCCAAGCCTCGCTCGCTGCAACGTCGCACAGATATAACCGTGTCACCAAGGCACGCTCTAATCATGCTAATCACTGCGCCTTGGCACGCACTCAGAGAAGCCGCTCTGCGTTCACCGGCAGCAAGAAAAGTGTCAGAACAGCATGCTGCTACTTGGCTACTTCCTTAATAGCCCCCTAGCTCCTGTCAAAGGCTGAGTGTCCTGTTCCCATGCAGTTTGTCTAATCTTACGCGTTCTACAATTATTTTGTCATTGTGATGGCTGAAGGGTGGTCCACAAAGAGCCTGGTGTTTTTCTAATTGTGGGTGGTATTTGGTAGCCGCTGGAGTACTAGCAGAAGATATTTTAATTTTTACACTTTCTAACAACATTTAAGGAATAAAATAAAATAAAATAAAAAGCTTATAAGCTACTATATATGAAAACAGATGAAATTGTGGCTGCTGTACAGCTGGCAGAAGTATACTTATAAATATACATAAGTCTACTAAATTCCACTTAGTGAAATATCCCGTGTCACCTGCTTCAAAATTATGAACCATCTAAAACAACAAAAAATGTTGTGTATGATATTAAAGAGGAAATTACATCTGTAACAGAATTGCCCAACTTGATATCTGTAGGAAGCACCAATGCATATTATATTTTCCAGATAAAATAACTTTTTTTTTTTTAAGAAAAAAACAGGTTATCATTTTCCAATATCTCAGTAGTAGATTTTCCATCATGAGACACTTCTAAGGTCTGAATACCAGCTCTGTAAAATAAATCTTTTCAAGCGGATTAAATAAATAATTTCTATAAAAACATATTCAGTTAAATCAAAACATTTTATATAATTTCCAGATCAATCAGTATTTTGCCCTGTCCTTGTGTAGCAGAGTATAAATTCAGATTTTTTGTGCAACAGCAATATCCTATTTTAATATGAAGCTTATAGTAAATGGGAAATGTGTAGCTAATCAGGTATTCAACAAAAAGTCTTCCACAGAATTAAGGGTATAGGATGGAGAAAGGAAAGCCTAGCAAGCAAAACCTTGTTTTCACACATTTTGTGACTTTGTGAGATTAGGAAAAAAAAAGTGGTAGAATAGGGAGGGAGAACAGAAACAAACTTTGTACGTTGCAATTTTGAAAATATTTTCTCATGAACTGTCCGTGTGTCAATCTCATCACCTTGACCCTTTCTTTCAAATAGAAAAATGTCAAATTCTGTCACTGAATGAGCTTCCCCCTCCCTGAAACACAAATCATCTGTGAAAGTTGCTGGTCTTCTCCTTCCTGTTGCAAAGCAGAATTTTTCTTTTGCTGTAGGGCCCAATCCTGTTCCTCTAGATGTTAGTGGGATTTCTTTTCCCCATCTAGACCACAGAAGCCACAGGAAGAAGCCCTTTTCGGCCTTCTAAAGTAGACTAAATGAAACAGATAATATCAACTCTTCTGTATCTAGATGCATTTTTTTCTTCAACATTTGCAATGTAATGAAAACATTTAGATAAATGTGGCTATATTTATCTCTAAAACCAAAGATTTGATTATTTATCTACAAAATCACTTGTGCCCCGAATGAGGGTTCTGTTCTTTTTTCTATATAGAGTATTCAGTTATTAAGATAAATACTAAGAACACGGTAGAAAAAAAATATGTTAATCCTCTACTTATTCATCTGTACAAGAGATTTAAGTGGAAATTTAATATGGATATTGCTAGATTCTGAACAGGAGCCAAACTAATTCTATAAAAGTGCTCTGTCTACATATTAACTACTGTAAACATGCAGAGATTCAATCCTATTTACTTTACCCTCGCGCATCTGATGGGATTCTGTTCCTCTTTTTACACAGTTTTTCAAAAATATAAAACAGGGCACAGCATTTTTTAGCAATTTTTCTATCTAGTCAAATATCAGAGGTACTTCTGTGAAGATATATTACAGATTTGCACTGTACTTCATTTGTTATCTTTTTATTTTATTATTAATTTTCAATGAGGATGTAACCCCTAGTGAAATTAACTATTCTTTAATATTTGAGGGCTTCTCATAATTTTATATTAACCAGAGATAGAAAATGATGTCTTTTTTGCAGCATGGCATCAAACATAGAAAAAAATGTAAATATAGCAGCAGATATAACAGGTTTAATTAGGCCAAAATTATTATTCTAGTTTAAAAGAATAAGAACTCCATTAGAAAGGAAAGCAAGGATTTGCTCTGTCATATTCTACATGACCTGGCAAGAGTTGCAATAAGGTAAGTGTTGTATTACATAAAGGTGTTTATAGCATTAATATAGCTTCACACAAACTTTGCCATTTGTCTTGACCTATCACAAGAGAGTAAACAAAGAGCATAAGTTTCAAACACCATCAACATTGGTCCAACCTGAACCTGTCAGTCTGCCTCAGGCTTGCACCTTGTAACAAAAAATTTCAAGATAAATGTCTTGTTTGCGGATGGAACAAAACATTTTAAAAATCAAAGAAAAATAAAAAGCTAATCAAAAGTTTAAAGTGTATAAAACAAAAAAGGTAGACTAAAATAAAGCGTAGATTTAATAAAACTGTAGATTTAAAATGGGTCTCCATCAGACAGCTTCACTGAGCAAGGGAAGTGACAGCAAAATATCTAGAAGAAACATATTCCAAAAGCTGCCAGCACCGGGTTCAGGGCTCCTCGCTGTATTCGGAGCAGACATTCGAACGTACCCTCTTAGGCCTCTTAGCTGGCAAAGTTTCTCATGAAATCCATGACCCCACACCTCCCAGAGCACAGGATTGTGTTCTCAAATATGGGGACTCCCACAGGAATCCCCCTTTGGCATTTTGACATAGTCAAGGAAATTTTCAAAAATACCTGGAAATCTCCCTGGCACCTTCCCCCAGTGTCCTTGTTTTTCTCCATCTGATTGGAACAAGCCTTAGACAGACTTAGACAGGTGACTTCAAGCAGCAAAGTCCTTAAGAGAGCTGAGATGTCCCTGTCATTCAAATCATGTCAGATCCTCCATCCTCCTCAGGGGTTAAAACCAGCTCCGAGGAGAGAGGTCTGTCCACAGTAATGCGGTAGTGGCAGTGAAGACTCAGGGTAAGCGAGAGTGCCCCACCGGGCCTCCACGGCTCTGCTCAGGCACCGCAAGGGTGAGCTGACCAGAGCTGTAGTGCAGAAACCTGAGCAGTGTGGCATTGCACGTTGTGTATGTACAGAAGCCAAAAAGGCAGAAGCTTAAGCCCACTCAGCATCAATAATAAGCCCTTGCTGCTGTTTAAATGTCTGTCTAATGCACGCACAGCACTGAGAAACAGATGCGTTATGTTCTTCTCCTTTGAGGCAGCATATTTGTTATACCTGTTATATTTGTTATAAATAAAACATAATATTAATGTAAATATATGTATGCAAGTAACTAACATAAACATTAGTTACTATATAAATATAATGCTATAAATATAGTATAACCATAAATATTTCTTATTCTGCATGCAAGTACTTTTCTTATGATTATACCATTTTCACTTTGCTGTTATAACAGATAGCTAGTGTGAAGTTCACAAACCCCTTATTAAAGTTGAAAGACACAGTGAATACCTTTAAATAACTAAATAATTTAAATGAATGTTTCTAGAACATCAAAGGACATCAAAGCAGTGAGGAACACTGAGTTCATTTAATTAAGCATACGAACAAAAATGGGGTCAGTGAAATGCGAAGGGTACATTTTATATAAGTCCCAAAGGACAGTTACCTGGACATTCTATTCATGTGCTTTATTTTTGTATTAGAAATACTCTAGATATGTACACTAACCAACAGAGAGGTGCATGTGTACGTATAATTAAAACCAGTAGAACCAGCGTCAATCTTAACTACTAATCATTTACTAAAAACATAAATATTCTCTTGTGTCCTTTTCCACATTATTTACAGAATTTAAGAGAAGTTCTGCAGTTAGATTTTCATCATCTCATTATGTTTATAAATTATGCCATGTTTGTAGAAACTTGCACTCTCACTCAGCAGTTTTGCTTTTGCAAAGATGTGTCCTATGACTCTTCAATTAATGCCTAGTTAAAAGAATTGGTTTATGCTGGGAAATTTATACTTTTTGGCTGCTGCTTCACATTTTTGGCAAAGACATCACAAAACAATTTTCATCTTATTTTTTGAAATTATCAGATACCAATAGAAAAACCTCCATTGTAACAATTACTACAAGAAATAAGCACAACATTACATACCAAATAAGAAAGATTATTTATCCGGTACAGCTTTGTATATAATAACTATTGATAACCTGTAGCTTGTTATCACTGAAATAAAACTTCAGATGACAAATACTCCACAGTTTTCCAGCTTTTAGAACATTTTTCCTAGCTGCATTTTTTCCACAAATACAGCATATGTATATATATAGTTCATTAGATGGCTACCTACACAGTTTGTAAAGAGATTTAGCATCAAAATCTCATAATGCACGGAAAGAGTCCCAGAGAACATGTTTGTATGTTTCACAAAAATCATTTTACCTGGATCCCCAGTGGATAGCTGTGTTTGGGCTGGAGGTTTTGTCTGAAGTGGTTGTCTGTGTGTTATTAAAACAACTAGAGTGCCATATGCATTTCTTCACACTAAAGCTTCAAAAGCAGAAGTGCTGAGAAGGAACCTGGAGGGATTCCCAAGGCTGTGTATTCCAGCAAAGCCGGTGCTGAGAAACCAGGTGCCTCCAGAAACATGCTCTGACTACTTGTTGCCCTAACTCTTTCATATGAGCAAGGTAAAAAGAGTGAAGACAAGAGTGGGGATATCTGATTTAAAAAAGGGACTTATGCATGATTTAATTATGCTAAATAAGCTCTTTTCCTAGTGTATTACCTTTTTAATTTTACTTATCTTAGTGGGCAGAATTAACTTCACAAAGCCATGCATGCACTTGTGCTTTTTATTTCTAGTCCAACACCTGTCTTTTAGAAAAAGCTGCTTATGTTGATCATGTTTCACACCAACACCTGAAAGGATCGACCCCCAAAAAGATTAACCAATGACAGTGTAGGAACTGCTGTAGGACGTGTTTAGGAGTGCATTATCCATAAGCTTTTCTTATGTGTGATTTTATAAAAATTCTCTTTTTTTATATAGCCACTCAGCTAAAGTGATATAATTTAGTTAAAGTCATATAATTCATCATATGTCAGCATAAGGGCAAATATTGTTTTAGCTGGATATGTGACAAGATGCAGTTTCCTTTTGAGAAAAAGGATCCACAGTACTTTTTGTTGGACAAATGTCCTCATTTCCAGGCAGTGTTTAGAGCATCTAGTGCATGCAAGATAAGTCTTTCCCTCCACTTCTCAATTACAAAGAATCATTATTCCTGGTGGCATTCACTAGGTTAATCTCAGCAGCTTTCTTTAGAAGTCAACGGTGATTGACATGAAATTAATTGCAGGTGTAATTAAATACATTTTGCCTATGGGTTTCAGACAGACTATTATATAAAATAGATATCTATTTTACTGTGTGTCCCCTGAAAGAATTGCTATGAATATTCCTGGGCAGAGAAACATTTTTCTTTGCTCTCCTTGAAAATGCGACAGCATTTAAAAGAGAAAAGGAAAAAGAAAAAGGGAAATTTGAGGCTATCCTATCTGATTTTGCAGATTTCAGATTTCTCTCAGTAACTACAGTATTCTCAGCCCTTCCAGTTCAGATTCTGGTTTCCTTATCTTGGCTGTATGAATCACAACATATGCTATAAACTGAACCTATTGAAAAACAGTTTTAAAGATATTTTTCCTTCACCAAAATTCAGTCAGTGCTATGGTGGTTGTTCAATCCAACTGAATATAACTAAACTGAAAGCAATTTTTAGCAAACTCAGCTCCGTGCTGTCTCTGCTCAATGCTTGTCACACTTTCATAATAACATACCCCTCATCAGATACAAATAAAATTTTTCTATTTATTTTCTACTATTATTTTGGGGCCTTCTATCCAGAGTAAAGAATTTGAAAGGGTCCACTCATGGCTCTTATTGGAAACTGAATTACAAGAATCAACTATAAGCCTCAGGCTCTATTTTCTGCTTCTGGAGCACTGGATAACTACCCCCCAACAAAAAAAACAAATTATGTAAGTTTTTTGTTTCTCTGTTTTTAAACTCCTAAACAGGGCACATTAAATACCTGAATTTCATCATATTTGCACACACAAATATTCCCATTTGGAAATATTTGAGCAAGTTCATCTTTTGTACTCATACATGACACTAAATTGAATGCATAATTTAGCACTTATTTTCAGAACAAATAGCCTGGAAAACTGCATGCACAATTGATAGTAATTTGAGTGTGCAACCTAAGGTTGGAGCTTATTAACATATTCATTCTGTCTAAACTCCATGTGCAAATTCAAACCATGCTCTTTGCAACAAAGATTGTACCAGGCAGCAGGACACCAGCATCAATCATATCAACCCCAATAGTAGCTGTAATGTTTAATGCTGGAACAGAAAATGGGGCAAACATCCTGTGTCCTATAATATCATCAATAAAATCCAGAAAAGAAAGAAATAATATGAATAAAATTCCAGAAAAAAAAAAACAATATGGACATCAGATCAGTCCATAGTAAAACTAAGACTGAAATTCAGAGTGATGTCACAGTACGGTACAAAGACAATTATTTAAATCTACAATGCAATGAAATCAAAAGAATTTGAATATAATTACTAATAGTAATTACTAATCACTATAGCAATAAGCTACCATAGTTCTTTTTTAAGTAAATGAAAATTGTCCAATTGGAAGCTACTTTTGGAGGTACCTAAAGGCATCAAAGTACCTGTAGGCTGTTCACTTCCTATCTTTATGACTTTTAAGTGGAAATTTATACTTATGACGCACACAGTTCCTATCATAAATTTGAGTGACTTTTGATATCAAACTTTATAGCATTCATTAGAACAATCACATAGGTGTACTTCAGGACTATAGGTGAAAAAGAGATAAATTATCATCCAGAAACAAGAATCACAGCTTTTTTTTTTTTTATCTTCTGCAAGAAATCAGAATGTACAGAAATAGAAATATGGAGAGCCTGGTGTGAGATGGGTAGACATACAAAGAATAGAGAAGAGACCTCTTATATAGAACAGAATTCCTTACATGGACACCTATCTTTTATGAGGGCAATGATATCACACATTTTTTTCTTAATTAATATCTATAAAATAAATAGCAATGGCTTAGCAATGGAACATGCATATGAAAAAACAGTATAGTAACATTTAGGAAACATTCACACTGACACAAAAACACATACAATACGTATATCTGTGCAATATACAAAACTTTCTTAAACAAATAACTGACAAATCAAGGAACCTGCTTAAAGTATAAATTCACTATGAACCAAGGTTATGTATGTAATAGCACAGTTTTGCAGAGTATGTCTTTCAGCGTTGATGCATTACATAAGAGGATTTGACAAGGTTACAATTTGTGTTACTAATGGAAATTCTTTTCAAGAATTAACCTTTAGGCTATAAAGAATGACAGATATTCAAATATTCTCAAATGAGTATTTGAATTGAAAATTTCTATTCATTTTTGCTCCCCAACAGAACTTCCATCCTGCCTTGCAGTGTGTCATACACACAATTGAATTCTTAACAGCTGCCATTCAAGGGAGCTGTGGAGGACCATTTGAAAGTAATATTTTGCTCTGTGTGACATCTCATTTTTTTCTCCTCAGAAATCATAATTTTTTTACACACCTAGTAGTCTTCCTAACAGGAAACCAGCTCTGCCTGTCATTTTGATTGGGGAGGAACCTTGTTTTCCAGGTCAGCGGCTTGAATCCTGGAGACAAGATATTCATGAGGGACCTGTGTGGGGAATTTACATCTCAGAGCAGAGTTTTCCTCTCCATTTGTCAGCGTGCCAGGTCAGTGAGCTGCTCTCTTGTCAGAGGGAAGATAATGGCTGCTGCACTGCCTCCCACTTATTACACACTCAGTGCATCTGACCTTCATGTGAGACCCCCAAAGAATTCAGATTTGGGGCTTTCCTCATAGCCTACCTCAAGTCCCCTTTTAAATAAACCTACAATCTGAAAGGCGACTTTGGGTAACATTTTCTTTTCGCCTCCAAGTACTATATTTTAACATTCAAATCCTACTGCTATACATCCCTTTAATTCTTAAAAGAATAGGACACTTCCATTTATTGTTATTTCAGTGGGGGGAAACAGTATGGCCACAGAAAAAAAATGTAAAATATTCATATTTAACACTTGCAGCATCCTTTAACTATTATTATATTATATTATTTTATATTATATTATTATATTATATTATTATATTTTTTATATTATTATAACCATATTATCTGTAGCTATATCTATTTTTCTTAACTTTTCTTCACTTAACAGAGAAAAAAATGTATATTTCTGAGTTCCTGAATTTGGAAAAAAAAAGGAAATTTCTTGCTGTAAATTTGTTCATTATAATCTGTTCTGCTATCTTAGGCTTTTTTTTAATGCTAAATATACATAAAAGTTAGTGGCTACAAATGTGAATACTAAGCTTTGATCTTTTAAGACATGATCTGATGCATTCAAATCAATCACAGGATTGCTATTTTATCACTTGGCTTTGGATCTGACCCTTTCTTTATAAAGATTAGCAGGATGTGTCATGCGAATCGGCAATTTAACTGTACCACAGAAATAAAGTCTGTATGACCAATTCCATTACAAATTCAAGTTAGAGTGCCACAAAAAAATGTATTTAAGATACAAATATCTCTGTTACATGAAAGATCTGATGAGGACTAATTATCATAGATATATATAAATGGTCTAGGGATAGGGATGTCTCTGTTGGGAAACCTTAGGGAGTTTCATCAAAAAAAAAAGTATTCAAAAATTTTCAAAAATTTTTTTTTATAAATCCAGTCTTAGTTGTTTTTCTTTCTTAGTTTTCATCATGCTTTTGTATTCCATATCTTTAATAGGTGATATTTCCTCCTACTACAGATGAAACAACACAGCCAGGCACAAACAGTCCTGGAGGTTCCTGCAGTGCGTGGATGATAACTTTATGATGCAGGTTGTGGAGGAGCCAAC
>VZSV01000003.1:7501498-7606779 GCA_013398735.1 Nothocercus julius
TGAAGCACCAAAAGTTCCACAGGAACTTAAGGAAGAATTTCTTAACAGTGAAAGTGACAGAGCACTGGCACAGGTTGTGGAGCTCTCCTTCTCTGGAGGTCTTCAAAATGCAGTCCTGAGCCACCTGCTCTAGGTGACCCTGCGTGTGCAGGGAGTTGGACTAGATCATCTCTAAAGGTCGCTTCCAGCCTTAATGATTCTATGATTCTAGAGTTCTATGCTTTCAGGCATTAAGAGAATCAAAATTACCTATAGTGGCCAACTAGCCATTTCTGTGAAATATCACTTATCTACAGAATAAGTTGTGATGATAAAATCACCACACACAAAATGTGATGTTCGTTACTCACATTGTTCAATAACATTTCTGTGGCAACACAGCAGTCCATAGGAGATCTTTGGAACTTGACTTCATGCAAGAGAAGAAAAAAGGTTGTCCCTATAAGGAGTCAATTTTCTAAAAAACCCAGTAGGCTAGTGACAATTTTTGAGAACAAGCTCTTCATGTTCGCAAGAAAAAACAAATGTGCATAAATAAAAAAGCCGCTAGTAAAACAAAAGCCATTACATTATTATTATATATTTGTTCTGTCCTTATATATATATATAATTTATTCTATAAAGTGTCACAGTTTGATAAAAAATTTCTTATCTATATATGAAAAAACAGGCAGTTTTCAGGGGGCTTCCTAACCATGAGTGATAGCAGTGAATTTGTCAGCAATTTCAATGTTCAGCTTAATACATGACATAATGGGAACCCATCCATTGTTTGAATAAGACCACAAGTGAGGATGTACCATCCCGACTTCCTGTTCAAGAGTCACAATCACTGAACCAGCTGGGAACATGCTGCTGTGACAACTGACCTTCAGAATCATTTTTTCTTTACCTGTTATTAACCATTAGGTTTTACTTAATGTGCCAATAGGCATCTTCACAGTTCCTTAGCACATACCATTTTGCCTTTAAAGTGTAAATATTTTGTTGCAGGGTCATGAAAGCCTCTTTGACAAATGCATGGGAAAGAACAGATGGAGCGTCCCCCTTAATAGCTGCACTACCTGAGTAGGAATGACTTACACATAAGGAATTGCTTCTTCAGAAAAACTAAAAGGTAGTGGGCTTATGAAATCTATTTCTCAAAAGAGAATTATGGCAGTGAAGAATCCAAAGAATCACTTTTAGGAAGTGAGTCTGTGATTTAGGGATTCGATTTTTCCTGTTAAGTTAATATTATACCCCAGAGAGAAAGAGGTGTTTTCTAACAAGTTGTACACTTAGAAATCTCGACAGAAGACAGATTGGGCTGGGAAGGGTTGTGGAGGGGGAGAAAAGGAGAAGAAAAATTCTGAAAATGACAAGGCAGGTTGCAGGAAAAGTCAAGAATATTCACCACTCCAATAAAAAATTCACAAGCGAAAATTCATTAACTGATCTCCTAAATGTAAAAAATATATCTTTAAGGTAGAAAACATCAGCTCCATGCTATTTTTCCTGAAGAAAAGAACTATAATATTCTCCTGTTTTACTAAGCCAAATATACCAAAAATGGCTGCAGGAGACAGGATTTGAGATGACAGTAGGTTAGTTAATTTCAGCTTATACAATTGGAAAGCAAATATTTATTCATGTTTTTGTGATTGTCAGTGAGACCACACAGCTTGATTATTCCTTAGCTGTAGGGAAAATACAGGCTTTGCTCATCTGTATTTTTCAGGAACCAAAACTTTTAGGAAACTGACTAATCCTAAAATATTTAAACTGTAGAGGTGCAGAATAGATGTGGGGAAAACATTACTAGATATTTTAGCAGAAGAGAGAAAATTCCATAGTCACTCATTGAAGGAGAACACTCAGAAATTAGTCCTCAGAGACAACAATATCACTTCTTGGGAGGTTCTTCCACTTTTGTGATATATACTGCAGATGCTTCTTGCATGGTAGGTGCTCATGCTACAAAAGTGCAGATACAAATCCATATACATGGTCAAAGGTTATACTAATATAGCATGGAGAGCATTTAGCAAAGAGGCAATTAAATCTGTCCTAGCAGACATTGTATTATATTTTAACTTAAAGGCTGTAGCTATGTATATTATGTGTGTAACCAAGGGCACAACATTTATTTTAGTTTCGACACAAAACAACTGAATTAGAAAACACAAAAAAAAACAAAGGAGAGGTTGAAGTGGAGAGGAGGGAATTTATAGGATTTCAAAAGAAATAAGAAACTTACTTATTCCACAAAATGTTCCGGGATACTGACGAGAAAAACAAAATGGATAAAAATGAATATGCATCAAATGACTGATATCTGTCATCACTAGAGGTAATTTTATTTATAATATTATTATTCAGAGCAGGTGAAGTTAAAATCTTACAGAAGAAACCATTAGCTAAGCAGCATTAAATGTAAATCAGTAGCAGAACACCATGGTCACAAGCTAGGGAGATGGCAACAAAGAACAATGGAGCTAGGAAAAAATCTCTATAAAGTTTTAGAAAAAATAGTAAATGGCACTGTATACCAGATTTCCTATTAAAGGGGAAAAAAGAAAAAGTAAGACCTGAATGTGTTAAGTAACTATAGGATAGCATGGGATACAACTGTGTTATAGACATGAAAAAGAAAAAATATAAGCATGGAAGGTGTTAAGCAAAGAATTCCAGGCAACAGAGGATCATTGATATGAGTTCCAGGGCCCTTAAATATGGCCCCTTCTCAAATATTGTGTACATTTGTAGTCACCCAAGGCTGGAGCGGAGGAGAGAGGAAAAAAAGAGAGAAAAACAAAACGGACTGTTCCCTTTGACAGGGAAAGACTAAAAGATGCTAGATTATATTCTTTATTTTGGCAAATATTCTGAATGTGACTGAGATAAAGAAATAGCTTCACATTTCTGATATTAAAGAGCAGGAATGAGTTAAAACAACTCAAGAGTTGGTTGAAGGCACAAAAGTTAATGTCTGGAGTCCTTACTGCATCCATCTGTCTGCTGCTGTATCACATAGAGCAAGATGAATAAAGTTTTGTATAATAGCATAAAACTAGAAAAACAGTGAATTTGGAACTAGACATCATTTTGTGTCTTCAGATGCATTTTTAATCTAATTTAAAACTGCAAGTCTGCTTGCACTTGCTTTCTGTTGTGCAAGCATATACATGCACAAAAATGAGTCCAGAAAAATTTATATCAATGGCAACTAACACTGTTAAAAAAAGAATTGTTGATACTTTCTTGCCAAAAATAATAAATAACAATTACTGAAAAACTGCTGCATCTGTTGCAGAAAAAAAAAAAAAGTAGCATTTTTAATTTGTACTGAGACTAAGCTTCTTTGGTAGTTGTTTTATCATTGTTATAGCAGATTTTCTCCTGCTGTGATAATTTAGGGCTTGGCAGAGCTATGTGATTCAAGACAGCCACTTTTAAAAAAAAAAATCCTTTCTTTTAAAATGAAATTTCATAGTTATTTTTCCTTAATATAGACTAATCACAGTAATGGTGATTTTGGAACAAATCAAGTGATAAAATGAGATTATTTGTATGGCTATTTAAAAATATGTGCAAAAAGCACACTTTGAATTGCAAAATTCTACCGCATGTTAACCTATCGCAGCAAGGTAAAGATACCCTTTTCCAAAGCTAGCAGGGCACCTTCATCAATTTACTATAGGGAAAGACAAAAAAACAACATCCTCTCAAAACTATAACTTTGTGATAGTGAGAGCACATTGCTACTCTCATGAGCCGCCCAAGCCTAGGGATTAGTAAATGGCCCCGGAAGCCTCCTACTACTAAGTTCTTGTTAGGAATAGGCTGAGTTGCTAAGGACAAGAAGTCATTACCATCCAATGACTGTTTGGTCAACTGTGTGAAATGAATTGGTGGCCCCAGTCAGTTCCTAGTGGACAAGTAATTACTGCTGCTGTTGACCTGGGGGCTCTTTTTCACTCTGCTACACAGGTACAAACAAGCAACTTTCTTTAAGTGAATTGAACTAGTGTAAATGCAATTAGATTCTGGCTCTTCAGTGGCCTGTTGTAAACCTATGTGCCAACTTTCGTTCAATTACATCAGTGTAAGTGTTGCCCACGGTAAGCAAAGTCCAGCGCAAGCAAGGAAGTCCACAGAGTCATGCTGCATTTATGTGCATTTGTAGTCTTGTGCTAGAACTAGAGCTAGGCCTAGGAGAAGCCGTCACAGTCTGTAGGTCATGAGGACAACGGTCAGCACCAGTTGTTATATGTACATCAGAGGAAAAAAACACAGTATGATTTAGGTTGGTAAACATAAGTTCAGGGTTGCACTGTAACAGTCCATGAACTTTCCATGTGAAATGATCAATAGATTAATTCAGCTCTATGGTATTTTGTACAAAAGTAAAGGTACCTTAGAAAATCTCAGGCAAAAAAGGATGAGGAATCTGTCCTTATCTTATTTTTTATACCAGAATATGCATAAATTAAAATACATCTATGCACATACACTTCAGATAGCTACTTTCTTGAACAGAAGTATACTTATGCAACTTTTGAAATGATAGCTTTAGCACTGTCAACAAACAAAATTAACATCTTATCTATCATATTATAATATCTTATTTCTATTTAAAAAACAGAGTTGATTAGGGAATGTTAGCTAATCAAGTAATTGAGGGCAACCAAACCAGAGAACGTAAAGTAGACTGAGTTTTCAGCTTACATCCAAAAGATATGTCAAGCAAGTATGCCTATCTTTCTAACTCCAAAGTTCACTGGTGCAAATACAAACACAGCAGTATATTCATAAATAGACTGAATGAAAAGTTAGTGCCAGAAAGAATTTTCCATTTAACAATGTGAGATTAGTCAAAACCTAAGCAAGCAACGTTCAGAGGAGGCCTGAGGGCGGGAAACCGTTCCTGAACAGACGCTAGGAGGGAGTCTGGATTCAAACTCTTGTTGGAGTTGATGAAAAGCAGGTACATGAGTCCATTTTCCCTGTGCAAAATGAAAGCTTGAACCATTGGGCTATCCGCTACTTTCACATTGCTCCTGTTGGTACTACTCACCTTCCACACATAAACAGCAGATATAGCAGCTGGCAAATTAGCACACAGCCTCCCAGAACTGGGGGAGAACATGGATGGCCATCTGAGTGCCCCAGTTAGCACATTTGTGGCTAGTCCACAATTACACCCCACTTCTCTCCTCCTAGTCTATCAATTCCAAAATTTTGTAAGGTGTTAACTTTGCCCCTTAGGCAGGATGGAAACATTCCCAGTCCCACACGTCCACAGCATAACAAACTATGTTACCTCACCTACCTAAAGTATGCTGAGACGTGGCCACAGGTAGCATGAACTGCAGCAGCCAGGCGTGTGTTAACCACGAATGTGTTAACCATGCAGTAATGCCTTCAGCGGCTTTGTTAATAGGGGTTTAAGTCTCAGGCTTGACGTTGTTTGAATGTAGTTCTCTGTGGTTTAATTACTATCATTATTATTATAGATACAGTAGTAATTATCTCTTCTTACTGTCTCATTATGTTTTGATCAATTCACATAAAAGTTTACTGTAAATATATGGTTAGGTAACATTAAAGAAAACATATAATTATATATAATCAAATACCATCTAAATAGTTGCATGTTTTTCAACAATTAAATATTTCTAAAATAATTAATTGCTTTTAATAGATAGGATGCAGCTTTTGAAGCAATGCATATATAAAGCTTTATTTGTTGACCTTAAATTACTTTGCTCCCGTTATATTGATAACATCTAGGTTTCTCAAAAACCCGCTGGCACAAAATCTTTTCAGCTTTATTAATGATTCAGATGGCAGTTTCTGAAGAGACAAGTCCCACAGAGAAGGAGCACTTGATTAATGACCTGGAAACACTTTTCCTTTTCAGCTGATTAAATAAAATTGACTAGATTTTTACATTTTTATAATAAAATGACCCGCAGGGCTGAGATGACACAGTGAAAGCAGCATGTTCACTCTTCAACAGATTTTTATTTTGTCACTTGTAAAAATGAAAGGGCTAACCACCCAAGCAGAAAAATGCACTTTATCACCGTCCACTGCTGACATGCTGACAATTGCTGCATACAAATACAAAAACATGGAGGAAGCTAGACTGTGTTTACACTCAGCCTGATTTTGTCTAATGATGACAAAAGGTCTATGGCTTCTTGGGGTTGGAGAGATACTATTTAATTATTATGCAAAATAGTTAGATTTATAACACCACTCCTGGTAATCATAAAAGGCTTTATAATACTGTAACTTAGGAGTGATACCGCATGCCTTTTCAACAATTGACATATCACAAGAACTTCTGTTTTCTAAAGGAATATGGTAGCTGTTCTTAAAGAACAGGTGAAACATCAATACAGTTCCCAGTTAAAATAATGAGAGAAATTGCACTAGCACATTGCAGAATCAAGACTGATTATTTTGCACAAAAAAAAAAAAAAAAAAAAAAGCTGAAAGATACTGTCTTTAAATGTACACACTGGTACCCACCAGGGAATGTCAGTGTGTCGTATGTAAAGCCAAAGTACCAGTTGCTCTGCCTTATCTCCTGGAGCATGGCTTGGCTAAGAAAACAGTTCATCTCTTCCTTCATTTCATATATTTCATATATGAGGTAGGCACTAGGCTTCTTCCTAAAATATTACTTTAAGTCTAAAACATTTAACAGTCTCCCTTGTAAAGAACTTATCTTAAAGACTATAGTGGACACATTAGATTATTCCAACATCAGTTATCTTCTACACTCTTCTGAATCAGAATACCAAAGGAGTTCACAATCTTGAGACCCTCAAGGGGGAAAATGCATAGCTTTAACACTAATCTAACATCTTATTTCCAAGATGGATGTCTTCCATCATGGCTTTACAATACAGCATTTAGTTTTAAATGCTGTCATATCTGTTCCTCGATTAGAAGTAAAGGTCAGCCTAAGGGCAGACTGTACTTTACATTGGAGGGGTCACTGTAAATATGTATGAATGAAACTACTGATATTTCTTTGCTTTCCACATGGGCATTGTTGCAAGTTTAGGCAAGGCAGTTGGTAGAACCAGCACACTCATATTAATGCTGCCAGTACTAATAATTTAAGTGATTCTTGACATCTGTCCGTAAAGAGATAAAATAGGGTTTATAACATGATTGTCACTTTAACATAAGGACTATTTTCACATTTAAGAACATAATCCTAACGTTTTCTAAACCTAGGTTTTCTACACTGTACGTTTCTAAATGGATATAAAAATAGCAATTCTAGCAATGTTATGACATACTCTGTTCCTGTTTCAGCTAGGAAGTTCTGAAGCAAGGGTGAATGAAAGATTGTTGCTTAGATTAAGTAGTAAGAAAAGTTTAGCCAATCTGAAATATTAAGGCTAATGAACTAATTTTTAAAAGTGCTTGTCACAAAGGTTATCCTTCCTTTATGGAAAACAACAAAAAAAACAAACTAACAAACAAAAACTTTATATTAATCCATATGCTTCTCATTCTCAGTAGGCTCCAAGGCCTAATATCGTTACCATTTAAATACAAACCGCAGACCTTTATTTTCCCCGGTACCTGGAGACCTGACAATTCAAAAGTCTGGAAAAAACACAAGTTATTGCATGGGGGAAAACAAGGCATTGCACGTGGTATTTAGCACTGGAGTGTCAGGCCTACTTGTAGATGTTAAGAAAATTAGGCCAAATGGAAAGAATCCAGAGAATGCCATCGAGAATGGTCAGAGATCTGTGAAGAATGGCCCTGTGAGGAAAGAATGACTGTTTAGTCTGGAAAAGAAATAGTCTGCGACCTCATGTTTTTTGAATCTTCAAACACATAACATAGCTGCTGCAGAGAAGACTAATCACCTCATGCCTGTGCTGGATAGGAAGGCTGAGCGGGAGTTTCAGCTTAAACATTAGGAAATATTTTCTAAGCCTGGGATGCACAGCCTGGGGAGATGCCGATATCTCCTCTACTGGAGAGGACTTTAAGAACAAATTAAACAAATGTCAGAAAGGAACAGCGGAGGTATAGCTGATCCTGCCTTGGGGCACACGGATGGAGTCGATGGCCTCCTGAGGGCACTCCCAGCTCCGTGACACCTCCCAGGTTCAGCAATTGCAGCCAGCTCTCAAGACAAACTCTTGTTGACAGGGTCCTGTGGTCTTTTGAAATTCCTGAAACGTTGCCATTAACAACTGCTGAAGCATCCACTATGTCACTAAAAATATATTGTCCCACTAAGCACATTTTATGGCTGATATTGTCTCTGAAAGAAGATAAAAACGAAAAATGCACACTATAGCAATATTTCACCTGTATTACATTCAAAAGTAAGTCCCTTTACCAGCAGAATGGTGGTAAATGGTTTTAAGGCACCTTAGTGGGTTTATTGCTAAGTAGGCCTTTTAAGGTGTTGTCCATACTATTTAAAATGCATGTATATTACATGTATTAATTAAAATACTTTTTTTGCTATTAAATTTGAATGAGAAATATTTGCATCTCTTTACCATATTTTAACTTCCATAGCCAGAATGTTAACACTATGCAATGTTTTTTGAGAAGTCCTGGTGAGACTGAATAACTGGCAAGTTCCTGTGCACACTTACAATGTGAGTAAAAAAAAGAAAATACCATCTATTCATCACCTACATAAAGGCAAAATTCATTTTCTAATACTACATTCATATGGTTTAAAACAATATTATAGAATGTAAAATCCAAAATTTCTCAGGTCTTTTCTTCCTGTTTATCTAATGTGTTTAGACTGACTGCAGTTCAATGCAGTGTCTACCAATTTTTACTGTAGACAGTATAGTTTTTTCTACTTATTGCTTGTCTGGGATTACCATACAGATGAGTTTATCCTTCTATTTACTACTGTAGCATTGCTACTTGCCCATAATATTAATATTGTACAAAATTACCAAATACTCTTCAAATGCTAAAAAATTAAATATTCTTATGCACCTAACTGGGAATGAAACCTGCTTTCTAGAAAACAAAAGTCAGATTTTACCATTGATTTCAAAGCATTAAACAACATGCAATAAAAATCTCAGAAGGTTTGATCCATTATTCTTCATCTATGATTTTTTCCTTCCAGTTGTGGCTTAGTTCTAAAAATACTTGACAAAAAAGTGTTTCTTCTTGAAGCAGTCTCTCTATTATTATTATACAAAATTGCACAGCTCTATACTTATCTACAGCTGTTCTGTAGGAAAACACAAAAAAAATAGTAATCCAGTCCTCATTTTCAGTAAATATTCACTACAAAGATCATTTTTGGTAATTGTCATCATCAGTTGCGTCAAAACTCCAGACATTCAATGAATACTGATTTAATGTATATTTTCACGTAAGCTTGGCTACTTAAAGGATAAAGGCATAATTTCCATTGATTTCACACTGCCATCTCACTCTTTCAACTTGCTTCAAGATAGATGTCTTTGAGATGGATCAGAGATAGGTATACTATGAATTTTATCTCATAATTATTGGTGCAATAAGTAATATCCCACTAAGTAATTTCCATAATGACCTACAAAGTCTTTAAATACATAGCAATTCAGGAAACATTATTATTAATTTTTGTTCAATTTTTTTTATTCAACTTAAATAGAATGAAACTTGTTTGAGCATTTAGAACCTTCACAAAACATAAAACACACAAGATAATCAAACAAAATCCTTTCTATCTTCAATTTCTTATTGAAACTATTCTTATTCAAGTTTTGTCACTCATATTTCAGATGTAAAGGTTTGACCTATTAGCATTTGGAGAACTGTAATGAGCATCAGGGTAAGTCTAAATACAGGACTAAGTACTAGAGGCTCTGCCCAGTTTTAAATCTATCAGGGACTTTGTCTTAATGTCAAAACCTTCAACTGTTGAGTTAGATTTAAAAATCATGCAGATTTTCTTTTTATACCAGGTTCACTACTGGATGTTTCTTCCAACCTTTGGCTGTAATTCCTTATATAGCCACAGGCTAAATCATGACTGATGGTGGAAATGAATAGATATGAGTGGCACTGAAACTGGTTATCATTTTTTTTGGATATGGTCAGAACCTGAGCATGAATTTTGTATATTAACATACATTTTGCAACAGCATCAGAATCCATTCAAAGAATTCTTACTCCTCAAGGGGAAAGTCAAAATCAAAAAAAAAGAAAGATTTTTTCTTTAATGTCTTTTATATTTCATAACTGAAAATATATGAATGCAGAGTTAAGATGAACTGTTCTCCTTCAGTGCAGTGAATTGAATGCATTTTAGAGGCGGAAAAAAGACAACCTTAGTTTGCCCTTTATAGAGTAATTCTTACTGCTTTCTGTTCCTTCTCTGGTGTCTTGTTTGACTGTACTCAGCCCAAGTGCATGTGTGTAAACCACATAAACATAGTTAAAAGAACTTATAGTCTTATTGAGAGAAACTGCAGCTAGCAGATAGCTGAAGAGGTAGCTTTCACATAAATCACATATTTTCCAGTGTTCCTCCCCCCAAAAAATGCATTTATTTTGTCAGTTGGCTGCCATTAAAATCTGCAAATACAATAAATCATTTAAGCCAGTACACTGGAAATATACTTTTACAAAATTTTGCCGCCTCCATTTCTCCTCTAATACCTCAAAAAATAGAGAATTGAAATATGATAGAGAACCACAATAGCAAGGTGAACTGAATAATTACCACAAGTATTTATCAGTAGCTGGTTATTTATAATCGTCATGGGAATAATCAGCTCCCATAGAATGAAAAGGTGCATGACAAGTCAGCAGAAAATGTACACCCTCAGTTATTCAGAAAGGTAGACCAGTATTATGTCACTTTGGTAGAATTATAGGCTAATTGAAACTCTTTTTATAGAGAACTGATTGATCAAAATTGAGGTACAAGATGAGAGTTTTTTCTAGAAAACAGACTCTCCCACTTTCAATGGGGAATTCACCTTACCTGTAGTAGAGTAGTAGCAGTGCAACTGTGGAAGAACCTCTGCTCAACAAATGGTTACAAGCTCTGATCCCCAAGACCCAAGGAACATATTTTATAGCTAACCGTGTTAAGATCTCCAGAGAAATGACATTCTGGACGTATCAATACACGGTGGATATCTTTAAGTAGTTTTCTACTGATTGAGTACTTCATTCTATTTCTAAATTGCCATATGCTATGCAGAAAACCTAGCTAACTGATTAAAAATTATAGCTTTCACTCAAAGTCATAGACCTAAGTTGAATAACATACATAACTCTTCCATAACACCATAACGATACTAGATTCTTTCAACACTGTTTGGAGAGAGCAGGTTGACATTAGAAAAAAAAATTAAAACACAAGAAGAATTAATTCAATCTTCTTTCCTGTGTATTATTAAGGAAAAAAAAAATAGCAAGAAAGAGTAGGTATCTTGAAAGATGCAGAGACCTTGAAATACAATCTGAAATACATTTGAAATACAGTTGAAATATATTTTTAAAATCTGACAACTTAGGAAAAATAGATAGACACCAAAGTATGCAAGAAAATCAAATAGTAAAATAAAAAGTCAATGAGAAATGCTTTAATAGGGAAGCCTGCAGCATTGAAAGGTGGTGAGGGGGGATAGCAATTCATCTGTATGCTATTAGGGCTCCACATCCATGAAAGCCTCATTCAACAGGGAGAAGGTAGCACTGGGTCACTTTTCCCTTTGAAGTAATTTGTTGAGGGTTATCCTTGGATTTTTTTCTTTTTATCTCTGTTTGTGATTGTTTGGATTTGTTTTAGGAGTGATAGTCCTATTCTTGAATTTAGGTAGGTTTTAAGCTTTCTAACAGCAGAATTCTTAAGAATTTCTATTAAAACATCTCTTTCATTTTATGAACTTAATAATATGTTTATTAAATCTGGGGATATGTGAGACCATGGAGAAGAAGGACCAGATTCTGTTCTGCTGAGGGAATGTATAATTCTCACTATTCTTATAAAAGAACATTCTAGGTTTTAACATGTAGAATAGTATGTACCTTTAGGATGGCAATCCAAATGCTATTAATAGAGGCTTATAGTTTCCATACACTTTGTGAGAAACTTACTATTCTTTTCTTGATTTTGATACTTAGTTCAATGGTTTAAGAACAGCCATGCAAAACAGAGGATCTTTTTTTATGTTTTAAGTTAAACTGGATTAGAAAGGCAGACCTACAGGAAGTGCTGTCTACAATCACTTCTTCTATATGTTTTTCAGCAGCAGTAAGCTCCTTACTTCCAACCAACCAATTTCAGATACCTGGCACAGTAGAGAGGGATAGGTATTATGGGAACATAAAACATTTTTATACGTACTAAATCATAAATGAGTGATTATAGAAAGTGTATTATATACAAATATTAAGTGACTCTGACTAGATAGAATGGTTTGTTTTTTTCTGGACAGCTAATGCAAGAGACTCACCTCCTATTTGCAGGTATCTAAGCAAATCTATAACCATATCCTTCAAGTGCGTAATATTGTTGATTATTCAGTTTAGAAGAGCAGAAAGCTAAATGGATGCTTTACAGATGGAAGTTGAACTAGCTCTCCTTGAGAGTTAATAGAGTTAACCACTCATCAAATATGTCAACGGCTTTCCAGAATCCCCTATGATGTATCAAATCTGTCTAAGGAAAACTTCATCATCTTTCTCAGCAATGATTATGGAATAAGGAGACTTCTGTTTACAGTCAGGTGCATGAAATTTTTGCAGTAACAAAAACACTGTCTCTAATAACATTTACCCTTTTTCCCTATATATAAGCATTATTTTCTAATAACTGATTATTTATTCTAAAAGTTTGTTTGAGAAACATTTTTGCTAGTCCTCAGAGCTACAGAGTATTTTATAAGATCCATATTATGAGTTTGGCTTCTTCAGGATAACCTTGAATTTACATTACACAGTGTTTGACCTTAGAATGGACAGAATTTAGTCCAAAAACAAAGTATATTGTTTTTAATGAAAAAGCCATCACTTCTATTTGAAAAGAGATTAGGATTATACAATTAGTGTAAAATTAATATTTCTTTGCTATTTTATAGATAGATTATAGATGGATTATGAAGTAATTTTTAATGTCTGAGGAGAAAGTATAAAGCATTTGTATGATCCAGTTTATACAGTCAATGTAACAAGAGGCTTCTAGAAATAATATTAGGACCATCTGGTCTAGCACAAAATATCCATATTTGAGAATGTTTTCTCCTATGGGGTCCTGGTTTCTGATGGCAACATTTTGCTCTGTTCATTGCTAATCAGACAGGCTAGCCAAAACCTGTTCAGAGATTCTGAAAAAAAAAAAAAAAAAGAAATCTGTATGACTTATACAACTGCCATAAATCAGTGAAAATAAAATGTTTAACTTGTGTCTAAATTACCATTTCCTAAAGCTTTTCAACTTTTAAGCTGACTATCACACTTTTTCCTCCATTTTTGTTCTCTTTAAACACACGTTTCTCAAAGACTGAACAACGGATGTGCCCACTCTTAGACTTTCACAGCATAAAGCTTTCTGCTGTTCTGTAGGAAGATTCACATTCCTTCATCTCTTCCCTATTTCTTGTTTCTGTTACTTAGTTGAACATTTGTCAGTAAAAATATGCAATTATTAATTTGGGACCCTAAGATTTTCCTTGAGCTAAGACAGAATTTTTCTTCTTGTTTGTATCTTCTCAAGGTGCACAGATGTTGGATTTCTTTAATTACCTTGAAATCTTTTCTGACCTATTCCTTCAAGCTTGATGCCATAGGATTTCATATTACAGTTTTATATTCTGGACTCCAGAATCCTTTTCTTTCTGCAGTGTTGTTACCAATCACGCAAAATAGATCTATTGGGTATGTAAAGTTCAGTTGAATTTATATTTTTCTCTTCCTTTCATTTGTAGCATTAGCTGCAGCTACTGAATAGAATCTGAAATATATTTTGTAAAAGGTAGGTTTTCCAGTTAACAGGAAAGATTGCTTGTCAGAAAACCTGCTGCAAGTTAGTATTTCAAACTTTGAACTAGGACAGTAGTCCCGGCAAAATGTTAACATTTTGATATAAGCGTCTCTCACAGTTCTGGACAAAGCAGGAAGAAAATATGAGAAGAATTTTCCCCCAAAAAGACATTTTCCCTTCTACATGATTCTAATTTCTTGTCAGCAGCGTGCTAGTTCTCCACTGGCTTTCCTCTGGCTGGCTTTCTTCCCTCTGTTCACATGTCTAGGGATAAACACAAATCATTTACTTTGGAAGGATATTAATAATAACCTTTTTCCCCATGTAAAATGTATATAAATTCAGATCCAACAATCCTAATATCACTAATACTTCAAGATTCTAAAAAAAAAAATCTGTATGCTTCTGCCACTGCTAAGAATTCACACACATTTTCTGTCTATATCTATGACTATTGATCCACCATTTCTATTCCTGTATCACGTTATTCTGCATAGTGGGGGGATGAAGTATTTGGTTTTGAGGTTTTTTTAGGTAAGCTTCAAAGCTTTAAGCTTTTATTCTATGAATTATGATATAATAAATTTCTCTTCCAGGCTTAGCAGTGAAAGCCTCATAACAAAATAACAAAAGTTGCAGTTATCTTGACTTTGGCTATTCAAATATGCTGTAGAAGTACAGCTGGCAAGATATTCCTGTCACGTGGCAGAGCTAAGAAAACTCAGCTGATGCAAAGTGGCACAAAGCCACAGCTGAGATTGCTCAGGCTAAAAGATAAATTTGTGCCTTTATAATTTCTACAAAATTTAAGTGTGGCGGCAGCTGTGGAACTCTGATTTGGCACATGCATTTCTGCTTGCACATGCAACTTTTGGCATCACTTCTTGTATAAAAGTGCCTCTTCCTACAATATATTTTAACCAAACTAAATCTTCATCTACTAAATAGAGGATGTAGCTTTGCTCGACAAAGCTCATTTTTTTTAGCTTGCACATAATATTTATATACAGGCATATAAGTCAGGAAGTAACATCAAATATATCCAGTTACTTGCAAGTGTCAAGTCTCAAAGACGTAGTGTCAATCCTAGTGTCTCTGAAGGCAGGAATACATTCCCTAAGCACCTTTTGAAGCTTGGCTTAGTTGACCAGAGACAAAAATGAAATCTTCCTCCCACTGTTATTTTCAAACACACCTTGTGACACACATTTGCACGTGCATGTAGTCTCAGTCACACTTCATTAGCACTGCATATATTAATTTGTTTGACAGATTTCCTATGTGTAAGTATTGTACAAAGAAACAAATGCAAAGACTAGCTGTTACCCTAAAGTGAAATAATATTAGCCTGTCCCAAGATATTGATCAAAAGGCATGCAGATCATTGCACTTTCAAAGGAAGTCTGTCTCTATCAGCATCAAAATCACTGGACTGGGAAATCTGCAGTGTCTAAATGATGTTTATAGTTTTGCTGTTATGTTTCTATTTAGTGATACAACCCATGTGGCTTCCTTCTTGCATGAGGCTGATGTTTGTTACTTAGCTAAAAAAACACGTGGAAAAGTGTCTTTGATACACTTTCCTACTGTGTTATATATTAAAAATGACATTTTAATTTATTTTATTTTTTGCTGTGAAAGAAATAGGAAAATCTTAGTAACTTTCATAGCAGCATCACTTGACTAGCATCCCATGTCATTCTTATTAACTGCTTTTGTTTGAATAGCTTTATAGTAGGCATATATTCACCGGCAAAGGGCAAAAGCTAAGTAGATTTTGTTTGCCCTTTACCTACTAGTATTAACTACTGGAGTATGTTCCTGTGTCACATGATGGTGTGGGAGTGTATATCTTCCTTTTCTTTTCATCTGAAGAAAGGGAAAGACAGAGAAAATAGAAAGTAGATTGTAGAAAGTAGATTGCTGATCAGGAGTACATTTTTGCTATTTCTATTAATTTATTATGTCTAGGTCATACAAGGGACTAAAAGTATTTTCAGATCCTAAATCTGAGTAATGTCCCAGCCTGTCTCTCTAAGCCAAAATGCAGTGATATTGGGATGCTGCTGCTTTTTTTTTTTTTTTTTTTGCACCTTTGTTTCATGGATAAAGGAACCATGTGCATGGCAGGGAAGAAACAGTCTGTGGTCCTACTGTTTAGATATAGTCTAGCTTTATCCTTAAAATTAAATTAGTTTATGTTTAATCCAGAGAACTACCTCTCTTGAGGCTAGATGGAAACCCATGTAGGAGACATAAGGACATTTGTAGAAGGTAAATCTTGCATAAAGACCCCACTGAGAAAGCATCTGTTCTGGAGTGCTTTGTCCTTTAAGTAAGTATTTATTTATGTAAGTGCTCAGCACTGTGATAACTTGTCTCAGTAGACTGAGGACATAAATTCTGGTTTTGCAGCAATTCTTGGAGGCTAGCATATTTCACCAAGGTAAGGGAATGAATTCTAAGCTTAAAACCTCTGTCACAAAAACAGTACCATATTCACTGTGGATACCAGCAGAAGAGGGTGGGACTGGTCATTTGTCAAAATATCTATTTGTCTTTTGGGGTTTCAGTAGCATATCTATCCTCAAGGTACTGTAGTCTCCTCTAATGCAAATGTAGTCTATGTTCCTGAATTATGCATAATACTGTATAATTATTTGTATAGACATTTCCATATTGCTGATCATTGCAATATCTGGATCTCCAGAATAATTTAGTTTCACTGACCTTCAGCTGAATATATATAAAACAAGTCATGTCTGCTCTGACAAGCGCAACTAAATGTTGTTCCTGTTCACTTGTTCAATATGCAGCTTTCTAGACAAGGCAATACTGTGGGAAATAAAAATGGTGAAGGAGGTAAATAGTCTAAACACAGTTAAGTGTATTCACTGAAAAAGAACAGAAAAATAACACCTGCAACTTACTGTTTTCCATCTGAGTCTTGGTCTGCCGACCATCTTCTGATTACATTAATATATAGTAAACAGTTACAGAGACAGTTTTGGCAGAACAACACTAACTTTGGCAGCTGGAGCAGGAACTGACAGTTCTGATTTGTCCCAGGCCTCTGTGCAATACTGAGATCAGAGATTATTTGGCATCCATGACTAACTGACCTGTTCCAAGTAGCAATCTGTATTCTCTTTCTAACAGGATGTTAGTGCTTGTCAGGAAGGGTTTTGAGTGGAAACACTAGCCAGTAACGTTTTGTACCGTTTCCCTCCCAAGAACTTACAGGTCTCTACCACCTTGTCCATTCCATCCTTTCACTGTGCTTCAGTCTTTGCCACTAGATTTTTGTCTTTTGTCTTTTGTCTTTTCAATTCATGCAGGGCCACTTTACCTACAATGTCTCTAGTACTTTACCTAGTCAATCTCTAAGCCTATGAGGTGCCTAAAACAGATATTTCCTGGGAGAGTTAGGGTTACAGCAATTGAGAAAAAACAATGTTGGAATCTTCTTTTATTATTAATTTAATTTTAATAATGTTTAACTGAACAGAAGATTTCTTTTTAAAAAAGGTCTGTCTCATTGATTCTAACCTGCACAATAGACTGTCAGAAGCAATAATAACCAGATTGAAATTTTCATATGAATAACTCAAAAGTGTGAACTAATCAACTATCATTTCTTATAGTTAAACCAACCTTTTGAAAAAGTATTTAATAACCATGCAGGTCCTTTCTGTCATGAAACAAGGATGGCTTCAGATAAAAACTTACTTATAATTATTTTGAAATAGTTTTTAAACACTTCTTTTGAACATTCATCTTATAATTTGAAGAAAAAATTAGAAAAACATATATTGCCTGCTGCTTAGGGCCAAACTCATTCTGGAATAGTTGGTGTTGTTCTAAGTAATAGAAGTAGGGTTATTTGTGGATGTAAAAGGGGCAATTTGTTCTCTGTAGCTGCACAAAAGAGTCTTTTTAATAGAGGAAAAATAAAGAAAAATTACTTCAACCTGTTATAATAGATATTGGTTTCTTTACAGAAAAGAAATATAGTTGCTAATACAGCTTTAGTAAGAAAAAAGGCTTTGACATGAGAAGTAAAAATGCAAACATGGATCAAATTTAGATGAAAGCTAAAGAGAAGATTAAGTAGCACTGTGAGAAATCATAATCTGATCTTTGTTTTTGTAACCTCTGCAAATTTTGAGGAAATGAAACAGAATTTTATGATATAAACAATCAGAAGCTTTATTACAGATACTCAAATTTATATTTTGGCTGTGAGATTTTCCATGTTACTCCCTTGCCTCAAAATGAGTATTTCTGGAAAATTTCAACCAGACTGGTGCAGAAAAAAACATTGCTCCATATGTTAAATCTACTTTTTTTTTTCCCTTTTAAAAATGTTAATATCATAAGAAATTACAGGGATGGATGTATTTACTGTTCTTGGCAAAGTTAGTGGTTTCAAAAAAACATGGTTTATAGCTATTTGTGGAGGGCGGGGAAGGGGAAGATGCTCCAATATTGAATTTCAGCTGGTTTCATTCAGTGAGTCCAGGGTTGAGCAGGACCTTAAAAATGGAAGAACATCTGTCCTGAGATAGAGAATTCATCAAGTCCAGTAATTCTATTTCCAACAGTGACCTTAAATGGATATTCAGCCAAGAACAAGGAACAAGTCAGGGCCTTTTTCCAACAGTTGTGAAGCAAAACTACACGTACCTGCATTAAAAGCCAGGGAAGCTTTCCCTTCTCCGGACTGGGGGGTCAAGACGCTATGGAAACAATGTTGCTCTAACACAGCATTCCATATCCACATTTTTTAACTATTATATCTTTTCCTACTAATTCATTGTCCTAAAGACAATGATGAAAGACAATGAACTCTCTGTTGGGGATGAAATGGGATTATGTAGTATATGAAAGAAGTTCAGGGAAAAAAACTAAAACTTTTTCTGAATGTTGTATTTCCAGAAAATCGGCTTCTTTGTATCTATACATGAAAGGGAATACCTGAAGGAAGTAGTCTTTATGTAACAAGAAAGTCAAATAGGTGACAGCCGATCTTTTTTTTTGAAAAAATGCTACTTATACTGACACATAAATATGCACTTCCTTATATTTATTTGAGGTAAATGATGGCATAAAAAGTGTGCTTGGACGTAAAAGGAAGTTGCTCATTTTTACAGAATTAGAGTACAAGACAAATTGAACAACAACAACAAAAAAGAAAAGAAAGAAAAAGGGAGTTGATTACATTAAGTGTTCCCCCTCTGGCTGCTTTTGCAAAAAAATTGTCTGTAGGAGTGTTGACAATTGACCTTTTCCCATCTTTTACACAGGTCATTTCCCACGAAGAGGGAGCGTAGAGCAGTGGAGAAAAACAACGAGCAGGTGGTAGGAGCAGTAATGGACCCGTCCTACGCTTTTAAGCACATGTGGCTCTCGGAAAGGGAGTTCTGAGGGAGCAAGACAGGGAGAAAACCTTGTGATTTCTTAATATGAGGACACGATCACTTTGTCTATGTTTCACTAATGATTACATGTACAGCATGTACCTAAAGCTATGAACAACATAGAGAAGATTAAGTTTTAAAATAAAACATTCTCTACATTGAACCAAACTGTATGATATTGCAAAGATAACAAATTTTAATTACGCATTAATGTTTCCTAAAACTGACTACACGCCTTAGCTTTCTACATTAACCTTTCTATACCAATTTATGCAGGAGGACAAGAATTTCAAAGCAAACTCCAAACATAGGGAATGTTCAGTGACGCCTAATACTATTATATTTGAATATAGGATACAAGAGGAAACAATTTTACAAAAAATAAAAAGTCTGGCTGAAAATAATGGAGTTTTACTCTCTAAACTTTACTGCTTTGCACAGTCACACAACTGACAAATGTAAGACTAAATTACTTGGTTCTCCACTTGAATAATATAGCATATTTTATTGCTCCTTAAAATTGTGCATTTCTGATTTACAAGATTTCTAAGTGGGAAAGAAGGCAGAGGAGTTAAAATGAATTTAGGCTCAGGGTGAATTCTTAGAGTATTATTTTTTAAATGTGAGGTAGGCCAAAATTTTTCATTTCTACATTCTTAAAACATTTCATAATATAGTTTATTTCAAGAACTCAAGAAGTAATATTTTAACTCTCAGAAAAGGAAAAACAAGTAGAAGTTTCAGGGTAGTTATTGCCTTAAAAAGTGTAGATTTGTCAGAATATACTCTATCATAATGTAAATTGGAAAAAAAAACCAAAAACTTTGAAACAGAATGTTTCATTCTTGCTAATACAAGCCTGAGTTTATGTATATGCATATATGATTTTTTTTGTGTGTGTTTGAAGAACAGAATTTAAATGGAGAAAACACATCTGAGTTATCTCTAGAACTAAATATTGAGATCAGCAGAGATTTCTTTGTAGGAATTGAAAATGCAGACAAATAGGTTTGTTCATCCTCATATGAAAATGGACTTTTCTTCATGGCAAGATAGGCAATCTGGAAAAATTATTATCAATATTAAAACAAAAAAAAAAGTGTAAAGCTTTTCATAGTCTGACTCTGGTCTCTTTACAGAGAGATAATTTAAAATGGATCCTGATTGCCACATAACTGAGTGTATGGCTTTATAATTTTAAATACACTGCTTACACCTTTACAGAATGATCAAAAAATATATCTGTACTGTGAGTTTTGCTCATTCCCTGTTTCAAGCCAGGCCTGTGTATCTCTGATCATTCACCCTGCCTGCAGTAAATTAACTTCAGGTGGCTAAGGAGTTTGCCTATAATCTAATTTAGATACACATCCTTAATCTGTGTCACAACTTGGACTCAGTCCCTGAATTAACTGTACCAGAACCTGCTAGGTATTATTTACGATATTACTTTCTAAGGCAAGCTATCTTTAGCAGTAGAATGGCTGCTACTTCAAAATGATGAAGATTTCTTTCCTAGCTCATAGTATCCTCTCTTTTCACTATAGGACTGTCTGTATACCATATATCATTAGTGTGGGTATATACTCAAAATGTAAAATTGCAAGTAATACAAATGATATTCAAAACAAACCTTCTGAATTCTCAAATGGAATTCTCTAACATAGCATTTCAGGACTCCAAAAAACACCTAACTACAAATGAGGACATGTCAGTGATTTCCTGTTTTCCTAAAATCATGAATTTTCATAAGAAATACTCGTTAAGAGTAGTGGAATGAGGAATGCAAACTAAGGATGTAAGATGTACAAGCAGGTTTTAGAGATTTTTTCCACTAGTGCAGGTTTTTATATTAATAATATTCAATACATTGTCATCTCACAGTAGAGAAAACATATTTCATTGGCAAAAAGGATGTATACTTTATACTTCATGTGGAATTTATCAAGCATAGGGCCAAAAAGCACTGGTCTTAATTGTACTCACAGAGACTTCACGCAAGAGAATTATAGCAATATAAGGTTGGAAAAGATTTCAGAAGTTCATCTAGTTCATCCCAGTTAGCCCAGAGGCAGAATCAGATATTCCTATGTTATTTGTGACAGATGTGTCTAGCCTGTACTAAAAAGTCTCCACTGATGCGGAATATACAATTTCTGTAAAATTTTCTGTAAAAAAAAAACATGCCTGGGAGGCATCGGCATTCAAAAAAAAAAAAAAAAAAAAATCTTTTTTCTTCCTGTCCCCACAAGAGGAATCTTCAAGCGTGCCATACTGTACTAAAAAAATAACAGTCAACAGAAATGAACGATCTGGCCTTGAATCTGCTTGAATCTGTTGCATAAAAAAAAAAAAAGGTGATCTCATTGTTGGTCACCTTTTGTACTAAAGAGTTGATTTGAGGATCAAGATCTTAGTTAGAGTTGGTAGCTGTGAAATAAAAGCTCTGCAGCCCAGTTAGGGGTTTAATTTAGAGATGTGTGAGCCTTTGGGAATTCTCCTCTCAGTGACCACCTACTCACAATTCCTGTTCATCAGCTGTTTTTTTTTTAGCAATCCTGTTCTTAGATTTTCTATAGAAAGACAGCACCTACATACCTAATTTAGGTAGGGATTCTGCAAAGTCCCTGCAAATCACATGTCAGACTTTTAGACAGTGACTCTGTGGGTTCTTCCATTCTGCTTTTGCTGTTTTGTTTTTTTTTTTTCCCTCTGCTGCAATGTACATCAACAAGCATAAATTTGCTGTGCCTGTTCTTCTGAAGGAAGAACAAAGTAAAAGCTAGGGTGTCAGAGGTAAACAACATTTGCTACTACGTTAGAGTTGCATTTTTAAATAAACAAAAAATAACACTACTATTTTTCAGGCTGTAGATTTGGAAAGGAAAGCTAATTGTCAGTAATCCACAATCAGTTAATCACCCAGGGAGTATCAAATCTAAATATAGACCTGTGATTCATTCTACTGGTCAGTGTATTGATTTTGTCTTTTTTTTTTTTTTAATACAAAATATTAAACCCTGCTGACCTGAACAGCCAGAATTTATTGTTGGCTAGAGATGAGGGCTTTGTTCCATAAACATTTTAGATAATTATTAGTAGCTGAATTTCATCCTTTTAAATCTCTTTTTTGCTCTCTTGTGAACAGGAGCTTTTACTGGAGTCTGTGTAGGGCAAAGGGTGAACTCTGCAATGGACTGTGACCTTTTGTATTTTTTTCAAATATTCACAAGTGACTTAGGTGAAAAGAGTTTCAACAGATAACATCCTTCCAAACTGAAATATTCTTTGCTTCTATGAAACTTAACTCCTATAGATTGGGAGTTAAGTTAATCAATAATTATCTCAAATAACTGGGAAAACACTTTTGTCCTTTCTCATTTCTGAATCCAATATGCCAGGGATCCCAAAACATATTCCTGAACATGTAGCTATATTGGCTTTTTAATGATAAACAGTTAATAAGAGAAGAAATGAATGGATCACTCCCAGGGAATTTTGCCACTAATACAAGTAGAAAAGACAAATGGAGAGATTGCCTAGGAGATAGTTACTTTAAAATATAGCTCATTTCAAAATTATTAAGATGCAGTTTTGCTAGACGAACTAGAATACCTATTTCCTGGCCAAAAGAGAAAATAAAATTCTAAGATATCCTGAATGGTACATAGAGTGGTCAGGAAACTTTTCATTTTTGCACTCCTAACTAAGCAGAGTATATTTTCAATGAAAAAATGAAAGCCAAACTATTACCAATAAAATCTGGAAGAATTTTGATATTTTGATTTCTGAGAGCCATCACCATGTACATGAAATGAGTTTGGATATAAGGACAGGAACATTTACAACCTCCCAACATTTTTAAGGTTCTTTTACTCCAATTATATCTCTGTGGGGCAGAGCCACTCCATTTTTAAAAGGTGTTTTCTTTTATTATTTTAATAAGGCAGCCTGTTTTTAATCAGATTTTGTTATGGGTAGGCAGAGTTCTGGATTTGCATTCAGAGCAATACTGACTCAGTTGAAGTTGAGATGTCATTACACTTCACAGATAATAAAAATACTTGTGAGAATTTCTAAGATATCATTTTTCCAAGTTCTGCCTTTACCACTCTAACACTTTAGAAGACTTCCCCTACAGGTATTCTTGATTTTCTTAAGCATTTATTTATGGTTTCTTTATATAGTTAAGCACAGCAAACGTGCTTTCTTTTATTCATATCTAACTCAACTCATGATTCAATGACATTCATTCTGTGCAAATGTGGTCAAAACAATGTCACAGATTAATTGTTAATTATATGATATGGTCATGCTTAAATAGCTATGTGATACAAAAATGCCTCATTACTACATACAGCTTCCTGGGAAATGAACACACACAACTCCAACTTTTTGTCTTAAATGACATGCCTAAGTAGTAAGTACAGTTGTCTAAGCAGAAAGTATTTTTGAAAAGAAAATATTTTTCATGAAAGCACAAAAATTTGTATGCATATCAGTGTATATGTGAAAGAATTAATTTAAGGTAGGTGAAATGAGCTGAAAGAACAAGCTGGGCTGTCAGTAAATTATTTTTAAGTTTAAAGTTTACGTTCCGTCAAACTGTACTACATTAACAGTGGTCTCAATTTCTAAAGGAGTCTTGCATAAAAAAGCGTATGCATCATTACTAAACTGTAAAAAATTATTACTAAGAGAATGACATTTATCCAGTGCCCATACAAAACTTGATTTCTCAGGTGAAACTTCCAGTGTTTTTTCTCTGTGAATGTGTTTTTATAGTGATGCAGATACTATAATTTGCAAGATATATATAGAATATATACACATATATGTATATTTTGTATATGTGCGTGTGTATAGATATATGTGTGTGTACATGTAAATATATATAAAAAGATGTCTGCCCCGTGAGCAATTCTCATTGTTAAACATTTGTTTCCATGCCAGCTGGGACTTCTGGTTACTGAAACATTTCACAGGAAAGGTTCTATGCTCATACACTTTGTTTTATTCAAATACTTTCACAGTAATATTACTGTGATATCTGAGTGCCATACAAACCATAGAGCATTAATTTTTACTTTCATTCAGTGCTGCAATATAACTACCAAGTCATATATACTAAAGGAAATAATTAAGCATTAAGTAATTTCACAAACAGTTGCTAATATCTCCCAAAACAGCAAAAATATCTGATTATCATGATAAATCTACAGGAAAAATATTTCACCAAGCAGTGTCAATTTAAATACACTTAAATAATACTTTAATACTTAAATATTATTCACTGTCTCTTATTTTATGATATAAAGATGGATAAACAACATTATCTCCAAAGTTAAAATGATGACAAAGACATAATGATTGCAGCTCAATTCTGAAAAAAATATTTTCTAAAAATGCAGGTTGCTAGATCCTGAGAGTACCATGTCTTATTCTGACTTAAAAAATATGTTCTTGTTAGTATTAACTTTGTAGCCTCCAGAGTGCTGAAAACCATTAGGTCTCACAGAGACCCATGGTCTCCAAACTTTTTTTAAATTTGTGCAAGCATGCATAAATTATACAAAAAGGAAAGATATCAGTTTTAACCCTGGCTAAGTTATCTAAAAGTTTTGTTTTTTTTTTTTTTTCTTGATGAAGGAACTCTAAAGAGACCTCAGAAAACCCATAGTCAGGAATAGAAAGAGATATTCATTTTCAATAGTTGAATCTACACTTCAAACAATTTATCCAAAAGGAAATCTAGAAAGCAAAATCTGAGTTACTGTCCTTTCAAATCCATATTCTGACCACTAAATTTTTTTGACCTTCCTAAACAATCTCTGTTCACATAGGAAAGTTATCACACACATGGAGATAATTTGCTTTAAATTAATTACAGGTTATAAATGATTTAGAGCACACAGCACTTACACAGTACACCATCAAACAGATTGCAAGCACCAAATCCGTGTGAATAGCAAGGAGCACGGATTTTCTTCTGCCGGTAGCAGGCTACAGCTGGCTTGAAGGAAGCAGAAAAGAGTGTGGAAACCCAAAGCAGCAAGGTATACTTAGGTAATCCATCAGCGGACGGAGAGCTTCAGAGAGCTCCTGGTAGGCATCAAGTTTGCTTCTCTCTGAGAAAAACGTTGGGAGAGTTAACGCTTGCTCTCTCTGTGAACCCACCCTGCACATAAGGAAAGGATATAGCTAACTTGTATTTTTTTCATGCAAAGCATCATGTTTTAGGAAGATATAAAATTCTTAGCAGGGTGTAAAACATTTTTTTTCTTCAGATGGGGGCTTAAAATGCTTCATAATGCAAAGATACATGCTATCATACGCAATATGGCATAATGGAGTAGAATAATTTATATAGATCTTAACTCTGTTTCTGATATTTTCTTCTCAAACAAACCAAACCCCAATCTGATATACTATCGTGGTAAAACTTTACACTTTGTATTTGAAACCCACAGCAGATGATCGCCCAAGCCATGTGGTGAGCGGGTCGGTGCAGTGTGTGCTCTTCTCCTAAAGCAGAGTGTCACCAGCCTGGGGGTCATTAATGCACAGCTAGAGCCGTTGCACTGCAGCCTGGAAACAACGCAATGCCAAAAGGAGCCCTCCAAAAGCCTGCGGGATCCAACGAGCGCGTCGACCAGGAGATGCTATTCAAATAAACAAGCAGCTCATTCATTTGTTATTGCAGGTCCTAAATGTATAAAACTCTTGAAGAAAAACCAAGGCGCAGTTATCACAATCTGTTTGGGACCTCGGAGTCCAATCAAAGCGACTTGGCGTGCGCGTGTTGGTGCTGTGAGACTGAGGAATGTCAGTGGAGGCGCAGGGCCTGAGGAACCCCAAACAGCCTGTTTTGAACCTGCTAATGTGCTCTCCTCACTTAATGGCATCTTATAAAACATCTGGTCTCATATGCTCAAATATTGATTCAGTATATGGAAATCTGGTATTACACTACTGTTGTTTCTAGGAACAGCTTATATAAACAGATTTGACATGATGGTGCCATATGGTTTTATTTCTGGAGTGCTCTGACTACATATTTTGGGGGGAGGGGTTGATTAATTGGAGTGATTTATAGGTCCCCCTCGCTTCCTTCAAGGTGGGTGATGGCTAAGTTGTAAAAGGCACAAATTTTGGTGTCCAGGTTCATCAGGGTTTTCAGTTAATGGTTAACTGAATGACAAATCTCTGCTATGCATTCACGTGTGACTCCAGTGAGTGGGTGATAAAGTCTAAATCCTCCATGGAGCACAAATGTGCTGGCTAAAAAGGAAGTACATTTTACAGGATCTATGTGCTTTTACCATGCCACATTTACCACACATTAGTAAAGGCAAATATGGGAATATGAGAGGTTTTCAAGAGACAAATAGGTTGTGGCTCTTTTGCAAACATCAGTAACAGCTTGAATAGTGTAGCTGGGTAAAGAGTGAAGCTGCAGGCGCTGTGTAAGGTTTAAAGTCTCAGGAATTTGGTCCGCTTGAAGGTACTGTTTGCCCTGACATTCCTTCCTCACTAGCTGGACTCTCCAAGGATTTATTGCAGGCCCTGCCATCTCAGGCTGTCTCACAGAAACTGCAGTTTTTCTGCCAGGAAACTTTTTTGGCTACTCAAACACACCAAAAACCTGTCTGGATTCAGCAGTATCTGGATGGAGGATCTGCACAGCCCTGGGGATACTCCTCTCTGGGTATGGAGCTTGGGCAATTCAATAGGAAGTGCTAAAGCCATGTATATCTCTTAGACTCAGAACTCTGAAACTCTTTGAACTCTGAAAAATTATTTTGTTCAACTGCTTTTTTACCTACTCCCTTCACAGATTTTCAGCCACAAAAGCTCAGGGGGCTCAGGTAATCTCATGCCGAGAAGGTGAGAAGACAAGAGCCTAATAGTTGGACAACCCTTCCTTGTTTGCATTATAACCACATTGTCTCTTAGATATTTGTACCACTGCTGTGCTTTTGATTCATTGCACTGGACCTAAGCTAGGGAAATATAAAATACATACTGTTGTTCATTGTTTGGTGCTGTTAATCAGACACTCAGCACTTATTATCTTCCTGCCTTTTCTTTTTTTCCTTTTTCTCTTCTTTTTTTCTTTAATAAATTAATTGCTTTTATGTTTATAAGCAATAGCAATTTGAAGAGAGCTTTTTGAACACCTTAATGCTCACGTAAATTATTTTTGCGTATATCTTTTACTTTTCCTCATCTGTTAATCCCTTCCCCAAGGAAGAGATCTCTTTCCATCCTTATTTCCTGATTTTAAAGATTACCACATTCTCCCCTAAGTTTATTCTTCCCCTTAGTTATGTCCTGAACTTTTTAAATTAATGCTAATATTTTGTAACATCTTTAAAGCAACATTACACTTTGAACTGGGTCTTAAAAGGCAAACAAATTATTTCCTCAGCAATCCAGCAGTCTGGACTGTCCAGTGAGTTAATTCTGTAGGCAATACCATTGTTTGTTCACATGGCAGGAACAGCTTGGGCCAGTGTCAAATAATTTCTGAGAGAATTTGGCTGCCGAATTAACTAGACGGCAGTTTGCTGTGCTCTCAGTCTGCCAGTAGGAATTGTCAAGGCTTCTGTACATGCATGGGATGATGGTCTTCAGGGAGTCACAATATTTGTTTTCCTCACACAGCGTAAAAATTCTTTTTTAGTATTTCATATTCTAGCAACGATTGTTAAAATTAATATGTAGATGCCACTTCTACCAGCAGAAAACTCAGATACATATTCAAAATTTAAGATATTTGTTCCAAGTCTTTTTCTTTTTTAGGTACTGTCCTCTCCTGTCCAGACAAGCTCTCCCCAAATTTCCTCCAATCTTTGTGCATCTGTGTGAGCTCATGAAAGACTTTGTGTCTTTCAAAGCCTCTTGTGACTTTTTGGACAGTTGGGCAGAGAGGAACCTCATGAGTTTCAACGAAGTGCAGGGTCCTGCATGTGGGGAGGAATAACCCCAGGCACCAGTACAGATCAGGGGTTGACCTGCTGGAAAGCAGCTCCATGGAGAGCGATTTCGGAGTCCTGGCTGACAAGCAGTTAACCATGAGGCAGCAATGTGCCCTCGTGGCCAAGAAGGCCAACGGGATCCTGGCTGCATCAGGAGGATGTTGCCAGCAGGGCGAGGGAGGGAATCCTGCCCCTCTGCTCAGCTCTGGTGGGGCCGCACCTGGAGTACTGGGAGCAGTTCTGGGCTCCCCAGGGCAAGAGGCACGTGGAGCTACTAGAGAGGGTCCAGTGTAGAGCCACGAAGATGATTAAGGGACTGGAGCACCTGTCGTATGAGGAAAGACTGAGCAAGCTGGGCCTGTTTAGCCTAGAGAAGAGAAGACTGAGAGGAGATCTGATCAATATGTATGAGTATCTGAGGGGTGAATGTAGGGAGGATGGGGTCAAACTCTTCTCGGTGTTGGCCAGTGACAGGACAAGGGGTAATGGGTATAAGCTGAAACACAGGAAGTTCCATCTCCATGTGGGGAAGAACTTCTTTCCTGTGAGGGTGACAGAGCAGACAGGCTGCCCAGAGAGGTTGTGGAGTCTCCTTCTCTGGAGATCTTCCAGACCCGCTTGGACGCAGTCCTGAGCCACCTGCTCTAGGTGACCCTGCGTGTGCAGCAGGGTTGGACTAGATGATCTCTAGAAGTCCCTTCCAACCTTAGCCATTCTGTGATTCTGTGATTCTGTGTCCTAGAACCTCACAACCTTCCTCCCACCACAACCTGCTATTTTCTGATGTGATCACCACCCCAGCAACATTTCTGTTGTTTCTGTCTTCCAGTTTTTGCTTCTGCAGAACACAGGGTACGTTACTACAGCTCAGACTGTGGCCCTCTGAACAACACAGAGAGCAACCATGAGAACTGCATCTCAGAAATCAGATTTGCAAAGGATGTGGGAGATGAACAGAGTTGAATAAAAGCAGTCACATGCACATAAGGGAGAGGCATGAAAATACATCATATAAAGTTCATGGCTAATTCTGTTAAAGTATAAGGAATTTGCTTTTGCTATTCTTGTTATTGTTAACTTTTTGGAACTTGTTATTGAAAGTAAAATAAATTGCAGGTGAAACATTTTATATACTTTTTAGAAATATTGCTCTCAAACTGTAGACTTTAGAGTAAGATGCAGAAAAAAAGTCTAGGCTAGCATGTGAAAAGCAGATAAGTATAAACAAACCTTTACATCTCATCTCAGAATATTTTAGAAATTCTTCAACCCCTCATCTTACTTTAGTTTAAGTTTATGTATAAACCCAGATAGAACCCTTTTTTTTACATTTAAATGTTACCCAGGAGTATATCAATCTCTCCAGGCAAATTGATTCCAGAAGATCTTAAGTGGTTAGTCAATATCTAGTGGTGATTAATTCATGGTACCATCAATTCTATATGTAAAATTTCCCTTCATATGGGCTTGAAGGTGAATCCTAGTCAAGGCTTATTGCTATTCAGAGGTTTAGGATTGATAATACTCACTACACAACTGAACATTTTAAACTTTTTTTTTTCTGTAATTCTTTTCATGGAGGCTTTATCAAAGCACCTTCTTTGGCTAAGGACGATTCCAGGCTTTCCATTGATTTAGTTGCTCTCAGAGTACCTCACACAAGATCAACAAATTTAAAAGACATTGGAACTAAAATAAAAGCCAAGATTCTTCTTCAAGAGGCACTGAACAGTCATAAACTTACAGATAAAAGAGCATAATGGACAAAACCCTTTTCTTGCATTAGTTGAAAAAAACTCGCAGTGTGTTAAACAAATGAGCTTGTCAATTCCTATGTCTCTTTAGAGAAGAGAGAAAGAAGAGGAAACATTTAAGCATGACAAACATAGACAAGAAAGAGAAAATACACTGGTTTCTGTAAATGCAGGACTGTAAATTGTGTCACACCAAGTGCCTGGGAGACACTCAGGCACTGAGGTCTGAGTGCCTCAGTGTTTATCTCTTTGGTATATTGATACTCATGTTGTTTTACTGATATGATGTGATAGCTTATAGTTACCAAGAAAAGTGTAAATTCTGTGAGAATTTTCTGGTGAGAGATGTCTGGCTGATTTAGGTGTCTGATATATTGTCAGACTCAGGTCCAGGCCATTGCCCAAGGTCACTCATTCAAGCCCAGGTGTCTAAAACATCCATGATATATAGGCAGAAGGCAATATTCAGGCTTAGGATAGTTAAGGGAAAGTTAGAGCACAAATTTGAGCCTACTTGACTTCCAAAGGTGGACACAAACTCTCTAGCATTGTAGCCTATACTGGATGACTCATGTATGTGACTCAGTTACAGTCTTGTAACCCAGTTGCTGCTGCAAACTTATATAGCTTAGATGACATCAGTTGAACAAGTCAATGAATAAACATAAGGTCTTGATCAGAAGATATATACTATATCACTATGACCATGTGATAGGGATATATAGACAGCCCACGCTCTGGTTTACTCTGTTTATTGCGTCTGAGTTATTCAATCTTCTGCCATGCGCAGTATTTCACTCCCAATGGTCTGCCACTGGACACAGGTAGGCCTGAGAGCAGACTAAAAGCAGCTAAAGCAGAATTTGCCTACCTCAGTCTTTCTGTGTCCTTATCACTATGTCCTCACTGCTTTCTGCAGTCCTTACTATCAGCAGAAAGCACGTTCATCAGGGAAGCTGATATTAAAAGAGCATGGATAAATCAATGATAATTGGTGGGCCATTGAAGAGAATAATTTCACCAATTAAGAAAGACATAGTTAACTTAATATCTCCTGAAATATGCAATATATTAAACCAATAACACTTGCATTCAATATTCTTACATGACTAATGTTAAAAGTAGGATGTATGTTTTTACAGTAGAAGAAGAGTTGTAAAATGAGGTTTTTTTTTCCCTCTCTTATGATCTAGACTAGGTTCATAAGCAGATAGGGTCTTTGATGAATAAACAGTAAGTAAGAAACAATGCAGAAAGCTCCACGGACAAAAACTTCTTTCCCCTCTGTTCTTTAGTGATCAGGCATGAGAAATCCCAGGCGGGACAGCAGCACAGTGGAAATGTTTCATTTCAGACCAGAGTGCCAAGACTGTATTAATGATGATTATGTTTCAGTGTACAAATACTCTTATTCCTGTTCATAATGATGAAGCACCAGGCAGCCAGTGGAAAACTCACCTAATGTTAATCACATGGTGGGTTTCTCTTAGCAGTAAAGAAAATGTTCTCGTTTGTGGGCAAAGAAATGCAAACCATACAGAAGACCAGACTCCACTTTTACCTGCTTCCTAACAGTCTCAGAATTGCAACAGCTTCAGTTAAAGCTACAGTCTAAGCTGATAATGGATGATAGGACAGCTCAACAGTAGTGTATGGCTTTCCTGGGCACAATATGGATGAGGCTGAATGGACTGTGAGTCCTGGGAGGCCACTGTTCTTGCATCCACTTGGCCACCAGCTTCCTGGTAGACAAGTCTTGGCATTTCTGATCTCCTCTTTCCAAGCCCTTTCTTACACAAGGTTTTACAGAAGTTGCTTGTGATGCCCGGTTTAAATGCTAGGTGCTTACTAATGGCACATCTGAGAATCCCATCTGTCAACAATATTGATTATAGCAAAAAATATATATATATATCTGCACTCCTACTGGGAAAATGATGGCAATTTATTCTAGGCTACTGTTTTGTGTTTCTCATTTATATATTTATATATTTGTTCCATGTCTTCATTAATTTATTTAATGAAAATTATATCTGTCTGGAAGATAGCAGCTAAGTTTTGCTCGAATATGGAAAACTCACTCTGTCATCTTGTGATATATTAAGCCTTCATAACTGCCTTCCTTCATTACAGGCTACATTAAATATATAATTACTGTTTCAATAATCTATGCACTATCTAATTTATTCTGTTGTGTACCAGAATGTGCTGCTTTCAATAATTTCTGCTTCTCATCCAGACTTTTGATTACTGTTAGTCACAAACTTTCTTTAGAAATCAAGATATTTAAAGAACTCCAGAGAATCCAGCTTTTCAATAGCAATTGATAAAGAGCTTTACGTAAAATTGGTAGCATACAGTGCAACAAATGAAGGGCAAACAGTAGTGCAGTAACATAATGTTTTTAATAGGGGAAATATAAGATAAATATAAGGAAAGACTTTTGCAGATGAGGTGTTTTATGACGAGAATAAATCTCCCAAAGAAAGCAAGGCATCATCACCTATGTTTTTCTTCTCCTTGAATGAACAGAATTTTCATTAGGTTATTGCATGGTACTATTAGAGATATCTTTACAAGGTGCTTTCTATTCCCTGTCTGCTATGTCTATTCATCAGTGAACATATGTTTCTCATTGATTGCAGTAGGAATTACATAAATTGCTTGAAGTCAAAATTTCCACCCTTGTGTAACCTAGTTTTCCAACATTGTACTGAACTGACAAAATATAGGCAAGCCTCAATGTAACCGTATATATATATGTAATGTGTGATATTCGCAATTACTATGAGAAAATTGTTTTCTATTGATTACTTCAGGAGAGAGAAATGACAATGGCATCTTAGTGAACCATGTAGTAATGTGATGAGAAAGGCCCCATTATCTTTAAAAATATTGTTATTAATAAGCTGTCCTCAATGTTACCTTGCAGAAGCTAATTAAAACAGGATCCATATTAAATTTTTGACAATTTTTAGTAAAGCTTATATTAGTATTTCTTAATGTTGTTACCTTTCTGTCCTTTTCAGAGATCATAATGGAACAACTGAATGTATTTGGTGCATAGTGTCTGCCATTTACTGATGCACTGGTTAACAATTTGTACTATTATTTCCACAGCAGTGAAGTTGAATTAAGGACTTTGTTATTATCTGGAAGGAAAACCCACATATAGGAAAGATGTGCAGAGGAAGATGCACAATTAGAAAAACAATTTCACTGCAAGTCTGTCAGTTTTTGCCAGTCTTCCCTAGAAATAGGAAAAAGTCAATGGAAATAGATGAAACTCTGAATGTGAAACTATATAGGAAATTATGTTGATGTGCATATCTCCTTTGGTTTCTCTATGTTTAGATGCCTTTGAACCCAGTAGCATTCTTGTTTGCCTTGTAAGCACAACAGAGCAGACTGCTTTGCTCGTGTTAATAAAGACTATAATATTTTTCTGCCTGAAAAGAATAAGAGTTTTCAAAAAAAAAAAAAAAAAAAGATATTCTATCATTTATGCTATATTATGACCCAAAAGACGTGTGTTATTCGCATGTGACACTTCTTGGGAACTCACAGAAGACTCACCTCTGTAAAGCTGTCACAGAGGTTTCCGTATCACTCCCAGGAGAAACAGGGCACCACTGAAGTGTCACTCGAACCTGGCACAGTCCTCAGCTGCTGTGACAGTCCCTGGAGGACAGCCTCCTCCTCAAACTTATGTTTGAGAACTCAGGGGCATAAAGACAGCTCAGGATCATAAGGTCACAAAGACGGCTTCAAATCAGTTTTGGATGCTCACACAGTGTTGTAACTAAATGCAGCAGAAACCATGTGCTTGCAGCAGCAGTGCAGCACAAGACCTGAATGTGCAATCTGCAAGGAAAGAATGAGAAGTACATAGTTTTATCAGCTCTGGCAGAAATTGCCACTAGTATGAAGTATATTTGTGTGAGTTAACATTATCCAGTAGGAATCTCTAGTCTCTACAACTATAACTTGTTCACTATTCAAAATGGTTGGATATAACTCATGAGAAGGTCATCAGTATATATATGCATATATATATATATATGAGGGTGAAGAGGGTTTGAGATTAAGCTCTCAGGCTCTCACAACTGGCAAGTACTTGCAGAGGCGGCAGTGCATGCTTGGCTCTAGTTTCTCACCACCTATCCCTAATGCTTCTAAGCAGTGTCTGATGGTCAGCCTAGGACAGGACAAGCAAGTGCCGGCTCCGCTGCAGACAGGCTGGCATGGCCCCGAAACTAATGCGACATGCTGTAGCCGAGGCAGATTTCCTAAAGGAGAGGTGCTGAAGGTGTGCAGAAAAGATCCTGGAGCACGCTGTGCTGGCAAAGGGAAGGGCTCAGAGGGGTGCTCCTACCAGCCCTAAGTTCTCCATGCACAGGAGCTCCAGAGGCCCCAGGTACTTTGGGAAAGCACTTCCTGCAGCCCATTCCTCTCATAATTCCCCAGCATCTTGAAATACTAGGCTGTATATCTCAGCTGAGCCCTTTTGCTGCCCTTTTGTGGACCTGTTGCCCAATAATTTGCCTAAACTCCTTATGAACCTGCTAGCACTGTTTATCTGCACAGTCTCCTGTGGCAGCAAGTTCTGGAGATTCACAAGTTACTGCAAAAATAAGGACTTTCTTTTATCTGTTTTAACTGTTCTGCCAGTACTTTAATAAACTGACCCCTAGTTCTAGTATTATGGGATGCGAGGAATAATCATTTTTCTTTTACCTTATTTGTAGGCTTCATGACTTTATAATTCTCAATATCTGTATAGACAGCCTGTACAGTACAGTCAGAATCTCTAACTTTTACCTAAGAGTTGTTACTGAAATGTGTTAGGATATATTTGTGTGTAAGATATTGTGTTAAATTACAATACAAACACACTTTGTGAGAAGAAGAATGTGCTAGAAGGATATTTTTACATAGATGCATTTTCACCACCAGTAAATGAGATGGTTTACAAGCAAAAAACACCATGGATGACAGAAGAAAATCTTTAATGTTAAATATTTTTATTGAAATATGTATAGAATAGTTTTATTGAAATTTTAAATAGAAGATTAAGATATTTAAAAAATAAAGCATCTGGTACTATTGTTTCTATTCCCTCTTTTTTAAAAAGATATCATTTAAAATTCACAAAATTATAAATGAGTTTTATAATTTTGTAGTTTAAGCAATTAATTACAAAATAATATTCATCCTTTTTTAAAAAAAATGGTAACTAAAAAGATCAATTACACCGAATAAAAGGAAATAAAGGAATATGCAAGAGCAATAGACACCTATACTTCTGTTTGCATAGCAGATAACATAAGGAGGATGATCCGGGGCCTGGAACATCTGCCCTATGAGGAAAGGCTGAGAGAGCTGGGCCTGTTCAGCCTGGAGAAGAGAAGGCTGAGAGGAGACCTGAGCAGTGTCTGTAAGGACCTCAAGGGAGGCAGTGAGGAGGACGGAGCAGCCTCTTCTCAGCGGTGGCCACTGACAGAACTAGAGGAAACGACCACAAACTGAAGCACCTAAAGTTCCACAGGAACTTAAGGAAACATTTCTTGACAGTGAGGGTGACAGAGCCCTGGCACAGGCTGCCCAGAGAGGCTGTGGAGGCTCCTTCTCTGGAGACCTTCAAGACCCGCTTGGACGCAGTCCTGAGCCACATGCTGTAGGTGACCCTGCATGTATAGGGGGGTTGGACTAGATGACCTCTAGAGGTCCCTTCCAACCTTAAGCATTCTGTGATTCTATGATTCTATAAATGCAAAGGCTGACATTATGGTACAGCACATGAAGCCTCAAAATTTCAAAGGATCCTAATTAACAGTGACAAATTTAAAAAGATTGATTAAGGAGTCATGATAAATACTGCTTTCTCACAAATACTAATCCCTTCCTACAGAGAGGTTTCCCTTTTGTGTAGAAGTTAATGTTGGCCAGATCTCATATACCTGAACAGGCTACACAGACCTTTAGTCATGTTAGTCTGACAGAGGCTTTTGATACTCTCTTCCGTATCAACTGAATAAAAAGTAATCAAAAAGGGAAAGGAAGGAAGACTGACAAAGTCTTAAAATCATGTGTTGTGCTTATGATGAAGCTGTATCTTTGATTATAGGCTTGGTGTTTTCCTCTGTGTGCTGAGTCAGGTCCTGTACTATAAATACATAAGTCATCATAGGGACCCATTCTTCATTTTTGTTGGAAACACAAGCTGAGAAGCAAAGTAAGGCAGATTGAGAGGGTCAAATCTATACCCTGGCAGTAAACCAAGGATAAATTTGGCCTATGTGTACAAACAGAAGTAACTAAAAATGTACAAGTGTTACAGAGCCAGATAAAGCAGCAAGTCAAGGGAGAACAGAGGGCATCAGCTTAAGAGGTAATCAATACGTGTGGGAGGCTGGAAAGGATAAGCAACACCAATGTCAACAGAAAGTCAGGGTTGGGGGAAGCTCCCACAGAGGAAAGTAGCAAAATAAAAACATTCTGTTTCTCCCTGCATCCATCAGCAAAGGTTTTCTTTCGTTAATTATTTAATTGTTTAAGCTTGAATCATGCACTTGGCTGCACTAGTGTGCAAAAAGGAAGATTTGGGATTTCTTTTTTTAGGCTGGAGTGATTCCTTAAGATCTTGCTTTAAAAGAAGAAATTTGGTTTGCAGTTTTGTATGTGCCTCACAGTCCATGGCCTGATAAGAAGGCATTTGTAGAAGATGTGGATAGTAGCAGCAATTCAGACATACGGACTACGGGCTGTCCCCAGGAGGTATTAGCAACTTGAAAATCAAGGCCATATTTGCTCCTGTTCCAGTGTCAGTAGCATCAGATAGATGAAAACAGTCTGGATTGACAGAATTTCATAAACTAGCTCTTTCATGAATCCACAGAGAGCTGGTAAGATCCCAACTATGATACGCATATGATCCTCAGAGCCCAGGCACACACACAGACAACACATTCACCGCGCAGAGGAAAATTTGGACTTGAAGACACCATGCTTACTTCAAGTCAATAAAGTTATACTTATTTCCACAGGTTGAAAGTGTCATCTACCACATCATTTTGGAAGTAAGTAGGCCAGCTCATAAAGAAGGAGTCACTGTATAAAACAAGTATCTAGACTTGCTATTGCCCTGTGTTCTGTGCAGTCCTTTATACACATGAGATGAAGAAAATACGCATATACACAAATTGTTGACCACTGTTTTCACTCCCCTAACTCAGAAGCTGCTATGCCTCTGTGCAACATAATTCAGAGCAAATACAAAATTGGGTTTTGTTACTTTGCCTGATAAAAGTAGATCTCACCTCCTGCCTCAGGCACTTCCAGTATACCCATTAAGCCAACACTCGGCAATCATTCCAACATTAACTGAATGTCATTCTGGTAATATAAATGTATAATTTTAACTACTGCACCTTTAAATATATCCTGTCTTTTGGCTGTAGTATCTGACCACTGTGTTTTGCAGTGTGTGAACTAAAATGTTTTAGATTCTAATTGCACGGTTTTCAAAAGTGTGCTAAGCCAAAAAAAAAAAAAAAAAAAAGTGTAAAGAAAAAGGATAAGGCTTATATTGAGATACCTTTCAACAAGCTTCAGTTCTTAGTGCTATGATAGCCTACTACATCCTGTTTTTTAAGAACTATGTCCAAAGTATATGACGGATTATACTTCCAGGTACAGTACAGACATTTGGTCCTCTGATTCCCCTGACCAGTGGATTTAAATGTGTTACACCCCCCGCTTCCCTTATTGCTGTCTTTTTCTCTTTTCTTGTCTTGTCTTGTCTTGTCTTCTTTCTTTTTTCCCTCTGATTAAAGCAGGTTGTGGTACACATCCAGTCGCATTCAAGCAGGCACTTGGAATATGACCAGCATGCCTCTATTTGACCTGAGATCTGGGAGGTGTTCTCAGTTCCCCCAGCTTAGGTGAATCTAAACTTAGCTCAGAGCTTGCCAAAGGGATGAGAGTCTGCCATGCCTGTTTATTCTACAGCTAGCAAGCTGCTGAAATTTGAGTGAAGCCAGTCTAAAATGTACTGGGCTACTGGCAGGGGAGGAATTTTGTATATTTTTTCAAGTTCTTTTTTTTTTTTTTTTTTTGTCTGAAAGGACACAACAAACTTGGCATAAGCTCAAACTTTTTACAGGCACAAATTTGCATTTTTCATCTACAAATAAAAAGCTTCAGGTAAACAATACCCCTAGCTCTATTCAGAAGTATATTTAATACATACCATAAACGCTGAAGCAGCATATAGCATAAAGCCAGTAAGAAAATCTGGAGAAACGTGTGTATTTTAAAGGAGCATTCTTCACAAATTATTATCTGGCATGTTTTAGCCGTTAGCCCAAGCAGTAAAAATGGTGCTGCAGAGAATGATTAAAGGGAAGAAAAACAGGAAGGACAACCTACTGCCAAATTATAAAATTCCCCTGAAGTAGCTACTATATCACGTTTCCTGAAGTACTGCCTTTATCCCTGCAAAGAAAGGTGCAGATAAATGACATGGTTGCATTAGATTTTTTGAACTTGTTCCTCTTGCATTTTATACCTTCCGAATGCTACATAGACGGCTCTAGCAAAGTCAGGGAGCACTTGCTACAAAAAAAAATAAAAATCCCTTAGAGCAATAGGACTGCTTCAGCACCGTTGTTTAGGCTCCGCAGCAAAGATGGGGCATGATTTTCTCTGCTCTTCACTATTTTTATTGCAAACAATACATTCAGCTCTGTGATAGCCTTACCAGGAGTGAGCTATTTCTTTAAGTGAGACTACCTGTTAACTATGTTTTATACTAATTGGAAAGCATACAAAAGGAGAAGGAGAAAGATAGCAGCAAATCTAAAGAAACCTCAAAAGGCGCCTTGCCAAAATCTTTCCAAGAAGCTGGCTTCTCTTAGCATTTAGATACCACTTATTTCCATGCTTCTATTATTCCTTTCTCTCCCCCTCCACCTCACTTTCTCTCCCTGGTGTCACTTGGTAGCATCCATCAAAACAACACCTCCAAAAGAACAGCATAGTGTCAGCACTGACTGCCAACGTGAGAAAATCAGTCATAATATTGAATGACATCAAGGGCTCCTTGCTCTTATCTGTCACTAAACAAACTGCACAGGACACACTGACATTTTGGCATTCATTGCTGAAATGTGTTAATGGCACATATATTTTGGACTGAAGAATAGGAAGGTTTAAAAGAGCCATTTGTTATAACTGTCTCATATAATCTCATTTGTTATAATCGTGCCCAGAAATGTCTCTGTTAGACTAAGTTAGTATGAAGAACTTCCACAGCTGGACGCTAAACTGCACCATGGTATTGGCGCACATCTTTCACATGAAGGTAACAGATTATGGTCCTATATGAAGCAACCTTAAAGCTACACTTGACATCATCAAGTGAAAATGTCATCTTCAAGGAGAACCTGAAGAAGACGCTGAGATTTTGGAAGTGGTGAGAGTTTTCTCTCCATCAATGTTTGGATTAAATCCTGTCTGTTTCATCTGCCACCTTCTTTCTGCATGAAAAAAAGGATGGGGAAAATGATATATCATGATTAATTGCTGCATATGCCCTTCTTTTAACGTGTATATTGCCTATATGGTCTTAACTCATTTAGTTACAGTGTTACATAAAGAGCAGAAAGGGTAAACAGATCCTGAATTAGGCAGTTCTCAGGACCATCCTCAGGCCCACCACAGTGGTCCTGAGCAGGTGCTCAGGGTTCCTTTCAGGCTGATGCAGACTCACGGCCTTTGAAGTAAGCAGTTTTAATCACTCACCACTATCTTAAATTCTGACTTAAAGTAGGCTCTTGGATCCAAAACACAATCTAAGCAATGAATATTGGGGTCTCAATAAACAATAATCCTTTAAAATATGCCAGACTATGCCACTTATTTTATATTGTCAATACTATTAAAGTGCAAAGACAACCATGTGAATACTCATATGGCATAAACTGTTATGAATACACATGCTCATATCTCTTTATCCACACTTTTATCCGACCTTTTCATAATAATGAAATAATACAAAATATTTCCATGATTCTGTTCCCCAAAGTGGATGGAAAGCTCTAGCCTATACAGGTAGTATTTTCAAAGCACTCAGCACTGACCTAATTGCCTATCTACAATCCCACTGTAATTTTTGTTATTGGCTTTAGGAGGAGGAGAGGCAAGACTGAGTGTTTTAGGAATGAGATTCTAATACACAAAATACTCATCTTTCTAGTGATGTTTTAATTGTTTTCCCTAACATGTAAGAAGTTGCTAATCTAATTCAAAAGTTCAGATAGAATTTTGTAGATTTGATTTGAAGAAACAAATGTGTTAAATGAAAGATGACTCAACAAGACAGATTTGTTGCATCAGCTATGAGTATATTATCATGTGACTGAGACAGCTAGCGAACTAGTGCCTGAAAATCTGTGTCCTGGCAGAACAGATACTATATTTACTACGGGACATGGTAATTTAGAATATCTTATTCTGTGCTGTGAAAAAACTGCAATTCATTTGAGATTCAAAATGTAAAACTATGCAATAGCATCTGTAAATAGGAATAATGATGTAAAGAAAGCAAAGCTTTCTATCTGTGTATTAATAAATTTAATTAACATTATTTTTAGAAAAATCATAAGTGACATTTTTATTATCAATTTTACAGAACTATTGCCATTAAATCATTTAGAAGAAATGCACACACAAAAGGAAACCTAAAGCTCCTTCTTTGTTACCATTGCATTTAAGGTGCTGTGTGAGCCCAGGAGCAGTCTTCGTAGAGTGGGGAGTGAACAAGGTCTTTTAATAAAGAAGCCATGTTTACTAAACAGAGTTATAACTTGAACCATAAACTAGAAATAAGACATTTCACTTTTTTATTTTTCATTATTATGCATTTAAAAGCCCTTTTGAAATGTTGAACATTGGAAAGGTAGCACAGATGCTGATTCTGTTTGCAATGGCCTAAAAAAGAAAAGTGCAAGCTTTAATCTGATGTCTAGGCTGCATTAAAAAAATTGGATTGAAAAGGATTAGATTAGATTAGACCTTCTGGATTTAAAAATGTTAAAACTCCATTTATGCTTTAACATAATCTCCTTCCACTCTCTGAAGCCATCAAGCTGAGCACTGTCCCTTCCAAGTATTTTTTATTATTATTATTAAATTTTGTTCTTTTTCATTTTAACATCCTGGTTTCATATTTGTAATAGCAAGAAATCCTCTGAGACAGATCTAAAAGTTCATGCTGACCTGGTGAATGGAAGGGCAGGCACTTAAACCTCTGGCTTTTACAGTGATTTTATGTATTTGTGCACAGTCACAAATGTAAATATTAATAGCTAGTTTTTAAAAGCCAAATAAGAGTGAGTGCTTTTAAGGACTTTAGAGGCTTGTGAGAGTGGTGATGTTTTACACTACAACAATTTATTTACAATGCATTATTATGAAGAAATGTTCAGTTTAAAAAGCAATCATGCACTTTACTAAACCTGAAGTACCTATTACCTACAGCATCTGTAAATAAAAAAGGAATTATAATATTTGCAAGCTGCTGCCTGGTACTTCAGAATGCAGATTGGATTTTATTTCTCATAAAAATAAAAACAGGATAATATTTGGGGGTTATAGGACAGCACCTCTCAGGAATAAAATAGGGGAAAAATAATATCCTTCATGGGATCAATATAGCATTTACAGAGATGATTTTGATGCTATGGCACAAAACATGCCATGGAATAGATCAGAGTATCAGTTTTTCCAGCATCATTCACCCTGAACGATGAGAATGTGAGACTACATATGCCTAAAATATTAGATAACAGTATGAGAGATTTTATCAAACGATTGACTCCATTTCTGAGCAGCCATGGTGGATCAGCCATTTCTGTTCAGTCATGGAGTAGCCATATGTTGTGCGATAGGCAACACCATCACCGATACCTTATTTTCTGCTGCTTGACACATGCTCTGGATGACATCCAGAAGAACTATTACCATGACTTGGCCTGACCTAGCAATGCTATGAACTAGGCACTATTACCAGAGGGCAGTGATTGCTGAGAGGACTGGAGGCTCATCACTTAATTCAGTCAGGACACCCGGGGGAACCAGAGAGGAACTATAAGTTTGCTCTGAAACCCAGTGGGGAACCTGTTTTGGGATATTACAGGTGACCTGTCCAACCTGCTGCCAGTCCCTTCTGTGACAACACCAGAAAAGAACAAAAAATATGATCAATAATTCCTATTCTCAATATAGCCAGCATTAGTAATTCAGCCAGCAATTGCAAAGATATTTATCACAGCAAATGTTTATCATATAATCTGATACTTATGATCATCAAAAGAGAATTAGGCTAAAAGGTTTGGCTACCCACTTTCCTAAGCATTTTGTGAGGCTCAAGAGTATCAACAGCTGTAACCAGCAGAACACCATTTTCCCTTAGTACCAAGAGGTTGATCTCTTGTGTTTTTCTAATCTTTTGTTCTTTTGATATACTTGACACCTCCATTTGAGAATGCAGAACCTTAACATTAACATATGTGATTAATTTCATTTAGCACTGATAACTGGAATATGGGGAAAAAATGTGAAACACTGTTTCTAGAAAACGCATTTCTCATCATCAATTATTAAATCAGGGCAACAGTGGGCACTTGCTACCAAAACCAACCAAACAAACTAACAACAACAAAAAAGCATTCAAAGCAGTCTAGTCCCCATTTGTGGGGGGAGGAGGTTGCTGGAGTGATTTAAATACGTGAGCTTCAGGCTCTGTCACTTTTTTTCTGCAACTCTCAATAAAAAAAAAAAGATGCGTTTTTAAAAAGTTTATTATTTTTAAGTCTTAAAACCCTAATTTGATGAGATACTATTTGCCTAATTCTGAGCTAGAGCGAGTGGCAAAAAACACACCTTGAAAACACGTTGAAAGAATTTGATTAAAGCACTGAATTTTCTCTGTGATTAAGGTTAGGACAGAAATTAACTTTCCAAAAGGCAGGAATCAAAGAACCTGGCTACAATCAACCATTAGCCCTAGCAGTAGAGGCTGTTAGGTACTGGAGAGCCCTGGACTTCTCTAACCCAGAACAAGCTCCTGCAGAAAGAAGGGAAACATGGCTCTTGGATGAAGGACTGTTCATCCAGAGGAACTGTTATGAAGAAGACTGAGAACATGGGGCCATTTTAGGAAACAGTTCTTGCTCAGATGTAGAAATCCACACTTTTAGCTTTGAATTTATATGAATTGCATTATGTCAACTTCAATTTCTTTGTTTCGGGATTTCAGTTAATCGGTTTAGAGTGACCTCACTAAAAATTACAGTATCAGACTATTCTAAATATTTTTTACAGTGCAATTGAGACAAAAGTGAAAATAATGAATTTAGAAAATTTAGAAATCTGTACTTTTTTCCCATTAAAGTAAGGCAATGATATAATATGTGGATTTAAGCAGTTTTAATTAAATCCTTGCAAAGAACAGCCCCCAATAACTTCACACTTCACACTATCATTCTTATTTAACTAAGCAAGGAAGAAGGAAGACCAAATGAAAAGTTATACGCTCAAAAGGCATACACAGTCTTTCTCAGTATTTTAGTTTTCTACTTATTTAAAACTTAATTCAAATTAGATTAGTGCAAATCCCCCCCATAGACAAGACTGACATTGTTTACTTCCAAGCAAATTATTTTTGCCTGCAGGTTTTAAACATCTTTTTATAACTAAATGACTTTTTATTACTTTTCTTTCTTTTACGCACATGTGTGCATATTTATCTATACCCACACATATAAATAGTTGGATAAATGTTCCATACTAAATATATCTCTGATCAGTCAATATATAATATTCACTGAAAAAGAGCCCAAGCTTTAAACCTCAACATGTTAAATTAAAATACAATAAATCAAAAAATACATGAATCATTTTTTTAAAAAATCATAAAGAAGAACAGCAAAAATATGTCTTATGTTTTGTCCTGTGACTCATTCTTTGACGTTAATTCTTCAGTGTAAAGGATTAATGTACTGGAGAATCAATATGCTTTCAGACAGATACTACATCAGTGTGTTTCCCTTGTTAGTCCATATTTTCATTATTAACAGCTTATGTCAGCAGTGCCCTCTGTGTATCTGGGGTAATTTTCTGACCAGTGCTGCATTCTAGATGGTGTGAGGGAGCTCAGATAACATGACCAGTTAAGAAATCAAAATTAAGACTAATATGTTGCAATTAAGATTGCCATAAATCACATAAATTGGTGGTAGAGTTTGGCTGGATTACTTTTATTTTGCAAAGATTTTGTTTGTTTGTTTGCTGCTGTTCCAATGAGTTTGACTGAATTGATAGGTCCAACTTCATTCTAATTGTCTGGATCCTCTATTTTTAGGGTTAGCAGTTTCATTAAATGAATGCTATCAACTTGCCAAAAGTCATCAAGCCAGATGTAGCTTTGTTTGCCAGAGAAACTACTTGGAACCAGTGTTCTTTAATAATTATATTGGAAAGGAACCAGTTACAATGAAATGACATTGCTTATAGTTTAACAGTGATTGTGCCCACAGTTCTCTAGATGAACAAAGGAGCACACACTGTGGCAGAACAAACAGAATGAGCTTAAGGACGGAGCTATAGACGAAACCAATCTAATTTTAAGTGTGGGGCATTCTCCTAATTTCTGTAGATGTTGGAAATATATTCTATTTTGTACCTGTATCTTAGGGCTGAAGAGGTAGGAGAAATCATTTTGCAGTCTGGCAGAAGCAAGCATAGTGACCAGTCAGCAGTTCCTTGAGGGTTGACAGACAAGCTGTGGCTTCTTCCCCAGTCAGGATCTGCCTTTTAATCATAGCTCAAAATTTCAGCTACCTCCTGCTGATGATGGTGTCAAGATCTCAGTAGCAGGGCTTGAAGGCTTGCTTGAAGCCTGGACCATGACAACAGCTGCACCTGCCTCTGAAGCCATTCAAAGTGAATAGCGTGGTAGGACAAAATGCCATTGCCAGTTTCTCCTTTTTCAGCTCACTTGGAGAGAAACTTGTGCCATGTGGGAGACTAGTGACCAGCATGATGCTGCAAACTGAGAAGTTTCCAGCTTGGCAGTATACATACAACCTTTACTGATCAATATTAGGTGGCATCAAGATAGGGATACAAAAAAAATCCATCATCCTATAATGACAACTTCTGCTCAATAAAGACAATAAGGACTACACTGTTTAGTTCAGTGCTTCCCCAGGTCTGCGGTGATTGCCCAGTCACCCACAGTGAGCAAGTGGATAGAGAACTCCGTTTCCCTTGTCATCAGTCTAACCACCGACCAAACAGAGGTGCCCTGAGTTGTTCTCCCAAAAGATCACAAGGTCTCTTCTTCGTCACAGCAGCAGAAGGATGAGGATTGAAACCTTGTTCCCAGTTACAATTCAGTCCTTGGTGATTTGTTCCTGCTGGGACAGTTCAAATATGCACTGCTACTTATCAAGACTGTTTCAGAAACAGTCTTGTCATTCAACAGATGAATCCTAAAATTCCCCTGGTTGCAAGCTCTGAGTTGACGGGCTTATACTATGTACAAAAGTTCTGACAGATATTTTTTGTTGTATATTTTTGGTGTGATTTTTTTTAGATTGATTTTTCTGCTACATCAGGACTTTGACATCTGCTGTAGACTTTGTTTGCATTTCTTTTTCTTGTCCTTGAATCTCCCTTCTGAATCTCCCACAAGTCAGAAATCTGTGAAGTTTTTTACTGTATAGAGCTACCCTTTAAATAATATCTTTTTTCCTTTTGTGTCTTTCTCCACTTGCATCAGTTTTCATTTCACAACTTTTAACAAGAAATCAATGGATTGAAGTCCCAGTGCCAGTAATGTAGCCTGTCATTTTGTAATTTGTGAAAATGTAGGTATAAAGAAATAAAAATAGGTTTCTTAATTTAAGATGAGCTAAGTAGCTACTTATTCCAATCAGATTTGTGGTATCGAAGAATATAATGCACCTATTAGTCCTAGTCTGGCAAGGATTGCATTGGTTCTATGCATAAGAGCAATGACAGTTATTTAAGAACACCATACTCTCATAAGCAGGATCTTCATATTTCAGGTAGTGAACTTTTAAAGAAACACAAACAATCAAATAGGCAGAAAACAGAAAGATAAAGACAGCTGAAAGTAAAAAGTGGGAAGAACTAACACACAAAAAGGGAAAAGAAAGGGTGAGAAGAAAGCACAGAGGCACACACTCCAGAGGCATTTTTGAGAAGAGGGAAATGCATTCTGGAGTATAGAGAGTCCTTTGAAGTATGTGCTTTATGTAAGCACTTGTCCCTTAGGGATGGTAGCACTATGAAGTGTACAAAAACATTTATACTTCTATTTTGCAAAACTTGTAAGAAGCTACCATAATATATTCTTAATAAAACCTCTTTCCTTGTTCCCTTCTTCCTTTCATTTGTCCTTAATAATAAAATAATCCTTAAATTACCAAATAGCGCTCTAATTAGATGACATAAATCTCAAATCAACAAATTACTATCTAATCTTACAAGCAAATGAGGCCTGAAGCCAAGAGAATTTTCATCAGGGAAGTACAGTACATTTACTTTGGGAGATTTCAGTCTTAGCAGAGTTAAACCTCTGCAATTAGCAGAATTAAAAGATTTTTCAAAGTATTTACTTTTTTGACAGAAGTCTCTGTTCTTCTGAAAATACAACTTCTGCATATTAGAGTCATGAAATGATTCATTATTTTTTATAACTCCCATGGGGTTTACATTTTTATAGACAGTGACATACTGCAATAGGATTTAGAACGCTTCTACTTACTTACCAGTATTTCTTGACTGAGTTTATGAAAAGCACAGATTGTGGAGTTCTTCCTGCTCTAATGAACTTAGCTGAAATACATGGACATAATGGAACTGATCCTGTTCCCACCAAAATTCATAAGGGTTTTCTATTTACTACAAAATGGGTGAATGTCAGCCTATGAAATATTTGCTTTTTCTTTTTTATTGCTGTACAAAGACAGTTGACACCTGAAGCATTTTTTTAGATCAGTCAGGTTCCTCTTATGCTCTTTTAATCTACAACTCTGATAATATTTTATTTTAAGCTAGATCAAAGGAGAAAACCTGAGAAAATGCCATATTGAAGGAAAAGATGTATTGTAGGAAAAACTGTTTGGGTAGACACAAGAGACACAGAATAATTTATTTCTCCTCAGTTTAAAAGATGAAAAACACAGGTCCTAGATTTGGGCATCAAAATACCCAGGCTGATTCCCAAATGATGACATTCCTTCCAGGATTTTTTTTTTTTTTTTTTTAACATACTGAAAGCAGAAGAGGATATGTGGATATTTAAAGTCCCATGTGACATCTTGGATTTACTACATATGAACACATTGCCTGTGCATGTGGAATGATGACTCCTTTGAGACTTTCACATGCTGGGCACTTGGAAATATCAGACAAACGCACTGAACCAGGGAGTACCAATGCTGGTAGCTAAACTCTCTTTAGCCTCTACTCCACCCTAGAGTTGTTTACTCGAGACTCTGTGACACTGAGTGGCTGCCACCAGACATGGATACTGAACACTGGACAGTCCATACAAAGTCTTCTACAGATCTTGTCGTCTGACACTTTTAAAGAAATGCAGTTGTAAGATCAAGAAAAGATTCACTAAAAGATATCACAACCAGAATAATCATTTATTTGTATTTGTGTAGGACAAGCTAATATAGCTTATTTTAAGTCAATCTTGCCCTTTGGCTGAACACAATATAGACAGGAATACATCTCTTCCTTTTTTTGCACCTTGCAGCAACTCTGATATCAATGAAATTTTACAGTAACAGTCTATTATTTGACATGTGCATTAATGGGCCAATGTTTTGACTGGCATAAATTGGCATAGCTCTAATGAAATGGGGGTCTGGCCTCCAAATATTTAAGAAAGTATGTGAAACACTTTTAAGAAATGAGAATACTCTTCCTCATTTTCAAGCTACCCATGATCACTTAAGAAACAAACATTACTGATTCCAAGTATTAACTTTCTCTTAACCAGATGAAATAATAAAGGTGTGGTGTAGAGGCTTATATTTCTTCTCTTTTTTTATAAGTGTTGACCTCAATTCAACTGAAAATTTATAGGACTAATGATACTGAGTTGTTGTATAAAATCCACTATTTGATAGAGTGATTTTAAAAAGCTGTGCAAAGCACTACCATCAATAATTCAAAGATGAACTTTAAAGAGCAACAGGCAATAAATAGCATATATATAGCATATATATTCTACCTGGACAGTTAGTCACTAACCTAAGTTCAAATACAGCTATCAAGACCTGCCAGTTTTATTTTAGCAATTTAGAGTTAACTGCTAATAATGAAGATTAAAAAAAAAAAAGATAGAAATAAATCTCAGATTATTGTCAAACCATTTTAAAATAATTAAATAAAAAATGTTCTATGAATGCTTAAATTCCCTTCAATTGAGTAAGAGCCTCTGATTAACAAAGGAGTTAAAATAGAGAGGAGTCATTAAAATAGAGATATGTTTTCCACCATTCAGAGGGTACTAATTCCGCTTTGATTAACCCTTTACATTGGTGGAGTGAAACCACCATCAATGCTTTAAGTACTGGTAACAATCTTTGAAAGACGCATGAACTAAGAAAAAGAGAGAACGGTAATTTGGGAGACTCAGATCCAAAAATCACTTGTTCTCCCCACTTCCTTAGAGAACCTTGCTTTTTATTTTTAAAATACATATTATCCCTGGAATTGAACACAGATTAAAAATTCTCAGTTTCAAAAAAAAAAAAAAAAGTTTTATATTTGTACAAAAAAAAGTAGTACAAAGAAGTACAAAAGTGGAAAATTACATGCACCCCAGTAAAAAACAGTATATAAATGAGCTGCCAGTTTTCCACTACGCTTACCTCTCAAGTGCATACTGCACACTTTTGCTCGTCCTCTAGCTTTTAAACTGTCATTCTTTATGATGACAATGAAGTTGGCAGAAGCAGATGCTTCATCTTCACATTGAAAGAGAGGGAAAAGTGTGAAACTGGATGTTCTTAAGAAAATGAACATTGTGATCAACAGACCCTTGGAAGATTAGCATAAACAACATTTTCAAAGCACATTGAAAAATGTGGACAAACTCATTAATGTTATAGCATATGACTAGTTTCCAGGGTTATAGAAACATCACAAAGTTTGTGTTAGTGTAGATATGCATGGACTCCCAAATAAATAATTCAACTAATTCAAACTCTTTCTTGCACAAGCTTTATTGTAAAGAAGATCTCCTTACCCCTGATGCATATTTCTTTATTCTTTTGTTCCCTAGAAAAACAAAATAGCTGAGCTTACCGAGCATGTGTGTTTGTTACCAGCACTTGTTTTCTGTGAACTAGTATACAGGTGCTCTGAAGCCAAAGAACATTAAAAGTGGGCAAGCTCTTCAACTGCAATGAAAATCAGAAACCAGATAGAAGAAATGCCACGGAGAAACAGAGAATGGCCGGACCTATTTTGTAAGATGAAAGGAACCTAGAAGAGCAGCAGTCTAATTAAACCAGAAGTGGATATGTGACAACCAGAGCACTCTTCTGTAAATGATATATCGTTAAAAGACATTAAAGCTTCATTCCTGAGGAAAAATTTGTTACTACTAAAATAAGAGATGAAAACACATGAGAGACCAAATTAATGTTACAAAAAACAACCCTTAAGAATAAAAGATGAAGGACTGGAAGAAAAATACCTTTTAAATAAATAATTAATTCAGGAAGACATCAGGGAAAACAAAATACAGATTATTAGATTGAAAAGAATAGACAGTCTGAGAGCTGTAGTTTATATGGATTGTATATTGATTATAATTATTTCCATATCTTATACTATCCTACTCAGAAGATAAAACCATTCTTCATAAAGTTAACCAAGGTGTCACAACTCACAGTGCTAAATCATAATCTTTTATTGATGCATAAGGGCGAGCTTTTTAAAAATAGTCATCATTTTTGGATACCATAGCATTTATGTCCCAGTATATGACTTATGATAAGCTGTTTTGCTGAGAGACTTAAGTACTCCTACCTATAGTCTGCAGGCTCTGCTGCAACATTTTTTGAGCCTAAGATATTACTCTCTGCTTGCAAAAGATGGAAACATCCTTTATCTGTGGTCAGTTCTGCAGCAGGGACTGTAAGTCATGAATCACAAAAAAAGTCTGTGGCAGGACGAGAAGTAAAAGGAATTATACCTGACTACGGCTCTTATTTTTCACAGCAGAATAATCCTATTAGGCTATGTTATGGATAGATGCATCAAAAAAAATTATAAAGCAGCTTTGCAAAACACTGCTGAGAAGATGCTGTAATAATAATATTATATAGTAATTAAATAGTAATATGATGCTTTTTCCTCCTTTTGACAAGCATGTATAAAAACACAAATGTTAAGTGTAACTGAACTAAACGTGATACTCAAACATGAGTAGTAATGTACAAAAGATTAGTGGGTAACCTTAAAATCTGCAACAACAGCAATTGTTAAGGTCATTAGTAAACTGAGCTGCTTCCATAAGTGATTCAGAATGAATAGTGATTGATCAAAAGCCTATTCCAGGAAGATGGAAATTTTTTTTCCCCAGTTTCCCTCATTAAACCAGCTATTTTACAGCATGGTTTTATTTGCTTAGATCACAGCTTGCACCATGGAACATTTTATAAAGTTAAGTTTGCTGAATTGAAAAGCTAGGATGTATAATGTTGCTAGGAGTGAAAACACACTAGTGTTTAAAAAATGACGTTTCTGGACAGTAGATGGTTAATCAAGATGTGTTTGATAATTTGTCCCTTAAGTCAATAAAGGCAAAACAATAAATAAAAGACATAGGACCCTAGTCTCTTCCAGTGTGATCTATTGCACCTTATTTTTCTCAGAAAGCCACTTCACAATTCACCAGTAAGGAATATTAGTTATGTTTTCTTACATTATACACTTTTAGGCATACAGACTGTATTTCCCTGGCTCAAGGGAGCCTCAAGGATTATAAAGATACTGAAACCTATAACCATATAAATGATAAATAAAGAGTGGGATTTAGTCATTTATGTTAATATAGAAACAAAGAGAGAATAGTAAAAACAGTAACTCCCAAGTCAACATTAAAAATAATAATAATAATGCCAAACTGCATTGCCTGCTGCTATGGCATACGGTGTTTGAAGAAACACCAAACCCAAGGTGAATTTAGGCTCTCTACAAAGGCAATATTCTTGCAGTGAGCTCTCATGAGAGCTCTAGACAAATAGCTAGCTGAGAAATCCTATGTAAGATCACAAGCATATATTTAGTCCGATAGTTGAAAAGGCAGATGTTAGATAGTGTGTTGACCATGTTTAGATCTTCTGAGAGACAACAGTAAGCAAAACTAAAATTTTTGCATGAGAGTACAGAGTAAAATACACAAAAGAAGGTAATGAGAGACTGGCAAAAAGGTACTACTGCAAGATCTGAAAAAGTCTTTCCACATGCCTTTCCTCTGCAGGCACTGTGGTCAAATTATTCCTATCTACCTTAGAGACACACAGTAGCCGTTCTTATTATCTTCAGATTAAGCTTAGTTTAAAATAGAATTTCATATGCAGTGTTAGAAATTCTTATGATAGCATTCACACTTTGCAAACATGAGATTGTCACGAGTTCCCAGCCACTGGAGTGGTTTTAGCTATATCATTTTACCTATAAGAGTAATTTTCATTTTCTTGCTGTTTACAGATCTCATGTCATATCCATGATTGGAGAACTAGTTTCAAGATTGGGAGCTGGCATTTATTCTTGCATTACACAGAAATTCTCTTATATTTGTCCCTGGGAGAATGAAATGTTTAAGAGTTCTGGTGTATTTCCTTGAAAAGCTTCCCTATATTTTTAACAGTAGTTGTTATTTGTATATCTTTCCCAGGAGATTTGATGTTAAACTATTGAATATGGCAGAGGTAAAATCTGGGTCGTGGCTAATACATCTGAATAGCACAAAAGCATTCTCCAAGCCTTTTGAATGGAGTAGTGGTAGCACTGCAGGTCCTGAGAAGAGAGTTTTGGACCTCTGAAAACTGATTCTGGCAACCCTCTGAGGAGAAGTGCTCACAGCTTACTAGGACGTTCAGCATAACACATGCAGAAAGAAGCTTTGTAACTGTCAGGCAGGCCCTTGAAGAAGAGAGGTTACAGAGGGGTGAGGAAAATTGTGACAAAAACACAAGCAAGCAAGGTAGAACCATTTTTAGACAGAACTTCAATGCAGGGAGAAAAAAATAAAATTAAAACGTCAAGAACAAGAACAGATGGACACATGAGAAATGCTGACATAAAGAATGGAGTCAGCAAATCCAATAGTGATGAAGAAATGCAGTTGGGGTCAGTTTATACTGTGCAACAAAGGTGAAATAGGCCATGGCGCAGACTGCAATTGCAGTCAATTCTGGAAGGAATCAATTCCTTCAGTGCTGCACTTATTGATATTAGTTCATAAAAGCAAAAGGAATTTGTTCTATTCTCAGATAATCCATGCCCTTGTTTTATTAATATAAATACTGAGCTGCAAATGTAACTATTTAATACTTTAAACTGCATGTAGAGCCTTTGGCTGAAGTAAGCCTCCTCCTTTCACTGTGGTAAGCGGTTTTCAGTGAAGCAGTCTTCTGTATAAAAGGGACTAAGCAAGAGAGAACAGCATTTGGCCCACTCAGTGCAGTTTGTAGGGGATTCCTAAGGATTTTCAAAAATTATGTGGTTTATTTTTTTTTTTCAGATCAGGACTTTTAGAAAAGCAGAGGACTGTGCCTTCCACTTGTGTAAACTGAATGCTTATTGAAGAATAAAAAATTATTACAGATCAATGTATACACAACATTTAGGTTTCAGAAATACTTTCAGATAACCTATACTACTAGGTGATTTTTTTTCCTTTGTTTACAGTTCTCTGAAGAGAAAAATATTATCCTGTAGGATTTGTAAACCAACAAAATGTATGAGAATTAAAATATAAAACTGAGACGAAATGACGTTAAATTTCTGCTGCCTTGGATGCCCTAATGAAGTGTATCTTCTGTAAACAAAACTGAGGCTCTTTCTCATAAGACTGGCATTTTTATTATGAAGAAGCTCAAGTAGTATATAAAAAGTATTCCTCCAGATGATATCTTTAAAATTCTATCTCTTTTTCTCATTCTTGGAGGACAAGGAAGCTGAGTGGGAATTAATTTCACAGAAAAATGCCATAAACTGAAAGATGTTGCCAGTCTTTCTAGCAGAATTCTAAAGCATGTGTGCCTTAAAATGACAATCTGTATGTCCTTTAAACATCGTCATGAAGCTTCCTTTTCTAATATCAGTTATGAGTTTACTGTGTTAGTTTATCTTGATGCCCTGTTTTGCTCCTTGGCTGTAACTTACATAAAATAATACAGCTTTGGAGTAGCAAGGATAGTTAATGTTGTTAATGACTCCCTTGCACTGTGGTGATGGGGCAATCACTGCAGCATAAATAAGACCTTTATGAAACTGAGCTTTAGAATTGATTTTTATAATCAGCTAAGAAAGAAAAATAACCATCAGCAAAGCTGTAGCTATATTAAAGTGGTATTACCAAGGGGAATGTAATGCTACAGATCTGGGTGCAGATCTGCTTGTTTCATAGCATAGCATATGCCCCTGGCCAGTGCTGGCCTAAGTTTGGGTCAAACAGGCCACGATTAAGAAACATTTCCAGCTGATAGCTGTTTTCTTAGATATCATAAGTAACTGTTAATAATTTTTTTGTCTAGTTTATAGAGTGGGATATTCTCTTAAACAGTGACCATAATAACTACCTCTTATTAGCAAATATAATAAAAGTGAATATTATGAAGACTAAGCTTCTATCCCTGTTAAAGAGTCAACCTCACTTGGGATGAAGGAGAATGTTGGAGAATGAGGCACTTGTCAAGGCGTCTCCTTGATAGATTCTGTAGAGGAATAGTGGCTCCTCACTAGAACGTGCATCCTTATTCTGGAAGATGCTGCCTTCAAGGAAGCAAAGAAAGGGTCACATCCCCTTTTTGAGACTTCCCACGTTATCTTCTATGTGGATATAAGCAGCAGACTTGCGAATCACAAAACAAAAATCAAATTGGGTTCACAGAGTGAGAATAACTAAGCACTGTCTCTCAGGAAAGGGCACAGAGCATGTGTGTCATACTTACTCTGAGCCCAATGGATAGGCGAAATCTTGCAATCACCATTAAGAGAGGAGAAATGGAAGAGAAGAGCTATTTGTAACACCTTGTTATCTGCATTGTTTCAATAAGATACACTGTTTCTTTGTACAAAAGGTAAAAGTTATCACATCTCAAGCCCCTAACTATGCATCCATTGCTGGTGTTCATAACATGTCTCCAACAAGCTTTAGGCTGAACAATTTGTCATCTCATTAAGCCCTTAGGAGGTAGTTATGCCTCGGGGGTTCAGTCAATCATCAACAGTAGAGAAGAGCTGCAATTCAAATTTTCTTATTTATAGGACTTGAATAAGCAATGAAAGTGGGTGCAAAATACTTTTAAAGTAAACATACAATCATCATCATAACTTGGAATCTGAATACATGACATTCGAAGTTAAGCAAATTGTTTGTGTTTCAGAAGCTTCACCAGAGTTAATCGGCAATCAGAAATCACTCAGCTGGTATGCAAAACAGCAACTGGGGAGAAGGGCTGTAAAATGACTAGGGAAATAGCAGAAAGGAACTAAAAGAGTTTGTATGCAACTATTCAATCAGTAACATCTCCAGCAAAAGGTACCATAACACAGTTGTCCTCTATTCTCTTGTGCTCATCAGCAGGAGAATACCCAACGACAGTGTGGTTTAACCGTATTGCAACAAGTACCCCAAGGATACCTCATATAACATATTGTGTAGAAAAATGCAGAACAGTCCTTCTAAGACAAAACCATTCTTAAAACACCATATGTGTAAAATACCCTTAGTATATTGAACAGCGATGGCTGACATTTTTGTTATTGATTTGATCATCCCTTTATTTTACCTCTGTAAGCTATTCTCATGGAAATAGTATCTTTCCTGAAGAGGTCACAGGACACTCCAGGGATATGGATTTCCTCCTTGTTTAGAAAAATTAGACTCATATATGAGAGATTAACTGTGCAAACCCCAAAACATACTTTTACACATTTAGTATTTTAGGTTAACTGTCAAAAACTATGTCTTAATTATGTCTGTGAACATTACTTCTTATTTAGCAATATGTCCACAGATCCACTTAGTTTGAAAAGCCTTAAAATCAAATGATTTTTCATTAAAAAAGAGAATTTTCATAAAACCCAACTTTCAGGAGGAAAAAAGAGAGATGTGGGAAGAAATTTTCTTGATAACTTTGGAACAGAACACATAGTTTTACATAAGTTAAGTTCTGTTCATTTCTACAGAAAGAAAAACAAAGTTCTAAACATTATCTTCTAGAGACACATTAACATGAGACAGTCTCCTCTGGCACAGAGACAACACATAGATACTCTAATACAGGAAATGAACAATGCAGTTTAAGCAAAGAATATTATTCAGTTACCATAAAAGTACCTGGAATACTCTCACTAATTTCAACAGGAGTTGAACTTGGCCCTGTGTTTACAAACAATTGCCAAGAAATTTAAAGAAAAACATCAGTAGAATACAACGTTTAAAACAAATGAAACTAGATGGAGAGCAAAGGAGTATTTTTCAGTTAAAGGGAAACAAATAAATGTAATATGAACCGAGAAAGGGTTAATTTAAAGACATTAAATGTATAGGAAACTTCTTAAACAAGTACAGTATACATAATCAGCATGTACCACATTGCCAGGTCATTTAAAGTTTGCTGCAGATTTTTTTTTAATGTCTGCATAGATTATTTGTAAATAAGTTCAATGGAGTAGCAAATACACAGTCTCTTGCCCTCTATTGCCTTATAACAATGCATAGCAGACATAAAGTCATTGCTTTAGAGGAGCTATACAAGCATCAAGTAGCTGTAAAAGAAAAATCAGCTAGAAATTATGAGTAAATAGTTTGAAAATGAAATAGATGAAGCTGTACTGCTCTAAGACTGGAATCAGGCCAGTTTTTAAACACCTTGATTAAATGTAAGTATATAAAAAGCATCATTCATCCACAATTCTAAGTATATGTTTAAATAAATTCACTTTCAGAGTCATTTATAGACATACCATTCCGATGGATTTTTGCTGCTATATGTTCATATATCTTCAGTTATCAGTAGATTAAAACAACTTGGGGAAGGAAATCACTGTGCTTCTCCAGGACAATTCTTAGTTAAGAAGAAAATTAAGTGGTGCTGATAAACTTCACAGTATTTTGGAATATAAGAAATTAAGAAATGGCCAGCATATAGTCTTATGTATAATTCTACATAAGCATTCAAGCAATGGTCAGGACATGTTCTATATGCTTTTCTGCACCAAAATTACAGAGATTATCTATCTGTTATCAGTTATATACTGAATATAACATTCATCTTAAGTTGTTTCCACAAACATTGCATCCAGTCCTCCATTCAAGACTTATGTCAAACACTTTGCTAACAATCATCCAGATATTATCCTTTATTTCAAATGGAAGAAAGTGATTTTCCTGGAATGAAAAGCAAAGCAAGGAAGGTGGAGGCAGAAGACACCTTATGGAAACCATATCCAAAAACTATTCCAAACACACAAGACGATTTCCATAAGACTATTGCCTCCGGTATGTTGCCTACTGTCTGTCACTATATTCCAATTTATGAACAGTACTACTGTCTGTCACTATATTCCAATTTATGAACAGTACTCAAAGAAGACATAATAGAGATTAGCAGTAGTTTTTGGAATTCATGTCACTGACATTTTTTCTCCTTTTATTACTACAACATGCATGGGTAAACTACGATCGAGTACTCAGTTCTTCTGCTTATTCTCCTACGGTTTACAAAGTAGGTTTCATAGCTCCTATATGCACATCACACGTAATCACCACCTAATACCATGTATACCCTTTCTCCCCATCTCTCTCACCTGCATACATTAACATACACAGAGCTCAAAGCATCTGAGGTGGGAGAGGTAAAATCATTTTCCCCAATATTGTATACAAACCTTAAGATTTAAAACATCAATAGGTTCAACCCTGTGAAGCATATTGCAATATACTCTGAATACCAAAATACACTATAAAGTCTGTTGAAATGTTATTTCTATCACAGATACTCGTGAATCAGATGGATTTGCTCTTCATGTTGTCTAACTATCACAAAATAATCTATAAATTCCTTGCCAAGAAGAACTCTGAGGTAACATCAGGTATAAAAAAATAGTGTTCCATTTATTTGTTTCCACTCTAAGCACTAAATATCTTTCATTCATATTCAGTAAGGAAGTACTCCCCAGGCATCCAAACCTTATACCCAGCTTCCAGTTTGCAATTTGATTATCTACCTTAATCCCATTAGACACTGATCTTTTAAACAGCAGGAAAATTGCTGACAAAACGCCACAAAGAACATTTAAATTCCATTCACAGGGGGAATTTAATATTACAATTAGTTGCAGTAGCAACATAAGCATTGTAATTGTTTAAATTTATTTAACTACTGGGTGAGAATCAAAAAAAATCAAGGCAATATCAAGAACAATTGTTCTAGAAGTGAAAAAAGCAGAGGAAATTAAAACTATTTCAGTTTTTAATCCATAGGATTACATTTCATTTCATTTTCTACTAACTTAGATATTGTTGATGACTTTAATTTACCCTAATTCCTGGGATATGTGACTTTTTCCCTCTCCACCTAAATTAAACATATTCGTTTCTTGCAGTTATGTTTATCAGAAACATTTCCTAAAATAGTGAGGTGCTATAAAATGATTTGAAGTTTTCCATTATTTGAGGAAAAACCTAGTAAAGATTGTTGGAAAATGCTTAAATCTAATTTACAAAATAACCTGCACAGTAGGAGATGCCAGCATTGTATCTAATCCTCTATAAATGGCCTCCAACGAAGGGGACTCCAGTCTTCTGAGTCAACTAGTTTTGGTGCTTTACTCTACTACTTCACTTTATTCCCTAATGTCTAACCTAGATCTCTCTTGCTGCAGTTGAGGCCATGACTTGTTTTTCTGCCCTCCATTTTTCTTCCTTTTTATTATATCTGAACTTCAATGTGCTTGAATTACTTTAAGCAATCCTAGTTGATTCAATCAACTGCCATATTTCCTAAACCACTTTCATTCTTGTGGATAAACTCAAACCTCTTCTGGAATTGTCCACAGCCCTTTTAAGTGTCACGTCCGTAATGGGAAGTCATATTGCAGCTAAGGTTTCCCTGTGCTAAACAGAGCAGAACACTTTTTTTTTTTTTTTCCTTCATGTTTTACAAGCTATAATCCTCTTTATACATCTTCATATGGTATTTGTATTTTCTCAAAATAATATAATATTGTTGTCTCATATTGCCATTGTGATTTACAGTAACTCCTGGGACCTTTTTTTAAATAATTCCTGCCTACACAGTTTTTTCTACACTCCGTACATGTTGCTAAAGATTTCTGAGAAAGTGGAAAATTCTGTCCCTACAACATAACATTTCAATTCAGAATGCATATAAAATCATTTTGGATAATTTTGAGCTCTAATTCTGTAATTCCGTGTACCTTTGGTCTTCCCAACTTGGAAAGAACAGCAAACACCATGACCATTTTCTCCTTTTTATCATCCAGGTCATAAACTAAAAATTAATGATAACTGACCATAGAAAATCTCCCCTCCACCAAAATGATATTTCTATTATGACTGTCAATCACTGCTATTGATTATAGTTTACTAATCAGTTTTGCAATTATACTGTTGTTTTTGTTTTGACCATGATCCCTGATCAGCCTGTAGTAATGCGGTATGAAATATAAGCCTTGCTGAAGTCAGAATACATGGCATCTGTGGCTTCTTCTTTATTCACAATTCCTTTTAATCTGCTGTAATAAGACATTGAACTAGTTGGACACAATTGCCATACAACCCACCAGTGCTGGTCGTTACTCCTTTGTGTGTACTCGTCCAAAAGCACACCATCAGTTTCTTTGACTATTCATTCAAATATTTTTCCAGCAGTTGATGTTAACATAACAGGTCTATAATTTTCCAACAGTTCCCTTTCTTACTAAAAATAGATACCATGTCTTCCCTTCTATAGTTTTCTGATGCCACATGCATTGTTAATAGTACTGAGGTCTTTAGCCAGCTCTTGAAGTTTTTTAGGCTCAACTGATCTGAAAATAGAACTTTTCTTAGAGCTTTAACCTGTCCTTACCTTATTCAAAGCTAAAGTCTTGGCCTGCTTCCATACATAATAAAATGTGACAGATAGCTGTTTTTTTAGGGAAAATTCATGATAAAAAAACAGACACTTTAGAGTTCTGTGTTATGCAGTGATAGCTTTCCCTACTTGTTGAAAACTGATTTGATCAAGACTTTCCTTTTTCTTATCTCTAATATTATTCTTATAGAATATTTTCTATTACTCTAGATATCACTTAGCATGATCTCAGTTTAGACTGTAGAAAGCCTATGTTTCATAGATAATCAGCTTGCACAGCAAACTTCCAATGAAATCAAAATTACAGGGAATACTTGAAGTCAGTGAGGGACTAAGATTTGTTACTCAAGGATGCTTCAGTTTCTACATGGCTAACTCACTTTTTAAAATGTGGCAGTGGCACTTTTTTTTTTTTTTTCTGATGCTTTTGAAACAATATCTCCTTAGACATACACCTGTGCAGGTCAGCACCTAAATAAGATACAGGAATGGGCTGACAAGAACCTCTTGAAGATAAACAGAGGCAATATAAAGTCCTGCACCTGGGAGTACTTTCATGCATTAAATGCAGGCAGAGACTCACCAGCCTAGATAGCAGCTACACTGTTCAGCACGCACTAAGCCACACCTGGAAAACTGCTGGGTACTGTGCTGTGCTAGTTAATGCTATTGTGCTATCCTTACTTCACAGCAGGTTTTGGTGAACTGGAGAAAGTTTAGACAAAGTCCACCAGGATACTTCGAGGTTGGAGCATGGCACGAGACGATAAGCTGAGTGAGCTTGTGTGGATGGCCTACAGAAGATGAGGAGGCCAGCCACAGAAAAGAGTCTTATAGAAGTCTTAGTCTTGCCACGATCCTAAAGACGTACAATAGAAACAAACCTTAATTTCATCTGTGCTTTTCTAGTAAACCCTTTCTGCAGATGTGTATCTCTACAAGGAGGGGTTATTGGCAAGACACAGCAGAAGTTGCATAGCAAAAGGAGAGGAGGCTGTGGTCATGAAATCTAACAAGGGAAATTCCTGCTGGACATAAAGACTGGAATTCAGTCCCATTAGGGTGAATAAAAACTGGAAGAAGTTGCCCAGAGGCTGTGGAATCTCTGTTCCTGGAGCCTGTCAAACCTCAACTGGACAAGCCTCCAGGCAACCTGTTTTACATTTGAATTTAGCTGTGCTCTGAGCATTTTAGCCAAATAGCCATATGAGGTTCTAAGAGAAACCTCCAGGCAAACATTAACAAATGAGTTAATATCTAAAAATTCAAATGTTTTTAAGGAGACATAATATTAATATAGCTGAAAAAAGTTTAAAAATGAATAGGTTGGGAGCCTTCTAACATGCCCTCAAAAGGCATGCCTTTTACATTATTTAGTTGTACTTCAATGATAAAATAAATTGTTTAGGTAACTGAACAAATTCATGGAATTTGAAGATTTCAATACTATAAGAATTTACCAACATATTTCAGGATGTTTTATTCATAATGCACAATGTGGCATCTGACATTGGCTTACAGTTCCACATCATATTCTTGTAAACTATTCCAACATACATTTCTCAAAAGCTTCCTTCAATTCTGGAAAAGCCAGGGACAATTCTGCAAAAGCCAAGGACAATTCTGTAAAAGCCGGTAAAAGATTATGAATTCCTTCTTTGCTTTCATCTGGTGATTGAATTATTTTTCTTCCTTATTTTACCCTGATTTAAACACTAGCTACTTTTGTAATGAGCATCCATGCAAACAAATGGAAGATGTGGTGGCTGAAATGAAATACACAAATGCATTCATACGTACATGCCAGTGTGAACATGAGAATGCACATTCATAGTGGTGAGGATTTGTATGCTATATTCAGGAGCAGTAGAATTGTGAGCAGTAAAATATTCCATAAATTATATATACAGCAGCAGCATTTTCCTCGCAGTATATAAATTCTTACAAAAAAAAAAAAAAAAAGACTTAATCTCATCCTTGCTTTCTCTAGTCATCCCTTTCTGAGGATGTGTATTTGTCCTATATCCCCCTAGTGTGCTGTATGGAATCTAATTCCATTCTGCTAAAGACGTTTTTGTCATTCTCTGCATCACTTTCTGGGTTGTGGGGGGTGTCCATTTATTTTTATGTTTTGTTTTCAGTATTGTGAGGGAGAGAAAATGAGAAAATTGAATACAGGTGTAAAAGAACCTATAAGAAATTTTATTCAGAACTGCACTGATTACTTCACTGTGTTCCTTCTGATTGTATTTTACCAAACGTGGAATACGATAAAGGAAAACTCCAGCATACAGTCCCTTCCTTCTGTTACTTTTTAGAATAATATAATAGATGGCACATATCAGGTTCACATCACTTTCCCTAAAAATCATTTCTGATCACAAAAAGTGCTTTAAATTGTGAATATAGGAAAGGTCTGCATCAATCTTCCACTGGTGACCACTGCTGACCAGAATGAGAGAGCACCAGATAGACAGACATTTGCTGCCCTCTTTTGGAACAAATAAGCCAAGATTCAGCAGGTGATTTTGCATTGTTTTGTTTTTATCATATGTTTCTCTTTGTCATATTGCTCACAGTTGATGGATTTCTAGTCGACTATTTCTCTTGTTGACATATACATACTTTTGTTGGGTTAGGCACTGAAAATTTCACCAAAACAAAAGCATTTCTTTCTAAGATGGATTGTTTTAAAATATGGACCATGTAAATACATTGAAGACATTATTCTAATAAAACGAGTAACTAAAAATGTATTTTTATAGATGACTCATATTTGTTATTTGTTAATTTCATTTAAAGTTTTTAATAAAAAATGTTATAAACCTATTCAAAACTTGGCTTACTTCCTAGAAAGGAATTTACAAAGATATTTAGGACTTTAAAACTTGCATGGATTATATAGAGTGTTGAAGTATTCATTCTCATTACCTGTTTATTAAGCTTTCAAGCTTAGGGAGCTTTTGGCTACAAAATTACAATGATATATTACATATTTTTGCTGTATAAATACATCTCTCATTGCTCTGAAGGATGCAAGAGCCAGACTTACATAAGAATACTAGGAATAAGAGTGTACTTCGGTGTCCACCTTAAAAATCTTGAATTGCTTCCTCTCTCCCACGTTCTTTTTCCATACTCTTGTTGCTCTCAACTAAAATGCTTAATTAAGCTCGAACAGCAGTCTCCAAACTGATAGTTTTCCATATAACATTGTTCCAGGAAATCTGAAGCATTGTTTACATTGCCCACTACCTCGCTGTTCACAGAGCTTGTTTACTATTCCTGGGATTGTGTGCATAAATCCAAGAGCAGACACTTCCAGGCCAGAGAAACACAGGGGCATGAGCAGTGCAGAGCTTTAGCAAATCAGTATATGCTGGCACATCTTGAAGAGATCCCACATAGAAACACAGATTCACACTGTGCATCAGGCATGCTGCACATGATATTATATGCAGCATCCCATACTTCATGTACTGCAAAATATCTTCAGATTTTGAGATTTTTCATTTTATTTTGACAAAGAAAGTATATATTCCAGACTGGACTGATTGTTTTAAGAGTAAAGGGTTTTATGGTTTGTTTTAGCATGGTAGCCTAATACCACATCCACAGAAGCATTCAGAGACAAATGGATGAAGCTCTATTATTGTCTTTAGAAACTCGGTGGATAATGTTAGCCTGAACTAACCAAGTAAGACAGTACATTTTATCTACCCGGATAACCACATCTATCCAGCTCTGTGCAATTTTGATTTCATACCAGAAGTCAATAGAAGATTTCCCTACCTCTAAGAGAAACCTAGCTTGTTTTTGGTGGAATCTGCAATAATTTATCAGTCTGTCGGCAAGTAATATTAGAATTCTACTGAAGTAGTTTTATCAGATGCTGTAGTAGAAGATGTTATTTTTCTTTTTTACTTCCATTTCACCTACAGTACAGGAATTTTTAAAGTTTCTTAACCATTACTGGAGTTTGATCTCTGCTAGTGGTGCTTCCGAATATGTAGTCATTCACTATCATCTGTAAACTATGGTGACTTTATAAAGCGGTATATGGGAAAGAGAATTTTGGGGCAATAGAATTGATGATGGAGGACAATAGATCACTACAACTTCCTTCAAGGCCATCAGTGGAATGGCTCATCTACTGTCTCTTCAATTCCGCATGTAGCCATTGACTATATAGGCTATGATAAAGAATTTGTACAGATGGCATTACAGTTTCCATAAAAGGCCTCAATAGTTTATATCACGGTAGCAATTACTCACACTTCTCAGAACAGATCTTTCCAGCTATATTTGCAGAATTTGCAAGCACACATCTGCATTTGTAAAAAAATGCTTTTGTGTTTGCATATACATTTGGAGCATGTGTATTTCTACACCTAGGGATTTGTGCTTTTTCTAAAAGGATTATGACTGTCATAATTACAGCAACAGCATCTACAGCTAGGGCAGACTTACTATTAATCTAACATGTTCAGATTTTATCTGCTTTCATTCTTTGGCCAAATACATCATGAAACCTTTTAAACATGCAATAATTATTTTACTGCAAAATGATTTCTTAATTTATTCTGCTTTTTGAACCTATCTTGCTCTTCATAAGGCCCTTTTTACAGATAGCTTGGTTGGTTTCACAGTTTAATTTACATAAAACACAAACTACTTGATGTCTGATATCCATTCAGTAACAACTAGATTTCAGAATTCATTCAGACAAAAGGACACAAAATATATTATAAACTTGCAGCATCCTAGCTCTTTGAGTAGCCTGTGTTCATATCTTGAGAGTCATGCCTTTTAGTAGTCTCAATAACCTGCAATAACCTGACAGAAGTAAAAAGGACATATAGTTCACTTGCAGAGGACACATGATGAGTGCTGTTTCATCCTATGTGCAGTATGAGCTGTATCTCTCTCCAGAGATCTTCAAGGGTTTAGGATAATAGGAAGGCAAAGAGAGACAGAGAGGTGAACCACAGCTGTCAGCTTTTTTATTCTCAGTTCCCGTTTTCTTAAGGGGTTTAAAACTGTCACTATGATCAAAAGCTTAGCACTTAAGACAGCCCCCAGGCAGCCAAAGGAGAACAACACTTTTATGTTTAGTGCTCCTATCAGAATCCATAATCTGGATGTTGTCTATTACTTCCAGCATTGAAGCATTTCTTTATTAGGTATAATAGATATTAGCAAATATGTGTGCCATCAGTTTAATACAAACTTTTTCTTCTGTATTTTCCCATTAGAAATATGTGAAAATACAAGTTAGGGTATATCACATGTATATAACCTCCAAATCTCTAGACCTGACAAACTCTATTCTGCAAAGAGAATTTCACAGCTTGTTTCTCTCATCCAGAAAATAATTATACCTACTATGTTGGTTGCTACTCCAGGCTCTCCATGCTGGCAATCTGTCTGGCCTAGAAAACTTACGGGCTAAGGCTTCCTGCTTTTAAAATTGTTATTCCAGCTAAGTATCAAGATGCAACTCTATATAAATCATAGCTCATTAAAAAAATGCCATCAAGACATGTTAAAGGATTAAATTTGTGAGATATTTGCCACTGTTGCTTGCAAGAATCCTTTCTAATGGTTGTTAATTTTGCAGTTTTATATTGAATGCTACTAGGCTTGATAGGCCTCAAGATATATAGGTTTAAATACTGACAAACCCTATAACTGTATTTTTTACTGTAACCAAATATAGAAAATAAAATTAAAAAAAAAGTCAAGTGTGGGCCTCCACAGTTAGGTAAAAAATGACTGAACATCTCCCTTTTTTTTTTTTTTTATGTCTTGGATTTAAATTGTTAATATATGCACTTAATCTCACTGTCATAAAAAATTTGGGCTAATATTCCCACAGAGCAAAAGTTTGCATTCACTTCTGAAAAAATGTATTCAACCAAAGGGGGACAAAAAAGCTAAGAAAATTAAAACAATTTTATGTTCAGAAACCAATGACTTCCAGTTGTTAAAAATAATAATAATAATAAAAGGCAAGAGCTTCTTTCATAACTGCTTTCATAACCTTCTTCATAACTGTTTTGAAGAATTACCTTCCTTGAATATATTTTCTGAAGGAGACTATAGCCAGTTTGTTTTTAAGCACACTTGTACTCCAGATGCATTTGAGTACATGTTGGGTATGTTGTTATTCCTTGGAAACCAGCAGCAGCAGCCAGGGAACAAGCACCCCATGGAGCAGAGACCAAGTAGCATTTATTCACCTTTGCAATGGCATTACTCGTGGTCCAGCTTTGGCCACTCATCTCTTGGGTCATTCTGAGCAAATCAAATCATTGCTCTTCTTGTCTATAAAACTGAGACAATAATGCTACCACCTTTAAAAGCTCTTCAACATCTCCTGATGATAAAGAGACTGTTACATTGTAACTCACACCTTGATTGAAGCCTAGATTCTTTTTTACTGATTCCCAGTGGAAATAGCTGTTTGGGTGATTGAAGAAAACTAACATTCTTAAATGTTAAACTACTTACATTGAACCAGAGAATACATTTTCCGCTATGTCTGTACAGCACCCAACACAGAGACATTTTCGTGTAATGAGGTATATTAGCAACGATAATAACAGTAACCCTTAAGTTTGGAGATGCTTTTTGCAGACCCTCATGAAGGAAGAAAACTGTTGTTCAGGCTTCTGATACGCAGGGGAATTGTGGCTCAAGCAGAGCTGGGTTTTCCTGTATTTTTATGGTAGAGGGATTCCTAATACCTACCTAGTAACACAGTTCAGATCATGATTGTTTTTTATAATCAAAGTAAAAATCCTAGAACCATTGCGGAAAAGCCATTTGTGAAAACAAAATTAGAAATATTGAGGCCTAATGTCTGTTTCAATACCACGCGCTTTTCTGGTTTGTATACATTTGCTAGAGTTAAGCATTGTGGAACCTCATGTCCTCATTTACTTATTTCTGTCCTGATTTGTTAGTTGTGATGTGACTTAATGAGCTGAGACACAGTAACCCAGTATAGTCCAGTGAAATGTGGCACACAAAACTTCACTCAACTGTTTTTTCCCTTCTGCAAAGCTCAGACCATCTGACACCTGGAGTCATCTCAACCTGAATGAGTAGATGACAGAGCAAGGCAAATGGATCTCTCAGGTTATTACAGGATTTGAGGAGAAGGACATTCCTCAAATTCAACAGTAACATCCATAAAGATAAAATGCTGAGGTAATATATTGAAAAGTCGAACTGCAAAACACATCACCTTTGTTGGAGAAGTTATGTCAGAGAATTTTCTTCTAATTTGTGGTCTTACACTGACTTTATACAACCTTCAAGCTATTCAATAACAGGACAGAAGAGCTCTGATTCTGTCTTTTCTGAGCTCCAACATCATGGTAAATCAGAAACAAATATTTCCATAATAAAATCGCTCTTAAAAAATAATTTATATATACAAACGTACTTACCAATTAACAAGGTCTCAGAAATCCATGGTTTTGAGGTGGCTACAAGAAAATGAGAGGAGCATAACTGAAATTTGCTTTGAATCAGGCTCCTTCTAACACTATATCAAACCTCTAGTAAATATAGCAAAGTACTTATATATTATATTATAACTTATATATAAAGGCTTACATATTTTGACTTAATTCAAAATATACCTGTGGACTGGTAAATCTGAGTGCAGCTTCCTACCCTGCTCTGCTCTACTAATTCAAGATTTGTAGGCTTGCTATCCATTATTTCTCCTTTGGTAAAATGAAAGTAAAAAGCCTTTCCTGCTGTTGTCAGGAAAAATACGGTATAAAGGGTATATTTTCTGTCCTCATGATACTTGGTGGGACCTCAGTTGCTCTGAACGATGTATTCTCAGTTTCATGTGGCAAGGAAAGGACTGCAGTGTGCTAGCACTCTGTCTCTCCCTAGCAGCATCTGTCTACTGCTGCTTGGTTGAGGGGATTACATAAATCACAGCATGGCCTACCGAAAAATCAAAGCCATCTCCAAGAGGAGATGCTCTTCTCTCAGGCTTGTATTTTCAGGCCAGCTGTTACAGAGATCTTAAGTTTTGACATAAGACAACTCCATCTGTCGCCATTGAAAATATGAAACAGTTTTTCCCCAAGTCCTAACTGAATGATCTTAGGAAAGCTCATATCTGCATTGGAATTCCCTTATTTTCCACTTTTAATTAATTTTGATATTGACTTTTTAATAAGAAAAATACCAAGAAAACATGTTTACTTTTTTTCTTAGGGAGTTTTGCTATAGGGATCAGCCATTTATTCTTCAATATCCAGTATGCCATTTCCTTAACTTTCAAGAACACATTTGATCCCACTATTGAATGCAATCATATACGCGATCATTTTTAAAGTGCTCTTTTATACTGCTTTTTTATTTTTATAGTCTCATAGACACACCAACATCTTACTATGCTTGAGGCTGCTGAAACTCTGAAAAAATGACATTTGTGCATGCAAAATTACAAAACAGATAAAGAAAGATTTTGTTTTTTAACTTATTCAAAATCCTCCATTTCAACCATGTCCTTTGTAATCCTCTTGAAAGGATGACTTCCTTTCTTGCCTCACCTCACTGCCTGAAAGCAGCCTGAACAGGTGAAGTGGGTGGAGAAGTGCTCATCTTATCTTTCTACACAAGAAGGTTATGCACACTTCTTGCAAGCAAGTTGAAAGCACTGCAAGGTGCATTAGAGTATAAATTCTAATGAGACTGTGAAGTTTAAAGCTACTATATCTGGAAAATACCCTGGGTATTTCATAGGGTATATGAAAGAGCTTTCATGGACTCTATGAAAGCTCTTCATTCCTGCTCATTAATATTACAGTAGTCTGTGGTCTAAGAATCCCAGCTGACAGTTCAGTCTCGTTGTGCTTAGCACTGTACATGCAGTGCTGTAAAAGCTTCCAGTGGAGATATTTGAGAGGCTACTGGAAATGCTATGGATTAAGACTACAATATGCGACAAAATGGGAGAATCAGGATAGCAGCTTTGGAGAAAGAACATTGTGTCATGTGGCCCAACTGTAACATAGAAAAATTGCATGTAATTATTTCCCCAGCTGAGTGTGATGATGTGAAAGGGAAGAACTAATGATGATGCACTCTGCCTGTTAGAGGTTTTTCCTTCCAGGAGCTCAAGGTTACAAGAAGTGCTCTTCACTTGGATTATTATTTTTTCTTCCTTACACTAGAAATGTAATGGTCACAAATAAATTCTGCACATAGGGAGTTAAAAACACTCCAAAGATGTTGTGAAATAATTCTAGTTACTAACGCCAGACCTACAGGCTTGGCAATATTTTTTTTTCCCTGACTTCAAGCATCCTGTATTGATTGATTAATTATTCTACCAATGAACTAACAAATATTGACCTTATAGGGTTGAGCAGCATTTAGCCAAAAGTCAGTAATCTACATCGATCACTTAATGGAACATCAAAGCTCAGCATCTCTGACAGTTTTATGTCATTCAGCAAAAATCTGTCTGTGCTTTGATGATACTTTGACCTTTCTTATATTAGGAATCCTTGGCAGAAAACTAAAAGCAATAATAAAATTAAACCTGTGGATAACGCTTTGTTATCTGGAATGAAGTGGTCACTGCCACAGGATTCACCCTGCAGATTTACCTACAGGCAGGGATAGCTTTTCTTTTTCTGAAAAAAAAATTAATTTTCTGGTTTTATAGTTATATAAGATAGTACAATGATACAGAAATGTAATTTTACCACAGCATAGCAGTAGAGAAACAATAGGGAGCAAATACCAGTCTATTTACTAGGGAAAAAAAAAAAAAAAGAGAGAGCAAAAAAAAGCCCACATGTACAAAAAACTTAGGAATAAGACTGTGAGCTCCACTGCCCTTTTAACAGATGGGGATCTGTCTGTGCAGCTGTCACAGCAGTTATTCACCTCTGTCTCAGCACCTGAGCTGTTGCTAACAGCCTTGATGAGATACACAGAATGGTTAACTTATTTACACCACTTCTGAGGTAAGTTTTCCAGGTCTGAACCTAGCTAATGTACATTCTCATAACATTGCAGGCATTGCAATCGTGTTATGATGATAGTGTAGACACAGCTCAGGGGACTGGTGGGGCAGTGGCAGCACAATAGGGATGTTTTTTTACCAGGGATGGTAAGCAGCACAGTAGGGATGGTTTTTACAGCTTCGCTCTGCAGAGCAGCATATTCCCCAGTCTTCACTCGACATTAATGCCTGGCATCTGAAGCCAGCTCTTCTTCAAGGTAAGTCATCACAAACTTTTAAAGCTATTCTGGTAGCTATTCTGATACTATTGCAGTCAGGAGTAACCTCAAGTTCCTGGGTTTGGATGCAGTCTTCAGCCATGTCCCAACCCTATAGCCACACAAAGGAAATCTGCCCTGCTGCCAGTCCTGGATGACAGGAGGAACAGTACACTGACACAGAAAGCATCACAGGGAAAATGGCAGGGAAAGATAAGGAGAGGATAAAGGGCTGTCATCTGCATTCTGCAACACCAGGAACTAAAACAGGCTCTCACTTAGCAAGAATAAGCTTAGGAGATGCCTCTCTTCCTATTTTCCAAGAGACTTCAAACTTCTCACATTGACTTTGCCATTTCAATGCCATGTGCCTAGAGCAAGTTGCTCTGGAAAGCACATGGAAACACATTTCCTTGCCTCAGTGACTGGTGAGGATCAGGTGAGAGGTGCTTTCCATGCTCTGAAAGGCACTGCTTCACAAGGACGGTTTACAGGCAAATCCAATGTGGCCATTCCTTTCCCTAACTTCCAAAGTTGCTTTTTCAAACCCGATTATATGTCTGTTATATTATTTCTGTTATATTTAAGTAACAGATGTTACTTAAGTGTTTCATCTAAAAAGACAGCATGGGGCAGAACTCTGGAAAACAGATAGCCCAACTTTGTAGGCTGTATGTAATCTAGAATAGTATCCAAACAATTTTGCAAAGCACAGCATGGATGAAATTGTAGGCTATTATCAATACCTGGAAAAAAAGGACACTATTAGTCTGCTACCTTATAACAGATACTCATGTCTACACACTCACACACAAATACTCCTCCAACTGAAGAACTGAAGAGATATGTTATTAAAAATCTCTGCTAAAATCTAAAAGTATTCTTTACCTACTCTATCATCCGTAAAATATGCTTTATGCCCTGAACAATGTTAAGTAGAGAACGCAGTGTGAAACTGATTGTTTTTTTCTTCAGTGTTAATTTACTTCTACAAATTCTAGATGCACCCTCTTTAAAATGGTACATTCTGTTTCTATTTTACTGTATTCAGCAATCAGCATCGATTACTGTTAGTAACCATGGCAACTAGACAGCTAACTGTTCTTAAATCTTCATTTGTCCACTACTTTTACAAAATACTGTATAGTTAAGAAAGACAGAAGGAAAAGCTGGAAGGGATAATGACCTCTTTTAACAAAAGTTTTACATAATGTGATGTGAATCCAGTCTCGAATAGCATAGAATAGAATAGAATAGAATAGAATAGAATAGAATAGAATAGAATATGTAAATAAGATAAGATAAAGTAAAATAAAATAAAATAAAATAAAATAAAATAAAATAAAATAAAATAAAATAAGGGTCATTTTAGGGTCCAATAGCAGTAGCAATTCAGCAATTTTGATTGACACAAGTGCAACTCTCCTCTGATGACTAGTGCAAAATAGCTCTAATCAAAATATAAAAAGTCATAGCCTTGAAGAATGGGCAGATAAGAGTAACTTGCCAAGATACTAAAACATGCCATCCTCTGAACTGAGAAGACTGGAGCAAAAGAATTGGCTTGCTATAATCATGTAAATTGGTAATGAGTTATTAGTAAAGCAAACTCCAGGAAAGGAGGAAATTTTAATGACCAATTAGGTGCATCTATTCCGTTTGGAGACAAGTTTGAATCCAATCTCCTTTTCAAATAAAAAGTACAGTGTTCTAAAATAATTATTTGACTGATTTGAGTGTGTGTGTGTGTGTGTGTGTGTGTGTGTGTGTGTGTGTGTGTGTGAGAGAACTCATTAGGAACATATTATTTTACTCTCACTAATGATGCAGTGAATCAAAAAGCTTAGTTGTAAACAGGTGTGAAACTTTTCCTTATCCTGCTTTTTATAAAAATACACTAAATGCTCAGCGTAGTGCAGGTTTACACACAACAAAGGGAACGTGGTCCAGTGACTCATCCACATTTTACCTTCCCTGTGCTTCTCCCTCCTAGGCACGCATATTCTACTAGCGAGAGAGTCTCTTAATAAATGTTTGACTTCTTTTTCTATGAAGACTAGTATTTTCTCTTTCTTTCTTGGAGCAGACTTGTTACCTTCCACGCATGGAACTAAAAGATATCTGCTTGGAAGACAAAGACTGACAAAAACTACAGTGAATTGAAAATGAACACTCAGCACAGAAACAGTTTTTAATCCTAAATTGGCATTCGTACTCGGCCTCTAATAAATCCGATAGAATAATTTGGGTTTCATCAGTAGAAAAATCACTCACTGCAGTTGCAATGTCTCCATTTAAGACTGGTGTGAACAGATTTTTTTCTTTACCTGATTCAGATGAAAACTCTCATTCTTCAAAGTTAGATTCTAGTTTCTTATGGTGAGAAAGGTGACATTTCTCGTAACAGTTTGCTGGCTTCCATAGGGACAACCATTGCTGCCTGGCAGCTCTCTGTGCAACCATGTTTTACTCAGACAATATAGGCAAATATAGAACTCTACACAGGAATGGCACATAGTGCCACATAGTGTAGGCATATGTTGCTGCAAGACATGAGATTTTGTCAAATTATTCTTTCTGCTCTTTTGGGTTTGCCTGTATCTTTTGCAGTGATTACGGAAAGTAGCTGTAAACTCATGCAGGGATCACCTTCTTAGCAAGTATAACATATCTATACTTTATATATAAATCTTTACAAAAACATGGGTATGAAATAATATGAATTGAATAGGGGCTGTGATTCTGATTATGGTAATCCCTCCAACTAAACACAGTCCAGCTCTTTAAATGAGCACCCAGTTCTAAATGAGAGTTAAGGAAAAACTTATTTCAACAATCTATAATTTCTATTTTAGTAAGATTTTTTTTCCTTTCTTTTTTTCAAATAGACGTATCTGTGATTTTTTCAGGTCTGTTACTGAGATTACAGTCCTACATTTGGTAAACTCAGAGGAATATCAGGGTTTTCCATTTATCAAGTACTCCCTTATGTAATGTTCCAGGGAAAAAAAAAAAAAAAAAAACTCCATCTGGGCCATAGCTGAATCCTTTTCTCTCACTGCAGCTGAGCTGCAGGCATGAAATATAATGGTAAGATGTACACTGGAACAAAGTAAAGGGCCACTATAACACTGTCATTGTCATGCCATTACATGGATTTTATAACGTACAGTTACTGCGCTTCTCAATTGACATCATATAGGGCTCCACTAATGGAAAGAGACATGGAACATAATGCACCAAGTAGATGCTGGACAGGAAACAGTAAATGGATCATGAATCCAGCCCCGTAGCTAAAGCAGTCAGAACTCTGAATAGCAGGGAGACTAATGTTTTTAGCCATTTTCCCTTCCAGACATAAGCCCAAAAGAAAGCTGCATTGAAGTGTTTTCCTTTTCTGGCTGCCCACCCTATCGTGAAAGGCAGCCAGCCATGCTCAAAAGCATTTGCTTTTAAATGAATCATGGCAATACAATAAAGATGCAACATGCAGATGAAGTTCAAATCAATGGCAGAAGCCGAGGCTTCACATCACTATGTTCCAAAGTGCCAAAATTGCTCACAGCTAGAGAAAGTCCATCTAATAATGTGCCACAGAGGGTGAACAGCGAGCAACATGCTGAGTGGTGTGTGATGGCCTTGGTACAACTGCAAGCAACTTTGGGAATTGAGCAATTCTGTCCGTGTTCATAAAATTTTTAACCATATAGGGTGATGGCTGTTTAAAGCAGTAACGTCCTGCCACCTCTTTGACTATGTTGTACTCTGTAGTTGTCAAGCTGAAATTCTCCAGTATGTAAATAAGCTCTGCTTTGCAGCATTGCTATTTTCTAGACAGTATGAAAAAGGTTTTTATTCACAAAGAGATAATTACATAGTTTCCCACGGACCGGAAGCTTGGGGAATTTAAGGGAACTGCAAGCTTTTATCTATATACTTTTTCTCAAGAATCTGAAGGTTCCTGCAGTGCTGGATTTTTTTTTTCTAATTGTCTAACTGAGTTCATCTAATTGATTACATAAAATGTTTATTTGCCTTTAAGCTTTAGATTTTTTTCTCCACACTAGCAAACAATCTTAAATTCAGTCCAGACTGTCAAGCGCTAAGGTATTGTACTGTAAACTTCAGATTGTTTCTTTCTTTGCTGAAAACATTTAATGTGGCCTCAGAGAGTTGATGGGTAGACCTCTGAATGAAATATAATCAATGAAGTGCAGTCAGAGCTCCACAGTCAAATCCAGATTTCTCTGTTGATTTGTTTCCATTTTCTGGACTGACATTATCCATATTTATCCTCTCGTTCAGTGACTCACACTCAATGTAAAAAGTTCCCAATTTGTCAAATTTAAAATTAAGAACTTGAATGTTAAAGACCTCAGCAAACTGCCTGATTCTTCAAAAGTACTAAAAAATCAGGACCTCTTAAAAGCAACTATTTGTGTGCCACCTCATTCTTACCTGCAAGTTCTCAAAATTTGGACACTACTCAGGGCAGAATATATGACACTGACTGACAGGTATGTTTGGCCTTCCTGGAAACTATAGACTGAAGCTTTATTTTGTCCCTAGAGCTAAACAGACCTAAGTAGCTAAGTATAAAATGCCTTTCTTTTTGTTAGTAAATCTCTTTGAATAATGTTTTCTTAAAGTAAATGATATATAAACAGCAACTTCTTTTAAAAATGTACTTTATCTTTAAACTTCTGAAAAAGTCCAAGAACTAACAAACATATAGTTCTCTCAGACAACTTCTATGCTTTCCAAAGCTTTTGATTAATTTGCTCCGAACTTAAGTACTTGCATTAGCCCTCAGCCTTCCAAAAGGTGTACTATATACAGCTTACTGAATATTTTCCATTGCATATTTGTGTTTTTAGTGCATGTTTTAGTAAATTTGACTTCTGTAACTGACTTTTGCAGCTTGTGTTTACTTTTTTCTTAAGTTATATTTATAGCATATTTTGCTGTCTTTGTTCTGCACTGGAATATGAATAAGACAAATATTCCCAGGGTTGTAAGATTTTTACATTTAACAGTATTCACATTTTTTCCACAATGCACTGGTTTTTGCTGGAATAGAACTTAACGTCCAAGAATATACTGTCTTATTCTGCACACTCCGTAATATATCATTATTCAGCCGAAGTGTAGTGCCATTTTGTAATAGTCCATATAAAGAGTAAAAAAAAAATTGCTTTTCACAAATCACAGAGTTCTAATCTTTCATTTAAAATAAAATTATAAAAAGTAACAAATGTTGCATATAACTCATGGGCTAAACGGTAAAGAAAGTGTCAATCTGGCATTGGGCAGCCTCTGGTTCGTAGATCAGCCACTAGGGGGCAGCAGAATCTGCTCTCAAATTTAGACATCATTAAAACCCGGTAGAAAATTTTCCATCTTTAACTGCACCACAAATGCCTTTGCTTTTTATAACTTCATAAGTGCAAAAATATAAGGCATGAATATTTTTACAGGGAATTATTTTATTCTTTAGTATCTCTAATTAATTGTAATGGATGTCTGCTTGTGACATAGAAATTGGAATGCATAAAATTGTGAAATGTGTTTTCTCAGGAGAAATTCTCTTGAAAAGCTTAGAGAACATGAGTCCTACCTCTTCCTATTTAATCCATAAACCCTTTGAAGGCTGACCTGTTTTTGAACAGAGTTGCCCAGTCACTTTTGGAACAATTTTCTCTCCTAGATTTTAAAGACGTACTAAAACAAACTTAATCCAAGAACAAAAAACTTTAAAATTGCTCATAATCCTCCTTGACAGTTTCACTGTCAGTCAAAGTGTCACAAAAATATTTTTATTCTACATTCACAATTATGAGAATGTTGGCTCCAGAAATATAATCCAGAGTTACTTAAGCCAAAATGATTCCTGTATAGCAACAGCAGTAAGGCTTCTGTGTTTTTTGTAAGTCAATATTGTCTGAATATCACTAGCTCAGACATTTAACATGCATAAAATTGCACCTGCAATAGAGCAATGTCACGTTTCAGAGGCTTCACTATTTTACTATGTTACATTAAAGAAGACTAGGGGTTAGTCTCTGAGAAAATACTGTAATTTCTACAAGTGACTGAAACCATGGCTCGCCTCAGACTAGTTCTGGGCCAATAGTGACTATTTGGTTTGCAGTTACTTAGCTCCTAAGAGAGTTACAAAATAAAAGTACTTCATAAGTGAACAAAAATTTGAGCAAATGTTCATGAATAAGGTCTATGCTTGGAAGACTTTAATCCACACACTCACATAGACACATGCACAGAAGAATTCTTTTAAAAGTGTTGATCAACACAGGGATATTACTAAATGGCATGGAAGTATAATTCCCCTTTTCCACCAATTTAGAAGGATTTCTGAATATATCAACTCACTCCGATCCTGCTTGGCTATGCTCATGTGTAAAAATAGAATAACAAGATTGAAAAAGAAGGATCAGTTTTCAGAGTTCATTGCTTACAGACATATTCTTTCTCTTGCTCTATTAATCAGAGTACCAAATATCTTAATCCTAAGTAGCTGTTTGTTAGAAAACTGTAACTGCTTCATGAAGACCTTCTTTGTTTCCCTCAGAATTGAAGCTACTGTGTACATCCTCTCCTGGGATTTAATGATCACTGTGAAAAGTCAGGACATATGGCACTTTATTCTTTCACTGAGTACTGGCCTAATTTCCCGTTATTAGGAATGCCTTATCAGATTGAGATGGAGTCTAACCTCACCAGTGAAAAACACCTGTAAGATAATTTGGAGTCATATTACTAATAAAACTGCAGACAAAAGATTTCCTCCCTAGAAAATTAGCATTTCCATCCATCTCTGAATGAAATGACAGGAGGTAACTCCTCTGCATATCAGATATGCCAGAAAGAAAAACCATACTGCAGTAAATCTGAAGAAAACCCAGGAGTCACCATTGAGATAATTGAATCAGGGATGATACGATCATAAGAGATAAAAACACATTAAACAAATGAGGATACTTCACAATACACTGCTTGATTTAAAATTCACCTTTTCCCAACACAAGGTGAACCATGTAGCTTGAATATGGATGCTAAATTATTAGTAAAGTTTTAAATTTCAATGTGCAATTAAATTAAAAGGAAACTGCCTTTGAATAAAATACTGGGAAAAATCTATTTTAAACCCCTATGCATCTTTTTATTTCCTTCTCTTCTTATTGTTTATTTATTCTTTATAATTATTAAAACAATATAGCTTAACAATAAATTAAACTACAGTTTGTGGTAATTGTGATTCTTAGATCATGTAATGCAGATCCCTCCTGCCCTCTTTTTCCCATATCCTTAAACTAACCAGTTTGAAAGAATCAATATATTTTTGTTACTTCCTTCAAAATGTAGCTATGCTTATACAATATCCACCTCCTCTCTTTTCCAATACTGTCATTCGTTGTAATGTGATTACATTTACCCTTTGGAGTTCTGGCTCTGTCTGGCATTTCATAAAACTCTCATAAAACTCTCATACCAGGCAGTTTAAGGTCCCCAGCCATCTGTTACCCTAACAATGAGTTTTCAGAGTAAACCCAGGATATGTGGATAATTCAGGCACATAAAAGATGGCTTTTCCCCATGCTGGAGAGGAAAAACTGGGGAAAAAAAAAAAAACAAACTTCCTCATCATTCAAGAAGCCAAGGGCTCCTTTGGCTCATCCTGTGTCTGACAGGTTCATTTCAGAGTGAGAAGAATCACTGGAAAATGGACAATGTATCAGCAGGGTCCTAATTGTAGGGAATATCTTGGAGTATCCACAGAATTCACACAGGCTGTCCTCAGTTTCATGGTCTCAACAGACTGGTATTTCCTTTTGGGGGCTAACCCTGCACAGATTACAAGAGTGAGGACTAAATGGAAAATTATTTGGATCATACTTCTGTTTCTCTGAAAGCATCAGTGTAATGACTGAATCCTAAACCTGCTTCTTTTTTTTAAAGGTTTATTTTTAGGTGTTCCTTCCCTTCTGCTAGAGAAGAGTTTGCCTGTGTGTTTTGGGTTTTGTTCCTTTTAACCAAATACATTTCATAATACACACACTAATTGCTGGGGGATTAGAATGTAAGAACTACTGGGAATTAAACTTCTTATTTGTAGTCCTGAACAGTTGCTACATCCTGTTTTTATATGCTTCTGAGTTAAATCCAGAAGGAGGCTACACTTTTAAAAATTCTCATTTTCTCATTTCATTCTCTTCTGAAGAAGTAACAAAGACTAAGAAATCAGAATTCTGATTTCTTTACTTCTTATATATAAGAACACTCTTTATATATATTATATAAGAACATTCCTAAAAGTGAGTGTAAGGATGAATGGAAATTATTTTGAAAATTCAGTAAAATACTGTGTTTCTTTATCACAAACATAGCACATCAATGTTCATTTGTAGAGGCAAGAAGCTGGACTGTTGAGGAAATAAATAAATCCAGCCACAAAGTCTGTCACTGTGCTCCTTGACAGTTTCTTATATCAGAAATAGCAACTGAGAAAAAATAGCTACACCATCATGTAGCTAATACTCCAGAATCTCAAAATACCTATACATTAATTGTTAGGTGGAAAAAGTAATTACAATTAAGGTTTATTTTACCCTTATGGTTATGTGAATTACTGATAAGGTAAATATCTAAAAATAACAACAGAACCACAGTAAAATTGCAGTGTAATTATTTGGCAATGGACATCAACTGAACACACTGGTCCTTCTGCGACTTATTGCCATATTATCACACATAGGCCTCCATTTTTGTGCCTGCCTGTGTAAATTTAGTCTAGTTAGTTAGTAGTAATTTAGTAATTTAGTCTAGATTTTAGTATCTTTGGTGAAGGATGGCACAGTTCATAAGCATTTCATTTGCTCTGTGCATGTATAACAAGCGATGCAGCAGGATGGAGCGATGATCTAAGACAGACAGTGATCAAGAGAAGGTTCATGTCACTGTTATCTGCTGCATGGCCTACATCAGCGCTCAACATTTAACAGGAAAAACATCCCCTGGAAGTAGATGACAGATCAGATTAATTCTCCTGGCAAGGTGCCTGAGGACTTCAGCCTGTGAGATGAGCATCCCTACTTCAAAGAGAGATGCCATTTCTAAATCAATGGGCATTCAGAATTCCTGAAATATTCCATCACCTAAAAATACCTCCCTACTCTTCTATCAGCAGGTCTGCTTACAGACTGGTAACACTCCATATACCTTGCTCACATTTTATCATTGCAAGAACAAATAGGCTGAAAAAATATTTAAAGACTAGTCCAAAATAAGGTTAGAAGCATAGTCAGAAAGTATAGAATTTTGGTGCATTTGTCCTCTTCCACCAGCAGATAAGAAAAAAAAAAAACCTTCCTGGTATCTGCTTTCAGCAAGGTTGGGTGCTACTCACCTACCTAGCTACCACACAGACTAACAGGTAGACCTGAACTACCCTGCTGACAAGGCGGGGTGGCCTTCAGCACTGCAGGCTGTTGGCACTGTGTGCGCTAAAGGACCCTCTCTAGCACGGACAAGCAAGGCCCAAATAGAAGGACAAATTTAGGGTAGAAGCAGCATGCTAAGAATAAAACAAGTATGCAGTTACTGTCCCCAAGGTGTTAGAGGTGATATCTCTAGAGGAATAAAATCAAGGAATGTTAATGAACCACTTACAGGTAGTCTAAGCTGTAATATTCTATAATGTTCTCCATCAATTTAATACAAATTACAACATTTAAACTTGGCATATTCTTTCTACATTCCTCAAGATTTCAGAATACTCATGTAGGGTTATATTCTGAAATAACTTACTGACTTACTAAAGTGAAGTTACCATTGATTTCACTTGGACAGGGAAAGGACTGAGGTATTCTTATTTTCTACTGGCTCTCACTTTCTGTTCTGTGCCAAAATAAGACTCCATGATTTGGTTTATTAAAACTCTTCCACTAATATGCAGGAATGTGTTAGGAGCTCAGAACAAGAATTACTGTGTGACATTATAAGGCATATGCTATGCAGGAGGTCAGACTAAATTATCCTAATGGGCCCTTCTGGGTCTTAAAATCTATGAATAATTGCTGTCTCCATCCTAGCATAGACTGCTACTTCATCCAGTCATCATCACATTTCCAGTAGATGCTTATACCTGAGATTTCAGTGGAAATCAAATCCCCTTTCACCCTCTAATGTATCTAGAAAATTACATGATGGAAGAAGGAATTCTTCCCAACTGTTCTAGACTATCATATTATAAATAAAGGTAAGATACTTGTTTCCTTTCTGCTGTAAAGTCTTACCTATTAAAAATGAATCATGAATGTATTATACTTCATAAGTTATTAACACATGCAGCTATATCCAAAAAACATTTAGTAGATATTAGTGGGGCATTTATGAACCAAACCTTAATTGAAGTTTTGTGATGAAGGGAATTATTTAGCAGCTAAGATAGCCAGGGGAAGTTCATCCGCACTTCACATTACACTCCCACACACTCATATTAAACCACAGACAGACAGAAATGGCAGCCTGAATCTGAAGAAGGATGTTTTCCCTGTGTATCTCAAGGTCAGGAAAGCCTAAACTCAGTAACAATGTGCAGCTTTCCTGTAAACATTTGTGTGCTGAAGCATCTTTTCATTTTCACTCTTTCCCTCAGTGTTTGGGTACTGTCATATCACACCCCAAAGATGAGGTATAAAAGAGTGAAATTTAGCATTTACGAAAATGTAATCCTGGCAGCGACAAAGCAAAACATCCATGAACATAAGATCAGCAGGGAAAAGGCATAGGGTGAACTGGTCACACTACTTAATGGAACAGGATAAAAAGTAGTCAGCCAAATTAGATCAGGCATCTTTGACCCAGATGTATCCTCTTATTGTTCTTTCAAGATAAATTCAGGATGAGCAACTAGCCTCGACCCTCAGTTAATTCTGGCAGCATGTCTCAACTGCAAGGACTGAAAAAAGTATGAATCTGACAAGCTTGTTCTAGTTGCACAACCCTCAAAATCAGAGTTGCAGTGCATTTTCCCTTATTTTCTTGTGCAAAGTCCTCTTCAATACCCATATCTGCAGAAACTGCTGCTATTCTATGAGAAAGAGTTCATTCTCCATGGTACAGAGGGAATCTGTCATACAGTCTCTAATATTGTCATTCTTTGTTTTCCTGTTTCTCTTAATGAAGTGCTATTCAGGTTAAAAGTGAAATCTCCATACATTCAGAATGCAAACTTTAGCTATAATTAGAATTGCTGCATTCACTTCTCTGCTATTTTTGCTGGATCCACAGGAAAATCAGTGATCTAGAAACCACAGCTAAACGCAGTTATCAAGCGTCAGGAAATGTAATTGGACTGGCACCTGCACACGGCAGAGACTGCAAGGTAGGGATGAGACGGGGGCAGCCATCTGGACAGGGAGCGCCACGTCCTTCTGTGCATAAAAGCCTGCGACACTAAGTCACACAAACAGTTTCTCAGTGCATAAAAGTTGGTGTGATCTGACTTCTAATTTCTAAACTTTCTGATTTCTTATGTTTATTCTTATTGTAAAAAGGATGCCTAATTTCTACTGGAATTCTGTCGGAATTTACAGAAATAGCGACTTCTTTAACATCCTCTGTGTGTTAAATTCCAATATATATTAAGGAGTTGTAAACATCACTTTGTGCAAGAAGGGTGATTTTGACAAAAAGAAAGGGAGCATCACAGGAACATATACCTACAAACCCAAAGCTACATTTCATTAAGCTACAATAATACATACACTTCTCCCATCAGAACTGTAGGCTTATAACCTCTATTTTTTTTTTTTCAAGAGTTTGGAAACCAAACCTTTATATGCAGAGGTTAATGATACTAAAATGTCTCACTTTCTCTCAAAATCTATTAAGAACTGTGAATTACTGCAATTTAAATAGACAGATTTGACAGCCTTTCTTTTTTTTATTCCCTTAGTTTGCATGATATAAATAAAAAATGTGTTATTTCTCTAAAAATAATTTATTTATTGTGTGGTGTGTGCATATGTTTACATCATTTCTCTATCTGATACATACTTTAATAGGGTTTTAAGAGTTTTTTAGAATTTATATGGCGAAGGTTGGTAGTGAATCCTCAGAATGACTTCTACATTTTACAGAAAAGTATTTTCTCTGAATACACGTATATAGCAGCATATACTTATAAACACACACACATAGAGACTCACACAGACCAAATGCATATCTCCATAATCTCCTTTTCAGAGCCATGAGGAAAGAACAAGTTTACTAAGAGTGAACATATTTTAAAGTGATTTAACAGTGATGTATACAACTTGTATATTGCTAAATCAGTTCAAACTAGGTTACCACAAACTATATTTTAGCATGAAAAGTGGCCTGCTAATACTTAAGAAAGCATAAAATAAAGTACATATTCTTTCCAACAGCAAGAGAATTCTGCATTCCAGTGCACCCAAACAGAGCCAAAGCACATTGGTGTAAACCACCTCCAAAATAATCCCCTCTAACAAGTGTGTGCAATGAGTCATTGACCTGATCGTCTTAGAAATCCATATGTGCTAATAGAGAAAAAAGACTGGGATTTAGCTGGGGAAGTGAGGGAGATGGCCAAGAAAGCACAGCTGCATGAAATATGTAATAAGGAGTATTGGTCTCTTCTGCAAACCACAGAATCAGTGTGGTTTCTTTCCCCTTTCAACCCAGTATTCTGGGAGAGCTGCCAAATGCAAAAAGAACTGTAGGATGACAGCACGACTCACTAGAAAGGAGGAAGACAACTAAAATGAAAAAGGGTTTTCTCCCTGAGAGGGAAATCTGGAGGAGCACAGAACCTACTGGTAAGGTCATCAAATGACTGAGGAAATTATTTGAGCCAATAAATAGCACCTCTCTTCCTGAACAGAAACTGTGGAAAGGACTCCATTTGCTCCCTGCTAAACAATGGCCAGAGCTGTTGATTATTTGCTCTCTGTCCTGGAACCGGGGTTTAGCAAAAATAATTTTGGAAAAGAAAAGCTTGGGATAAGCCTCAAAAATAAAGATAGCCAGGTGTTGGAAGGAGTACTTCTGGAAAATGAACCGGGAACAAGATGAATTTGGTGTGGATGGTTGCATCATTAATGAAGATGTGATGGGCAGACCTCCTGACTTAGAGTTACTATGTGTGGGCACACTGCTCCGAATAGACGCCACAGTGTCAGCGGTAGTAATCCTCCTCACAGGAAAGAAGGAGCTTTTGCAGATGCATATTGACATTCAGAGAGACTGTGGCCCAAAAAGAAGTGCAGGATGAAATCTGCAGAACTAAAATAACCAGTCCAAAACAGGTCAAGTTTTTCCATAGAGGAAGGGAGGCAAAGTCTTCAGTCACTTGACAGAAGGGCAAAGTGTCTGAAACAGATGGGGCAAGGCCACAAGACGTACTGCAATTTCAGCAGCATTTCTCCTCCCAGATGGCAACCTGCAAAGCAACTGCACTTCCTCCACACCAAGCACGGATGAGAATGGTCAACTAGTTAGGTCCTAGCCTGGAACCAGCATTTGGCCAAATATAAGACACGAAAGCAACAATGGAAAATAAGCTCTATTAAATAGTCATGCTGTTATGTCTATCAAAGAGATTATTAGATTCTGTAAGAAGATAATTTAGAAAACATGGTAAATGTGAATTTATTTTAAACTTTTTGTATATGTGGAGGGAGGACCTTCTTTTCTTTTCAGATTTTTTGTTTCACCTGTACTGCCAAGTCAAGGCCCTGTGATAAATTGTGCAGCACTGTAAGATTTGAATCTGCAATCTCTATTCCAGAAGTACTTAGTATGTGCATAAATCAATTTCTTCTCTTAAACAAAAACAACCTTCTCTGCTTCACTTGCAAAGCTGCATTTAAATAAATTCTGCAAAGCAGGATATGGGAGAGAATTCATTTGCTAATAAACATAAGAAAGATTTTATTACAAAAATAACTTAAGTGTAAGCATTTTATTGGCAAATACTGCATAGCTCACAGTTATTCTTTGAAGAAAAATGCAGAATGCCTTTTTTATAATGATATTTAAATAACCATATTTTAAACTACTATCAAAATTCTAATTTTTTAAATGTAGCCACTGGAAATATGTGATTAGAGAGAAATCTACTGTCTTGAAAGAATGAACTCTGATTTAAAATAAACTTAATATCGAAGGAAATTGATAGTTGTACCATATTACTTGGCTTCAAGAGTGTTCACAAGTGTTCATCACTTACAGTTTCTAGTTACTAAGTCAATAAGAAGGGTAACAGCATCCTGAGAGAGACAGCATATTCTTACAAAGTACCAATAACAGTGGAAGCAGCAGCATATAAAATGTTTCAAATTGTTCTAAAAAAAATATCCTGGTATATTTTTTCCAATTAATGTCTTGGATTTTTTTTATATAAGTTTTGAATATCAGGGTAATACTTGCACTCAGATGTTTGTCTATCATTTTTGGAGGATCCCAGACACATGGCAAGGTTGGTAGATGAACCCCAGTGGCAGCACCACTCGGAGCAGAACTGCTAGAAGGGGAAGGAAGGAGCAGAGTAGGATGGATCTGCAGGGGACCTTGAAGATGGGAGTTTCTGGCAGTCCTTCTTTGACAAGAAACTTTTCTGGAAGTAAAAAGCTATTTTTTTTCTATAGTGCTTGTCAGTGGAAATTCTGAACACATTTTTAGCAGTTATACATTGACTAAATTACTCAGTCACCAATCTCTGTTATTTATTTCGAATTGTATAACAACAGGCAGAGCTCTTATCTTTACTTAATTAGCTTCGATTTCTATGTTAAATTCCTGTATTAGATTAAAAAGGCCACGGTAAGCCACATGCTGTCTGTGAATGAGATGAGTCTGTTGTGAAAGGTTCATATTCAAATGCACACTGTTGATGACTGGGAAAGCTCTGGGTAATCAAGGCTGTAAATCTGTCACTGTGACATACAAGTAGTGCTTAGCACCACACTTAGCACAAGGGCAAACATGAAAGCAACAAATGAAGATGTGCAATGTGAAGAAAACAAGTAAATAATTCCAATCATAAACTAGAGAGGTTTCCTTAGTTTAGGGGAATTAAACCCTGAACGTGAAGATTACTTACTTGTATTCACTACAAATCCTGAAAAAAAACCTTGTTCCATTATTAACTATTTGCCTGCTAAGGATCTCTGAGGATCTCTGTCAAAACTGGTATCACTAGATAATTATCACCTCAGAATGTGCAAGAGTTTTAGTTAGACAGGTTGGACAGATATAGAAAGATATTTTGTATCTGAAAATCTATGCAAAAGAAGGAAATGAACATGATATGATGATATTTGTGACTCATTTTTTTGTGTCATGTATTCACCTGGGCTTGGAAAACTTTGTTGTTTCCTCTTTTTTTTTCTTTTTTTTTTTTTTCTGTGATAAATGATACTTACTTCTGCCAATGTTACTGTTTTTTTAAAGAGCTGGATACTTTTTCACATATTGATCAACAAACTGCTGTGACTTTCTTCAGTGTTTTACAGTCTAGATAGAGCTGAGAGCTGGAGAGGTGTTTGGAAAGGCCATCTCGGACCGCTGTCCGGTGCCTGCCACATAACTACAATTATGCATTTATGTCATGTATTATGAATATGTAATTATACATTTAAGCCATGCTCAATGGCTGAATGAACAAAATACTGTAATCTCTGTTAAGTAAGCAGAGAAAAATGAGACTTGTGCTGAGTGAAAACCTATTTTGTTCTGCAACATGCAGCTATATTTTATTACAGGCATTCCATGAGAGATACTAGGACTCTGTCTATTATGACAACAATGAATTCTGATACAGACAGTCTCGGGGAAAAGAAAAATGGCTGAAGAGCTCACCACACTTAGACCCCAAATAGCTAGTGCTTGTAAGTAAGCATGAAACTTCACAGGTGTGGGAGGAATCTATGAACTGACATTCATTTCCAAAACTGTTCACTGAATAACATGGAAAGCAATTGAAAACAACCAAAAAAACCTCATCCACCAATGAAGTATGAAGATGTCGAAGTTAGACACTCATCTTGGTCTAGCCCCAATTTTCTTGGAATGAGCACAACAAAGATTCTGAAGCTCACCTACTCATAAAGTTAAAGCCTTACAATAATTACCTATATTAAGGTAACTTCCTAGAAAATGCAGAGTTACTGGATCCTAGTAAAAAGCTTTGAAGTCCATCCCTCTACTACCATGTCCAGTCAGATACCAGTCTTACTTTCCCTTCTAGCACCTTTCAGTTGCTTCCCAAGTTCACACACGACTTCCTGCTGCGCATTCAGAGGTAATACAAAGTATCAGAGCAATGCAAATATCTATGAAATAATAAAAAAAAAAGAAAAGAAAAGAAAAGAAAAATAACACTTTTTCCTATTTGTCACACCTCATCTATACAAGCATAAGAAGAAATGATGGTGGAATAAATACTGAAGTCCCTGTGACAAAGTGGGAGTGAAGGTCAGCTACTTTTTACTTTAATACAGATAGCTCATAAAGTCAGTTTTACTAAGAAGTTAGGTGATAGCATGGCCATATTACCCTCTGCTGCTAAACAGTTAATCATAATGCTACTGGCAAAAGATTAGGAAACATTCGGCTTTTGCAATTTTGTCGACAAAAGGAAAAAAAATCCATCTAGCATTTTCCAGCTTTGGAGTTACTTGAGGAGAGGAAAGGAAATGTCTGGGCTTTTAACAATTAGTCAATATGATTTGAAGACTACGCTCCACTCACACTTCTACAACTACAGCATTCATATTCACATTGCAGGAAGCGTATGGAAAGACTTGTCATTGGAATATTGTGAATAAATATATCTGTAGTTACTTTACTTTGACTGCTTCTGATGATTCAATAAACAGATGGACACGTACAGAACAAGAAATTGGCCAAGACCCTAAAAAGCCTGTTCTAAAGAAGAGATTCCTGCACGGACAGGGGAACATGAATTTCCGAAGAGCAAATAAAGATGAAATTTCCACCATTCAAAGCATCCAAACTAATCAAATTATATTTTTTGTGCCCATTTGTAAAGGCAGTGATATTATAGGCTGAACTTTTGGAACAACCTTACTATGATATTAATCCTTTAACCAAATTATCTCAGATCTGAGAGCACAGTGATCTCTCCCATTCCTGCCCATCTGTCTGAGAAAGGTGATTTATTATCATCAAACATTAGGCTAGCCTGTCCTGAGACTCGGGGCCTACACAAGTGATACTGCTGTTTACAATGTAGTTGCTTCTCCGAGACAGCTGCTAAGGAGTGACAAGATGGATCAAAGCTCTGCAGAAGTTCTTTAAGAAATGTTTCTAATCACAGCCTATTAAAAGAAACAAAATCCTAACTGACTTATGGAGCAAGTGACCTGTAAATGATGCTACCTCATGAACTCCATGGGCAGCGTTTGCCACACACCTTTTGCTTCAGAAAAATTAGGTCAACTAGATTTTCAATTTTTTTTTTTTTTTCTAGCACATTAAATTGGGTCATGTTCCTAGAGAAGTGGGTCATTTTTCCCTATAAATAAACAGTTTCATGCCTGCACATCTTTAGTTCAAAGGTTCCATTGTTTGTATTTAAAACTGCATGATTCTTTTGCTTAGCCAAGAGGCAGTGATTTTTTTTTTTTTTTAAGGGCAGTCTTCAGCCTGACCCAGTAAGACACATGATGTTTTTCAGCACATGACAGTGAAAAGTGTCCCTTTTCTGTCTCCCCATGAAAACACTGACTGGGCACAAAACCTTTAGCCAGTATTGATTGATTTGCTCCACTGACTTCAGCAGGGCTGTTTTGATTTATATCATGGGGGAATCCATGCTAACAAAAGATCAGTGTCCAGAATATATCATAAAAAAAACCTTTTTTGCTAATTTTCATTGTCTAACACACCACAGAAGATTTTTTCTTGTGCCTTCAAGTGAAAATAAGAACCTTTAGGAGGAAAATCTGATGCAGCTTTCTGATAGGGTATTTTACATGTAAGAGGAAGCTTGTTCTTTACATGCTTCAAGCCAAATTCAGCAGGGTGGTTGTTTTACAAAGTAGTGCATTTAATTGCTACAACAAATATAAATACCTAAGAATGTATTCATCTTCTTTTTTTTTTTCAATAATTAGGCCTATGAATGTTTTTACCATTTATATTGTTATGAATGAAAACACAAGTACCTCAATATTATTCATATAGGTTTCCAAGAAATCACATGTTTGTCTAATGTCCATAAATACAGCCAGTCATTTAACATTCACATATGTGAATATTAAGTGAAGTCATTTTAGGCTACATTTTTTTTCCCCAAAATTCTTTATTTCTTTTTCTTTCCTCTAGTTCACAATTTTATTCTACATGTCTACATCAGAATTTTATTCTAATGTCTACAACACTCTCTTCTTTGTCTTGTAAGCTTTCCACTGTATTACATAAAACCTAATTGATATATTTCTTAATTCAGAACTGTTCTCAGACTGACATTATGTCCTTGTGCCTAACAAACCCCAAAACATCTGCTATTATTAGTAGTTAAATTTCAAAATTCTAATCTGTCTTTTGTTGTTTTTGGAAGCAAATCTTTGAATAGAGACAGATCAGTCCTGCTGGTTTGTAAATTCTTTAATATGTCTTAGAACTTTCCAGCTTCAGAGACCATCAAGTGGTATCTCACCACAATTTAAATAGAAGTGAAAACTAGGGCCATGAAGGACTTTCTGGGTTTGCTAGGCTTTTGTCATAGAAGTCTTAGTATCTTTGGCAGTATGAACAATATGAAACCTGTACCACTGGAGACAGTTTCCAAATTAATTGGAAAAAACTTCCAACAAGTGTGTTGTTCCTCCAGAGTGACTTTGCTTTAGAGAACTCTCTTAGCTGCTCTAATGAACAGGAAGATGGTAATTGACATCAGTGAACCTCTGCTTCTGAAATGCCTCTGAAGGTAAAAAAAAAAAAAAAAAAAAAAAAAAACCACTAATTTTTGGTTCTAACAAAAAAAAAAAAAAAAAAGAGAGAGGAATATCAAAATATTTAGCCTAACTTTAAGTTAGTCATATTTCAGATTGGCCTTACAAACTAAAGAGAGGGACTGAACTTGAGATACTTATGACATTTCTGAAAGAATTTATGAGAAATATTTGTAAAAAGTAGACAATATAGTGTGATGGGAACTGCAGGGTACAGGATAAATCATGAGTTTGTCTTCCCTTGTGCTTAAAAAAATGAAACAATAAAGATAATAATCAAAGTAGATTCAGGAGACCATGGAAATAGGAAAAGTAAGAAAAAGTAGAGGAATTGTATAAAAAATATTAGGCAAGAGGAGACTGAGATATCAAAGGATCAGATTGGGATAAGGTGTTGACAGGTGTGGAACAAAACTTCAATGGCAGTGGGAAAAGAAGAATGAAAGAGACAAAAAGTAATACCGTAATTGTAACTACATTTTAAATTCTGAAAATACACTAGAATTAGCCACTAGACTTGATAATACCGATGAGGCCTGAGCCCCTGCCATCTTCATACAGCGCAATGTTGGCCAAGGCCACTATTAACCAAAATCAAGTTAGGAAAAAAATACTGAATTTCTTATTTAGCAGTCTGTTATAAAATTCATTTTATTAATACTTTTAGTCAACAGTTTTATCATGCTTTTACCAACAGTGTGATCAATATGAGCATTATATCTAGCCTACAATTGCACCCAGCACTTCAAAAGCTTCATAAATCATCAACTTTTATAACTTCTTGATTACCTCCTAATGTTCATACAAAACAAGGATAAAAACAAAAATCACCCTCTGATGAAAGCATGCTGAGCACTTGAAAAACTTTTATTAAATGATATCCAGTTAGCAACACCCTGTTGGGCCATCACTGTGTAGTGATGATTATGGAGTGCTCTTTCACATAAATTGAATAAATCTCATAAATTGTTGATGGAGGTGCTCTGAAATATCAGCTATTGACCAACTTTACCCCAGCAACAGAAGAGAATTGATCTAGTTTGTCTCTCTGCTAAGAAATTTTATCCCTAGCCTGGGGCTTGGGGATTGTACAGCAAACAGATCAATCCCATGTATTTTCAAGGGGTGGAGAAAACTGTTCAGTCCATGTCGGGGTTTCCTGGAAGGTCTGCATCTCAATACCTGATTTAGTGATGCTTGCCCACAATATGACAAGGAATGGAGATGAGAGTAACCCATCTTTAACATCACAGAGAGTTCAGATAGGGATGATGAAAGCCAAAATTGTCAGGCCAGTTTATATGATAAGTTGAGTCTTCAGCAGACATGGAATCGCAGTCCACTGCCTCTTCAGTCACAATTGCCCATGTCTCCTTCCTGTTCTGCCTAGACTGTTCCAGGGAGCATGTAGACACAAGGGGCCACAGTGCACATGAAATGCAGTAATCCAGGTGCACACAGGCAGGCTTCTTGGGCAGCGCGTCTACATCCAAATTCCAGATGGAGGATAAAACAAGGGCAAACTAGAATCGTAGAGGAGATATTAAGACCTCAAACACTTTGGGTTACTGTTTTACCTCTGCACTATAGTCTTCTGCAAGATTTGAATTGTAGATTTCTTCCACAGTGCTTTCTGAGCTTGCAAAAGGTATGGGAAATATGTTTCTTTTGCTCACAGCTTTCAGTGAATTAAAAATGTTACTACCATTTTTACCGGTCGCTGTTATGCCTCTTGCTACTTTTAAATTACTATTGCACATGAAAGACTGGATTGCCTATGAGGATTTTCAAGCAATTATCTCCTCTCTTTCACACCTCTGTGATGCGGTTTTATTAATATGGTCTCTCACGTTTATAAAAAGAAAATCCATGGACAAATACTGCTACTGATAAATATTATTGCTGTGGTGAGATATCTAAACAAAAACAGGTAAATTTAAGTGCAGCAAGAAGTCTCACATTTTGCCAGTATTTCCTCTGCAGTAACATGGTATTTTCAAACACTAACTCTACAAGCACATGTGACAAAGATCAGTGGCCTCCTTGGGACTGCCAGTGCATGTGAAATACATAAGACAGGCAAAAAGGAAATTTTAACAGTCAATTTTAATATCTTAATTTAATGGCACTATCCATAAGACTGCATTCATAGCTCTGAGGGGATAGAGAGGAGCATGGTTTTCACAACTACTTTCAATTTTACTGAACGTAGAGATCAACAATCCTACTGAAACTTCTATGGAAGTCACACTATCTTGTAGCATAAAATGTTTCTTTGATGCAGGGAACAGATTTAAATAAAGTGGCATCTCCAGTATATACTGTCTGATTCCCTCTTTGCACATCTACACAAAAGGAGTTCATTTAATTAAAACAATTAAAAGTTGGAGAAGGTCTTTGGTTGCCTTCCTACCAGGCAGTTTAATATCCAGAAAATCTACACCCTTACTAAAATATACCAGGAAAGCAAGATTGATTTTCTTTTTTCTTTTTTTTTTTTCTTTTTTTTTTTCAATTAGGAGTTTCCTGATAAGCAAACAACCCAGCAAACACTTTGTTTTAAATAGCTTCTTGAGCTACGTCTGCCTACCTGGCAATTAATCCCATTTCTCTTCATAAAAAAATGCACCAGGTGGCTCAGGAGGGCCTTTTCTTAAAAGCATGAAAAGAGAGGCTATAGAAGAGCTGTAGAGTCCATTCAGGAGACTGAATACTGTTTCATGAATCCTCTTGCCACATTTCCTCCAGAAACAACTCTAATGTTGTAAGACTGTAAAGACATAAGCTGACTGTCAGTCAGTGAACTGTGCTATGAATAGACATTAAGGGTTGGATTCGTAAATAGGTATTTATTTATACTGATAACAGAAATAGAAAAAAATGTTTAAAGGACTTGAAGGCAAACAGATTTGGTTATGAATATATAGAAGGTGAAAGGACACACTACAAAAAAGATATCAGTAATTTTCATACTACAACTACACCCTGGGAGAGAGCAGACAACTACCGAAAAGAGGCAGAAGGCATCTTCTTCACAGCACAGTCCTGCCAGAGGGACAGCAGGCTATTGCCATGGAAATGCTGCATTTTCTTTCCTCTTCTCTTAGAGAGACTTTTACTTATTTCTTTAAATGCAACATTAGGTCTAAGGCCATATTTCCCCAGGCATTTGTATGATTGTATGGCTAGTCGTCTTTGTTATCAGTGGAGAACCCATGGTATCAAGTTCCCAGGAGGCTCACAGTGAAGGAATACGAGGTTTCAGGTTTAACAGGAGGCCCAGGCATATAGGAAGAAGAAGAATATATCTACTGCAACTTTGTTATTGCTTGCTACAAATCTACTCAGCCTTTCTGTTTATTATTGTGGGCCTGGAAAGAATGGAAGCCCCAATGTTTTCAGCGTGCCTGCAATACAGGAGCAAGGAGATTCAAGTTTTCATTTTGCTTGAATACAGTTAAAATATGGTTAATAATTTCAATTAGGTACAACTGATAGGCCCTGAAAAAAGATGGATTATGGATTTATCTTTTGAAAATGGATATCAAGACTTTTTTTTTTTTAATAGCATTTGCTATACTCAAAAAGGATGTTTCTTTTGTCTTTACTATGTCTGCTTTCAATTAGGCTAGTTTAAACTCGGCATCACTTTTAAGAGTGAAAAGCACGAAAAAAAGTAGAATTAAACTTTTGTATTTTACATCAAAAAAGCAACACTCATGCTAGCCTGATTCATAGCTTTTTAGTGAAAAATAATGGTTTTTGAAAAAGCTGTTATTTTTCTTTTGTATTTGAATGGTAGCTATATGCTTTGCAAAATGTATTAGGACCTACCTTTTAAAAGTATTAGTTAACTCTTGTTTACAACATTAATCTAATGAGCCAATCTGGAGATGATGTTTTGTCTGAATAGTCTTGTTCTAGTACTTGCACAGAGCATGTAATGGTTAAGTCATTCTCTCTCTTCCTCGTACCAGCTGGCTGGAGATAAGCACATATCCGCTTACTCCAAGTAATTTTTCAAATCTGTATACAGATCTCTGTACACATAAACAAATCCATTTAACAGGTAACAATGTAAGCATGCACCTCCTACTTGCTCCTTAGTAAAACGTTCCCCTCTTTAACTGAGTATTTCTCTAACAAAAAAAAAAAAAAAAAAAACAGCAAAAAGTGGGCTGTTTGTGTGATGCTGTTTTTCAAGTGTAAGAGAAATGTGTGTCACTCTGCTTATGTCCAGATATTAGCTTTCCAAAATTTCTGATTGCTTTGAGTACAGGCCAGGAGATTCATGTCTGAACTTCCTCAACATTCAGGAATTCTAACACTAGTGCTTTCCATTTTCCTTTCCTTAGTTCTCTAAAAGGCATCATTTCATGAGGTATCACGTGGCAAACAGGACATAGCTTCATGGCTTTCAGAAATAACCCTAAAGACAGAACAGTCTTCCAGTTACCCCAGCAGAAAACTTTAACTGTAGGATAACTGTGTACAGTATGTATAATGAACTATTTAACTTGCCTTCTTAACAGGAGTTCTCATTCCCCAAACTACTCAGAGTTGGTCATTTTCACAAGTAAATTACTCTTGCTCAAACCTGCAGATGATGACCTGTAAATAGCACCTGAAGTGTTTAAATACAACTCAAAGTATTTTGATCTGTTACTCTGCTCATCCTTAGAGTAGAGTAGGCTAAAGGGAAACCGTTACCTGAAAAGGTGCAGAATTCGAACAGAAACAGCAGGAATCTGCCCCAAAGAACTGCACTGCTTAGTCATATGGACTTCCTTTAATGCGCATGTGACATCTGAACCTTGAATTCATATTGAGAACCAGACTGACTAATATTTTATAAACTTTCCAAAAACGACTTCTAGTTTAATTTATTGTTCAGGGATCACTTCCATGAGGAGACAAAAGGTTTTCTCAGAGTCCTGACTTGGCACTGTACAAGATAAAATTATAGATGGCTTCAAAGGCCAATATTCCCATCTTGTGGCTGATGAAGGAAATGCACATGTCTAAATATGAAGGCAGAATATACACAAAAATTGACTTGAAAAGGATTTTTTCCTCCACATCACAATTAAAATTTGGGTCTTAGAACTGCCAATGTTTCAAAGAAGGGAGGATCTCTAATTTTTTTTTTTAGGCACACATAGCCACAAGACATGGCGATTCAGTGATGAAACACTAATTGTCGGAGGCTGGGAGGAGGAAAACCCCTTTTCCCACACCCTGAATTCAAAGGCTGCTGAATGAGGGCTGTGATACGAGGGTCATCCAGAGACCAAAGGGCAGGAGGCAGCACTGGTAACACTGACAACTAATAACGCATGATGGAGTGTAAAGATGCGTTTCACTCGTGGCACCTGGAGGCAGTTGTTGGAACTGTGATCTCTGCTCTCTATAAGCTTCAGAAGCAGAGGAATATCCCCCATTCCTAGGTCTTCCAAAGGATTTTGTCTTGATTCATTAGCTTATTTGCATAACGCTGAATGAAGAGTATATGGCTGGGTGTCCCTTATTAAGGGACTTATCTTGAAAGGTACCTATATACCTAGTCACTTAAAAAAATCACTGCTGAATAAACTTGTTTCCTCTGTCACTTCAACCTGATCCTAGACTAGTGTCTCACAGTAAGAGCAAGGATAACATGTACCAACGTCAATACTAAGCACAAGTATTTCTGCCCCACCTTCCAAACATATTTGGAGGACACTGACGGTGCAGTCTGGAGTGTTTGCAGTAACACAGCTATTTGGTTTAATGCTTGCACAGAGCCAATTCCTGGGAAATGCCTAGCAGACAGAAAATAGAGCACTCAGTGGAACCAGTGCATATTGACAGGATTGAGAGAATCCAAAGGAGGGCCACTGGTCAGGAAATAGAGAGCATTTTGTGGAAGATGCTAAGAGTGCTCTGTTGGTTAGCCTGGAGGAGACCTAACTATATTTCCCCTAAATGAAGGTGTATTCTAGCCTACTCTTATGAGAGATGCACAGCCTAGGAGGTCAGGAGAAATTGCAATTGAACATGAAGAAAAAGTGTTTCTTCCCAAGAATGGTTGGACACTGTAAGATTTCACCCAGAGGCAGTTTGGAGTCTCCATTCTTGGAGGCAATCTGATTTAACCTTGATACAGTCTTACATTGAGCAAAAGGCTGAAGTAGATGACCTGCAAAAGTCTCTTTCCCCTAAATTTTTCTGAGTGCATATTTTAAGGATTTATTCATAATATTTTAAGAAATACTATAATCAGAGGAATTTAAGCAACTTTACAGACTATCCTAAGCAGAAGTCATTGATTTGTCTAAAGGATAGACAGGGCACCCACAAAGGCAATCTGAACTACTTACCATTGCTTTGCCAGTCTGATGTAGTCTCACGTAATAACATCAAATCACATCAAACAAATTTCAATCTAATACAGTAATATTAATCCAATATGATGTCAAATGTATATACAGCACTTAGTTGCTGACTATATTTCCTTAACAATTAAGAAGTGTTTTTTTGTTTTTTTGGTCAGCAAAACTAATGAAGTTTTGTTTCCTAAGAATCTGTGTTCTTCACTTCCTTCTGTCATTCAACCCACAAGGTATCTTTTATGATAACCTTGCCAGGAAAGAAACAGCAGCGCTGTGACTGACATACTAGCTGGTGACCATCTGCTGCCAAATAAAGCATATTGTTGTTGAGTTCTGCCTCCACGTAGCCTGTGAATGCAGTGTTCTGGGTCCCTCTCCTTCATCAGGCTGCTATACTTGTAAAATTTATAGAAATATACTGTTAAGACTTCTTCCCTTCTCTAAAAGTGTTTGGCTAAAAGAAATGCAGAACGAGCATGTACTAGCAGAAAAGTATTAATGACTTAGGGTTATTTTCTAGGCTAAACACAACTGTATTTTGGATATTAATGTGAATAGTTGCATGCATTCAGTAAAGACAGAATAGTTGGAAAGAAATTCTGAGAATTTTTTTCCCATTAAAATCAGAGTAAAAAACAATCCTGCCATGAAACAGAATTTTTGAAGATGTTATTTCGGGTCAGCAAGATTGAATTTTTATTCAATCTATTTTTATAGTCTTTTCTTTCAAGTGACAAGAATTATGAACTCAAGAGCAATGTGTTTCATTTTAAAATAGAAAAAAATGAAAAACAACAAAAAAAGAATGCTTTAACTTTCTTGAAACAATTTTACTCAAAATTTTTAACATCAGATTGATATATCCCTACAGAAAACATAGCTTTTGATGAAAAGCGCTTCCTATAGGAAAACTTAACATCAGAAAAATATTGCCCTGCTGGATTGTGCATCACATAAATAGATATTTGGCACCTAACTCTTGTTAAAAGTAGTAAGCATGCTACTTCTATATTAGACTCCAATAGGTATAGCTGTGGCTCTTCTTAAAATATAGATACCAGATAGGAATATACACGGTTGTCAAATTATCACACCTCTGCTTCCTTCAAGTCCAGCACTCCAACAGGTTTTCTGCTTGATGAATGATATTTTTAATTCTTTATGCTAGGAATAGAAATTGAATTAAATTGCTGAGTAAAATCATAAGACTTCAGATCTCTGCATACCATAAAAATTCTGTATTGCGAACAGGAGTGTTCATACTGATACTAAGTATTAAAAAACCTTCATTATAGAGGGTTACATATATCATATAGAGACAGATTTTGCTTCCGTGCAACACATAGAAATAAAACTGATCTACCTGCCCTTTACTTTTATAACTTTGATCAGTTATAAAATCCTGGTCTTAAATTTACCTCTTTCCCCTCCCCCTCCCCCCACACCCTCTTCTCTTTCAAGGATATCTAAATCTAATTCTTAATTTTCATGGCTCTGTGCTTGTTAATATTAATGAAAATGGAAATGATCTTTTGGCATGACTCATTTCACTTAACTTTAGATATTTAGAATGTAGATTTTACATCTGAGCCCATCATTTTAGGCTCTGTGCATAGTCAATGGAAAGAAAAAGAGACTTTTAAGACATGACTCATCCAACCAATTGCAGGCATCTATTTTAGGATGATATGAACCCTGCTTTCCTCTGAGGTCATTTCACAGAGCTCAGAATACCTTTCATGGAAAAATCTACCTGAACCCAGACAGATCTTTTGTGCTACGGAAACTTTGGCTAACAGTTTCCATTATCCATGTGAACATACTGTTATCCTTGGACTAAATAATTTTACATTATTAGTAATTGGGTTTGCCTAACAGAGCCTTTGAGATGAAAAATTCCTGTATGCACTATCTCTCTCTTACCCTACGTGTGGGTAACCCATTACAACTTGGGTTTACAGCAGTGCCTAAGCAACAAGACCATCGTGAAAACACACTCTATGAACACAACATACACAAGCAAGAGAAATAAAAAGCTGGGAAAAAGAAATAACTAAAGGCAAGTAGTATATACTGTAACACTGCAGACAGCCTATACACTCTACAGTTTAGTGGATGAGTACAGAAGGAAGAGCCTAAACAAAAACAAGTGAAAGTGGACTGAACAGATGATTAAAAAAAATAAAATAAAAGAGGATGAAGGAACCCAGGAAGCAACTGAATCCCCTTAGCTGATCATGCTTGGAGCAAAAACTAAAAACCACTCTCAGATTCAGTCCTCCTGTGCTGCTTTGTCAGCCAGCATAAGTCACTGCCTGACTCCTCTTTCATGTTTCTTTCCCAAATCTTATCCGCCGGACTGAGAGCACTGTCTGACTCCTGATTACCCAAAGATGCCCAAGATTATTCAGACATGACTATCTCTGAGTCTGCGGTATTCCAGAGTGTTGGGATACAATCATCCCATTTCAACTCTTTTTCCTCCCAAACTCAGCATTAGAGCTTCACTTATTTCAGCAGTCATATGGACAGATTTGGTCTTAAGCAGTTTCCTAAACACCTGAATCTCCTTTAGTTTCAGCATACATTACAAAATGACCATAGCTCACATTCATGACCAATCACTCATTCAATAGGCAAAAGGCCAAGAATCAATTTGCCAATTCTTAGCCATTGGTGGTACCAGGGTAAAGGAGGAAAGTGGCCCATCTTGTCTATTCTCAGCTTAGAGACTATTTATAAGGAAAATAGAAAACAACCTAGAAGCAGTATGCATTTACTCCCCAGAAGTAAAAACTCATAGCTGTAATTGCTCCTGGCTGTAAAAAGCACATAAAAACAGAGTGGTTTGCATTATTCTTGGAAATCTTTTCAGATATGATATTGTTTCTTCACTTTCCCACATAACCAAGGAACTCAGTCTGGTAATATTTTCTATCATTTTTCATGGGAGTAAGACTTTCTTAAGAACAAGAGATTTTTTAGTAGCAGTCTTTAGAATGCTTCTTGCCCCTCTATGGAATGAGAATTAACTTGGTGAGACACACATGATGTGTAGAAAGAGTCACAAGACTGATATGAATGCATCCTTTGCATCCAAATGGAATTACAATCAAATCCCTTTCAAAGTTTAGATAACTTCCTATCCTAATTGATTTTAATTGCTTTAGATGTTTCACTGATAAAAACAGTGAGTGCTAACATGAAAGAAAATGCTTTAAGCACAAGACAGTCATAGACACACTTAAAATGACAGACTATACACGTAACCAAAATAATGGGAACTAAAAATACAAAAGTTTTCACTCAAACATGTAAAGATGATTTCATGTATAAATGAACAGCTGAATGCAATTGCTATTCAGCTATTTAAACCAAGATGCCATACATCCTATTCCAACTGCGAAAGCTCAGTTGAGAACATTTTCTCCCTCTTTTTTGGTGACAAAATTTTAACCTGGGTGTGCATCTGGGATTTGGGATGTGCATTGAGGAAAAACTACTTAGTCTCCTTTTTAGAACTCATAACTTCTATATCTAGCTCACACTCTTTATCTTTTGTCCCATTTTGTGCAATACCCATCCAGGAAAAATAAGTAAATAATAATAATAAAAAAAAATGTCTTCTCCTGAAGAAAACCTTGCTATAAAATGAAAACATATATACTGCCATGTCAAAAATGAAGCAGGTGAATTAGTTACCATGCTAACATATCCTGATTAAGCTAAATTAGATTAGTATATGAATTAAGCAGGTTTAAATCCAAACCATCCAGTAGCCATGCTTTAAGGGTGTCATTTTATTTAGAGGGTTTTGAAAGAGCAGAATTTCAGATTCATGATTTTATTGTCTTATTATACTTGTGAATATGTTAATATAATATAAAATATGCGGAGAAAAACATTACAAGAAGTTTAATTAACATTTTTATATAAAATTAGAAGATGAAGATGGCTTATCCAACAAATCTGATTTGGTGCCATACTTTTTGGAGGTTATGAAGATCTAGTTATGCAAACTTGGATAGGAAGGCTTATTTACACAGGCTTCTCTGCATAATTGGCATATGATAAATAATAATGATTCATTGTCATTATTTATGATATTTATTTATTATTTATCAATAGCACTAAGAAATTATTGACCTGAAATTTGACAGTTATAAGACAATTATTTTATTATTTTGGTAAGACTGAAGTAGGAGTACCTATCTCACTACATGTATGCTATTTAAACATTAAGGCAGTGAAGTTCTACTCTCAGCATCTCTAGGATCAGGCACAACAAATTAGGAATCCTGAACAATTAGGAATTTTATAAAACAAACCACTGAGGATATTGTATTACAACTTACAGCCACAAGGTAGCAGAATAACTTAAATTTGAGCCATTTATATGATGTAATGGATGTCTGGACAGATCGGAAAACTATATATTAAAGATAGAAACCACCACACAAGAGCTTTTTCCTCCCACCCTCTAAAAAACAGCCCCCAGACATTCCTTAATGACATAAATAGTAACATTCAGCTGTGCCTCTAAGTTCAGTAATGCGAACATCTGGGTAATATATAATATAATCTTGTTAAAGAGAAAGACTTGAAATTTTATTTCACAACCCATGAACTACAGTTCATTTTCTCTCTTTACATTCTTAAGAGGAAAACAAAGATTTGGGAGTCGAATACCATTTTCAACCACTTTTGTTCCAGACTTCTACGAAATACTATTATACTAGTATTTTACTAATTTCTTCCCCAGTTCTCATGATCTGGAAATTAACTGGCATAGCTTCAGTCTGCACAGGGTCACATGAATATCTGCTACAGGAAGTAAGAGTTGCTGAGATTTCTTTCTGATTATTTCTTATCTGCAAGTTCTGAGCACAGCAGGATGGGCTCATCCATACTGATCCTTGCAGAGATATTTTATATGTATGTTGCATAATACAAATATTTTTGCATTGCATTTGGCCATGGTGTCAGGGACATGAGAAGCAGAACAAGTGTAACAGAATGTAATTACAAAGCTTAGGTGAAACTATCTCAAACTAGTGAAAATCTTTGTCTCACTGATACTTTTTAAATCTGCTGGCAGATTTTGATGAGAAGGTATAATTTTTAAAGATATTGTTTCCAACTATGCTTTCAATATTAGTTATCTTTTTTCTAGTATCTGTTTACAGTAAATATATGAAGAAAGTGATATTTGCACCTTATAAAGATTTATCTATACGTGAATGCTTTGTGCCTGTATATCTCATACAGGAAAAAGGTGTCTTCTTTTCTATGTAAAAAGGCAAAACTGTCTCTCAATTTTAAATAGTTAAATCATAGTTCCCTGATGTGGATTGCCTTTTATATATGAACTATTTTAGATCCACTATTTATATGGAATAAAAAAACTTAAATAAGTTCCTAAAATTTTGGTAAAAGACATGAGGCAGGGAGGCTCCTTAGTACAAAGTAACGATGCTTGATATATAGCAAAGTGTATGGCAAAATGATATGCCAGAAACAAAGAAAACAACTCTTTTCCATCTCTAAGTACAATAACCTGAAATTGACACCTTTGAGATGAAAGTAGGTAATTTTTTTAAAATATTTTAACTGTGTTCTGTGTTACTGAGTCACCCTAGTACATGTATAAGTGCTACATAAAAACTACAAAAGGCCTAGTTTTGTCTAGCCGTTTATTTCGTTTATTTTGCCTAGGTTATCACTTCTTTAAAGAAAATCATGTATTTAAGTTTTAACACGGTTGGCCAAAAGAGATGAGAAAGTTAGAAATCTTTCTTTTATCACATATTTGGGAGAGAAGAGAGATGATGTGGTGAAGTGTTATACGAAGCAGTCTAGGAAATGGAAAATAATTTCTGATTAAATGCAGATGCTGAACTAAAAGTTGCTGCTAATCACACCAACTGGTTCCTGCTTTCAAGAGAATAAGAGCAAAGACATGACCTCCTTTCCCTCACCATTTACTTTATTGCCACATAATTCTTCTTGCAAAAATACTACAGCAAAATAACTTTAGTCTTCTACAAATGTTCCTAAACATGAGCAGGGTATTACAGGGGCAAAAAAGTGACTAACTGTAAGAAGAGAATAAATCATAAATAGAAGAACTACAGTCCTGAAACAGCTGAGGCCCATTATACATTATAGGTGAATTACTGAGAGAGAATAAAGAGAATCCATTTAAACATGCAGAATAAACATTAAAAATAAATTATATTTTAAAAGAGATCAATACAATATAAATGTACAGAGTTAAATATAAGTTCTGTACTAATGTGATCTAACTGTAAAAGAATATTTTTTTTGTGATCCAAGACCAACTGAACTCAAATTAATATTCCCATTGGCTTCAAGGAGTTTTGATCAGGCTTTAAAAATAGCATCAAATTCTGCATTTTCTTCTTATAAGTTTTAAAACTAACAACTCAATTTTTGTAATGTTTCAGGAAAACAAACTAAAGCAAAATTCCCAAACTTTTCTTTCTTCATATACCAAATGAATAAGTACACACTACTGCTTTGAAACACTCATAAATCAAAGAATTCTCATCCTATAATCCAAGGCACTGTTTATTATATCAAGGCAGAAAAATTGCTAAAGGGGTTATGAGATGCTATCAAAAGGCATCCAAAATGCTATATCACTGACCACCTGTTTCGTGTTTGGAAAACACTCAGTGGTTACATATTTAGAGTCAAATTCTTGAGTTTAATCTGTACGGGTAGACCCTTCGGCCTGCATTGATTTTCACTCCAAGGCAAAATTCCATGGAGTTTGTACATATGGATTTAATTTTAGGCCAAGAGAAATGCTTTCTTTTTGAAAAAGCACATATCATGTCAGTGAAATTCTCCAATGCTTCTATTTTAAGTGCTCCAATAAAGAGACCTGGAAATCACAGGGCTTTGATTACCCACAATGGGTGAATAAAGTTGCTACAAACTGAGTTTTCAAATTACCATACAAAACTCCTATTTCTTAACTCCTTCTACCTCAGCTTTCCTGCTAATGAAACTATGGTTCAAAAGGAGATATAGTTACAATGAGATTCTACCCTTAGTTATAATTTTACATCACAAGACAGCAATGAGCTCTGCACATTTATGGTATGTATTTTTTGTTTCTCTTATTTTATTTAAAATATACAGCAGACAAAAGTATTGCTCATTTTCAGTAAACATTAATGTTAAGGCATAAGAACATTAGAAGAGCATCCTGTATGAGGTCTCCTATAAAGATTACAACCTGCTAAGTTTAAGTAAAAACAGGACAAAGACATACGATGCCTCTTCCCAAACCTTCCAACCTTCAAGTACTCCCAGCTCATAATCTTAATGAGCTAAATGGTTTCTGTACAGTTAGTAATCTAATTCTGTGAACTTCTCTTCCACTACATCTGCCAGTCTCCTCTCAAAGCTATCTACACTTTTACACAAGCATCCTTTGGCAGAAAGCTCCACTAGTTCATTTCCTACTGCATGAAGAACAAGCCCCTTTACTTGTTTTGAAACTCATCCTAGTTTTCACTTTATTTCTTGCCTTTCTTCTGTTTCCCACCCTATCCTTGGCCTACAGGATTATCCAAACTGATACACCATAACCGCAGTGCAACATCTTAGTACATGTGCCAGTTAGTAAGGACTGATTGCTCTCACTTTTCAAGTTTAGCAACGAGGATAGCTAAAGCTCGTGGCAACGTAAGTACCTGGGCACTGCAGTTACACTTAAAATTGGCTGTTTTTTAATCTATGAATATATGCCAGTTTGTAAAATCTATAACAAAGAAATGACACATAACACATGTTCAAATACTCTTCGCCTACTTGTTCTGCTTCACTTATTTCTACAAAAATAAACAAAAATATTATCTGTGAAATCAATCTGCAAAGGCGCAGCAATGCTGTGAATGACTGTCTTACTCCTGCAGCTCAGTCAGTCCTAGGAAATGTGTTGTATGAAACAGAGGCTTGAGAAACACCAATTAAATGTTAGCATTGTCTCCTGTGGTGAAGTGGGCAAATCTCCAAACCAAAAATTGCAGAGCTTGATAGCCACTGTGGAGGCTGAATCCATCAAACAGGCTCCTGAGCCAAAGTATACCAGCCAAAAGTCTATGTCCATTTCCTTTGTTCCCTTATAACTTTGTGTGTAAATATTTGCATTTTAAGGTTTATTACTTAGTCACTGATATTTTTTTTTCCATCCTTAAGGTTATTTATGGTTTCTGAAAAATTACTGTATTATCTAACAATCTTTTCATAAATTCAAGTAGAAAGAAGAACCCTGGTTCAGAATATCAGCTCTATTAAAATAGCTCATAGATGGTGAATCAAGGCAAAGTGCAGAAATATTCAGAAATTAGCACTTAAATCTTTGAAATTGCTCTTTGCAATTATTTTTTAAGTAATTAATTCATTAACCAAAGGACTGTAGTATCACTTGAACTTTGTATATGAAATATTAATAAAGCTCTAATGATTTTCCTTACATTCTCGATACCATATAGAAATAAAGTATATAGAAATACAATATAGAAACAACCTGTTTTGTCACTATTTTTCTAGATGTTTCTCAATGTCATTTAGTTAAACCAGGTTGCCTTGTTCTTCGAAAATTTAGACTAGAAAGCTCCTCTTGGTTCAATATCATGTTTTAGCATCTGAAACGCTCATCTGGCAATTCAAGAAACTGTAATTTATAACAGCAGAAAAGATGAATTTGTCTGCTGAAGAGATTAGGGACTACCTTCTTACACACAGCCTGATCCAAATCCCATTTAAAGCCAATAGGAAGCTTTTCCATAACTTCAGTTGGAACTAGACTCACTTTTCTCCCAAGCGAATCCTCCCAAACCAAAGGGAATCAGTGCCTAAACAGGGACTTTGCTTCTGAAAGCTGAAAGTTGAAATCTGACCAGATTCTCCCCACAAAAACAAGTAGACAGTTTTCTTCAGTCTGTAAAAGATCTCATTTCTGAGGAAGATTCAAAATATTTTGTACTTCTATTTAACACTTCTGCTATTTTTCCATTACTCTGCAGTTATTTTCATGTTGGCCTATCTCATATCTACTAAAACTAATGAAACAAACACCTGAGTTCTACAAATTTACACTTCCCTTTTTAATATGTATCTTTTGCACTAAAAAATTTTACTGAATTCTGAATTATTCAGGCTCATATGCAGTACTGCCTTTCCTCCTATGATAGCAAATCACTTTATTTTCTATGTTCCTTTATCGTTGTGCAATTTTAAAAGCTATTCCAGTGAAATTGTTTAATGTGAAACCACTGTATTAGTGATACACGTAGTATTTTCAATATGCACCCATTGCTTTTATAACTGGTAGCAAACCCTCAATTTGTTAATAGAAACAATAACGTCTCTCCAGATACAATCGAATCCAATATGAATTCTATATATTCTCTGAGACACCACTGACACCACCATTAAAAAGAGCTAAGGTAACTTTCATTAAAGCACCTTACTATAACTTCTGTGATCCTAAGAACAGAAATCAAGATGTAGGAAATCAAATCTCCTCCATCAATCAAATCTCAAAGGAATTACAGCCTCACTAACTGATTAAAAAAACAGACGTGACTGCATTTTAGAAAGAGAAGTTTAGTGTTTGGTATTTCCTGTTTGGCTGAATGCTATCACATAAGGCAACAACAATCTAGTACAGAGAAAGTGAGAAGCCTTTCTTCTGTGTATTAAATGACCAAGAAGCAACTGATTTGGCTAAGTCTATCTCACTAAACGGATATGAAGTCCAGAGCAGCTGAACCTTCCAAATTTCCTATGAAAATGATGCCAGTTGTGGATACTAACGCTTTGTCAAAGATCCTGTAGAAGAACCTCAAAGCCTTCAGAATGTTAAGTTGGGATTGTCCAAAGTATATGCACAATATTTGGATTCTCCAAAATTATGATAGGCTAATTCTCATTAATGGAGGTGATTTTCCCTTTTCCTATGTAAAAAAAAAAAAAAAAA
>VZSV01000003.1:7607291-7623082 GCA_013398735.1 Nothocercus julius
AGAGTAGTTGTGCCTACTTCTTTCTCTCAATAAATCACATTCTAGGTCCTGCTATCTTTATTCCTTGTGTAATGAGAAAACTTTTGGTTTAGTTGGCCATTACTTCCTATATGTATCTTTCATTTCTGATTGCATCATAACTGTTTATGCTTGATCTTATTATCTTCTGTATTTGCTGCTTCATATTTATATTGAACGTGCTTCTTTATCACGTCGTTATATTTCTGTTTTACTGACAGTATCTGTTCCAGTTTCCTTTGCAGTAGATTAATCATTAGCTACCAAGTGTCATCTCAGTGATACTTACTAATTATAATAAGCTTGACTTTACCTTCTTCTCTTTATTATTCCACCCAGGATTTACTGTCTTCTTCCATAATTCAACACACTCAAATGCTATTCAAAATGCATTTATTAGCCCTAAATGAAACACAGCTACACGATTAACCTCTTCTTTAAGACTGCCCTCCATTTGCCTCTCTAAATAATCACGTTATTCAAAAAAGAAGGGACCAAGTCAACCTCAGGTTAACTTGACCCTTGGAAAATCAGAACAGAATCAACAAGGTTGTGTTATGGCTATAGCTGAGAGCAGAATTTGACCCTACACAAATGTATAAATTACTCTATCTTTAGATTTCTATTTCTTTTGTGTTTATAAAGGCTTTGTCCTTTTTAGCTGGAAAAAACAGAGGAACAGAGCAAAACTCTTCGGCATGTCCTCCCCAGTTGTTTCCTCAAGAAAACAGGATTTGGCAATGCGGGGTTTGTTAGGGTTTCAGGGTACACCAGGGTTTCACAAACTCGTCTTGTTTACTTCTCTCATGATGAGAATCAGCAGAACACTAGAATTATTCATTCTGGGGTGTACTTCATTCTGGTATATTTCACCATACAACCATGACTCATGTGCTGTCTATCCTCTACGCACTAAGGCAGGCAGGATACATTTCTGGAATTATTCATTTCTGGAATTATTCATTCTGGGGTACTTCACCATATAACCATGCTCCATGTGCTGTCTATCTTCTATGCACTAAGGTAGGCAGGATACATTTCTGGGTTTTAGCAGCTTTTGTCACAAATTCAGTTTTACCAAGGCTTCCCAAAAAACACCTGTGAGCATTTTAGGAGAATATTCACAAAGCTACTGAGGGAAATGATAGGCATTCCTGTGGGACTGTCAATTGCCGAATCTTCCTCTAGATATCCAGGAAAAAAAATAGCTGAGTTCAAGCATAAAGGCATAAATACAGTCTTAATTAGCTATTACTGATCAGAAAAGAAAGTCACTGAGGCCAGTTCTCTGAAAATATCATTCAATGATTGGTTGTCCAGGAAACAGAGAACAAAACAGAAGCATCATTATGCCCCAAATAAATCCATGTGTATCCATGTAGAGAAAGTACTATTGAGTACTTGCTTTAGTTCTAAAATTCTTCAACTAAATCACCTTTGATGGCAATCAGAGTCCTGTATTACATGGAGTATGAGCTGGACACAGAATACCAAGTCCATTATTGCTATGGCTCTGTACACTAAGACAAGATCATTCACAGAAATGCTCCATCAAATCCTGAATACAATGTTTCCGAAGGTTCTGTGTTTGAATAACTGCATCTTGTGTGCATCACCAAATTGGTTATGGTTTTGTAATTTGAAAAAGAGGCATTTGTGTAAAACAGTTTATATTTGAGTAGTAGGCTTCTGCTACTACTAGTAGTTTATAATTTGTACATCTTATAAATTTCTCTGCTTAATGTGTTGTTTCAAATTACAATACTGAAAAGCATGATCAGTTTGCTTCTTTTCTTTTTAATATTAAGCTACAGGAATGTTGAGTTGAAATTTTATTTAATGTTTTTCAACTTCTTTCTTTGCAAACTTCTTTCTCAAATGTTATATCATTAAAAAACTCTATTATTATTATTAATATTATTATTACTATCACTATTAATTCTGCTTGATTTTGGCCAGGTTGCCAAAATATTCCATGTCTAATTTATTTAATTTCATTTTCCATAATTCAATTGTTTTGTTTCAAATGATAGATATCTTAAACATTTTCCATCATTTTTCTTAACTGCCCAGTGCCTTTTTCCTAATTATTTTCTCCTCAGAATTGCTTTTTTTTCTTTCTTCCTGTTTCCCTCTGTTTCATTATCTAATATAATTTCCTTTCTGTCAACCATTTGCTTACTCTAAACAATTCTTCCTTCCTTTGTTCGCTCTGTGTATATACTACTCATTTGTGTCATCTCTTCCTTTTTCATTCACTAAGGGCTACCTGCACTTATCGCAGTTATCTGCTCATTACAAAATCTACCATTTCCATTTAGCTATTTCGCTTAAAATATATCCAAGCAATTCCCAGACTTCATAAATATGACATGAAATTTGCAATTAAATCCTTTCAGTGTGGTTAGGTAACTTATTCAATGTCATTAGTTTCATTAAAAAAAAAAAAAAAAAAAAAAAACCTTTCTTCTCTATTAAATATATAGACAACTAGCCTGAGGACTTCTACCATATGCAATGTTTTATTCTTGTTTGGTGCTGTTACTGTTTTCCAGAGCTCTTAAGAGTCCTACCAGAATCCCTGGACAAACAGGAAAATCATGATTCTGGCTGAAAAAGCCTCACAGTCTAGAGAAATTAACTAAGGGATACAGCAAGATGAAGCAGTACAGGTAACAGTGGTACTGTTTTAACATAACAGGCAATGGTCTTTATAGGCCGCACAGGAAAAAAAAAAAAAAGAAATTAAGATGGGATATGGAGAAGACATGCATTCTTATTGTGGGAACCTCAGAAATCAGTGATGAGCCTCATGCACCAGTGATTAACGAGTTTTTTATGGCCATAATATGAGGCTCACAACTAATTTCTGACTCACAAACTTCAGCTCACTTTTAGCTGAAGGTAATTTTTTTCCTTTTATGGTTTGCATGATATGAACAGACAAGTCTTCAGGTTGTAGAATACATTCTCTTCATTTGCTTTACCATTGTCCAGTGAACTGCAGCATACGGATTTGCAAACAAATGAGCTTTTAAACTGGCAACACTGTTCTTCTAACAGATTCTTGTTAGAATCTTCTAACAAGCAGAAACAACCTTCCTGATGATCTTTTTTTTGTTTTGATTTTTGGAGGGCCTTGATGTCATGTGACCTTTAACAATTACAAGCAACGTCTTTCATGATCGGATGCTGTGCTTTATTATTTCTGGAGCTTCTCCCTGGGGATTTTCTGTTGTGAAAAAGCTTGCTAGATACCTCCATGACTGAATGGTTTGGCTCTGCAGATGACTGCCCGGTATCCCTCTGACCTTGGTCTGCAGCTGATAACCACAGGAACTATGTCTTTGCACAGGAAGGCAAACCTTGCCTTCAGCCCTCCCCATTTGCAATGACCGAGAAGAAACCTCTCATAGCATTTGCAGAGATTTCCTTCCTTCTCCATTAGGCTGCACTGCAGGTTGTGCTGCAGGAGGGGTGCTTAGACTCACTTCTCTGTTTTTAATCAACCCATCTGTAACAACAGCAGAAAGTTGATGAAATGCCTGAGAGTGGGGGTTGACTGCTGTTTGTTTAGTTTTCTGGCCTATCAGAGTATTTCCGGCACAACATTAATCTTATGTATCCAAGATGTGTAATACAGGGAGTGGAACGGTCATGTAGCAGTTTTCCCACAAGATGTTCTACTGGCATCCTCAGGAGGTCCAATCTTCAGGCTTTCAACATCTGCTCTGTTAAATTGGAACTGAAAGGATTCAGCACCCACTAAATTCTCACTTGCAATACTGAGTCTTGAATGAAAGTAATTTTGAGCCTCACATCAGTTGCTAACAGAATTTGAAAATGAATATGAGGTCATATGGCAGCTGCAGACTACATCACACATCTAGACTAATTCTCCTTACCAGTAATCTGAAGCTCACGGAAAAAGGCTAAATCACACACAGTTAAAAACTTGGTGATAAAGGTGATAGCACAAGCTGTAAAGAGGAATCTATCTTAGGCTTTCACATTTTGAAGTAATCCTTCTATTGTTCCCGCAGAGTTTTCTACAAAATTATCTCAGAGCACCACTTTGGATGCATTATTTCAATAAAACATATGCTTTGTTTATGGAGTAATACCATTTTTCCAGTACAGCAGTCACGCAATCCAAACACAGTAGAGTCATGACAAATCTTAATTCACCAGGTGCAGTTTAGATGGAATCTTCTCATGAAAATGCAAGCTGCTTTGAGTGGAGTCCTTATTAAGATGTGCCTGAAGTTTCCTCCAATAACATGCAGTGTGTGCAGCACAGTGACATCTCTACTGAGAAAATAGCTGAAGCAGTTGGAGGCATGTCCTCACTCGCAGGGGTCAGCCAATGTGAAGTGTCACAGCTAGTATTTTGGGCTTTCAAAGAGTGGGAAGACTGTAGACTGTTTTTTCCCTTCTCTCCCTTGAGAAAGGATAAATACCAATGGACCCAGCTGAGATCTGTTAACTTAACAGCTACAGATAAGGAATAAACCGTCCCAGATCAGTGTTCATCAAACATTTTTGCTCCAAGACTAATTTCACTGCACCTCTTCATGTGGGCCTGTTTTCTTTCCACCCCTTTCCCTTAGGAATATCCAAACATGTGACTGTTTGTGGCCTCTTGCCTTGCATTTAATATCACCTTTCTTTCTTCCTTTTTTTTTTTTCTTTATCAGAGAAGTGACTTTGAATTCCTTTTATGTCTCCATTGCAGAAGCTGACTGAATTAATGCATCTCCTACTCTAACCAAGACTGGAACCTGGCCTCAGGCCAAGCCTGGGGTAGCTGTGACTGCTCTCGGGCTCTATTTTCTATGTACTTCAGGACACAAGATGCCTCTTCCTATATTCATTGTGTGATTAATCCCAAATCCTTTGAGATTCAAGTGCTCCTGTCAGTAGACAAAACTTAATGTGCACAGTGCACTTTCACTGTCTACTTGCCATTCAAGAAACATGTTACAGTGGATGGCCGTGAGTCATCATTTTCACATGTCTCGTGGCTGAATAGTCTCTCACAATACATAGCAGTGGTTTAGTGCCGAAACATTATTTTAACCTTACATTTGTTTGTAAACTCTGATAAGTGGTTGTCATGTTGGACCAAGCTTGCTTTCTGAATTGGGTGACCAGATGGATTACTTACACTTAAGAACAGGGTAACCCCAACAAAAAAAAAAAAAAGAGGGGAAAGGAAAAGGAAAAAAAGTTTGGTTTTGTATTATTTTTAGGCACAACTTCCAACAAAATTAATAAGGCATTAAGGTTTTGCCCTGTAGACTACATCTCTAAGATTTAGCAAAGTGCCATGCAGAAATACTCAAGTTATCTCATGCAGAGAAACAGTATATTCAGTCTGAGAGGATGAATATACTGATAGGTTTAGCATGAGTCAAATATTGATGCTTAGGTGTGTCCACAATGTTCCAAAATTGGACACTGACTTGAAATACATCTTTGTTCTTGTCCTGTTCTGTTTTGTAGGCATTCAAATAAAGCCTTTCTTTTTTTTTTTTGCCCTGAGGTATAGGACACTGGGCTGAAAGGGTCTGCTTTAAATCATGAAGTTCATGACACTACTGAGGCAGAGATAAGAAAAATAGTTTTTTAAGCAAGGTATTTTCAGAAGAGGAAAAAAAGTCATCTTGCATCATTCAAAGGAATGATGTTATTGATTTAGTGCCTTAACACAGTGTTTCTTCTGTTCGTCAAAATTCTGCCTGTACAACTGCCTATTTCAGATCCCAACTGGAAAGTGCTTTTAAAACATGAAGACTATTGTTAATCTCACTAGAATTGCTGTTATTTTTATTGTTATATTATTGTTAATTCTAGTTAACATTAAGACTATTTGCCAATTCTATGTTGGTTGGGATCTTAAACATTTAGCTCCCGAAGATGAGCCTTCGGTCCAAAGCCTGCAGCAACAAGGGTAAGCAGGGGCTCAGCTGCTGTTTGCCTGTGATACGGCATTTCTCCCTGGGACATACACAAGTTGGCATCTTGTTTCATTTTAGATTTTGCAAAATAGGATACTCAGTGACTTTTATTTTCTATGTTCTAGAAGCCACAGCACCAGTACAGGAGAGATAAAAGACATTTCTTCTAGGAATGTCATCACAGGAAGGAAGCAGAGACTATGGCTCTTAATTCATACAGCTTCAGAAGGGGCAGGGCAGGAGGACAGCTGTGGTTTCAAAATCCCTCACCCCTGTCCCTAAAGCAGTTTGGCAAGCCAAGGGAAATAGCAGGCACTTTTCAAAGGCACTGCGACTCAGAGAACTGCAGCAGGGAAAAAATTCTCTCTGCCTAGTGCATAGGTAGTCGTTATGAAGCTAAATATTCATAATAGCTTCGTAAAACAATTACACTGTGTTATTGTTACCAAGTGAATTCAAAAAAGAAGAAAGAAAAGCCTTACTCAAATGTGAGTTCAATCATTTTTTATACAAAAAGCACCTTCAGGAAGAATGCAATTTATATTCAGATGTATTTTTTACCTGTCACTCCTTCAGCTTGATGGATGTCAGAATACTACATTTTTAGAAGACTTGCAATTGCTGGGGAACTTAAATACACCCTGTGATTATATGCTGCAGGGCCGACAGCTGAAATGCCAAATGGCCATTGCAATGGTCCTGGCAACACTATTCTCCCTTTGTGGCAGAAATTCAGGTACTTGTCTTGAGCTGCAATTAGCGTTTGATGTTCAGAATAGGCTTTGGTTTTCTTTTCTGCCTCCCCCTCTTCTTCTTGCTCCCTCTTTTTAGGCCTATAGATATAGTCAGGAGACTGCATAAATTATCATTTTGGCCAGGTCGGAAAGCAGGTTTCCAGCCATATTATTTGATGTTATGAAATTGCTGACTCCTGTTACAGAAGAGCACAGCAACATTTCCAGAGCCACAAACACCTAAAGATATCTAGGAAGTACTTGTAGTGTACACATAAGGAAGAGAAAATTTGATATTCGATTCAATAGCAGATCTATATTATAATTACCAATAACAGAGTAAATAAAAATAAAATGTCATAGAATCTTAAAGCCCAGTTCAAACAAGCATTACAAACATAGTTAATTTGCGCAACTCTTTTCTGCTTATAAATTTTGAAAATTATTTCATAGAAAATTTGCATAAAAAACATATTTTTGTTGCTCATAAGTAAAAACAGAACCAGGCAAATTAAGCATATATATTAACTGTATCTTTGTCTTTGGAGATACTACATGGATCTTTAAGGAAAAAAAACAACTTTGATTTGATTTTCCTTGGAGATTTATGAATTACTCAGTGAGCTAGGTAAAAATCTGATGTTCGCACTGTAGTTAAACACAGACTATCTAACAAACAAGCATAGCAATTTCTAAATTTTAAAACTGAGGATGAAAGAGGAAAAAGAAGCTGTGTGTGGAAATGAAGATAACTAAGTAACAAAATATCATTAGTTAGAAAAGCCAACTCTCCTGCCAGCAACCAAAATAAAAGTTAGCACAACTCACCAGGTATTCACATTGTACACCTCCCCCAAGTTACAGGTTTGATCCAAAAGCCAAGCTGTGGGAGGTGAAGGGGTTGCGGAAGAAGCACCGTTCCCCTAGATGTCAGCAATCTTAGCACCAGGCCCACAGTATTTTATTTTTCTGGAAATCCTACTGATGACAGAGAGTGAAGAAGAAATACAGAAAGGAATAGAAGTTTGGCTACTGTGTTGATATTTGGAGACATTCTCAGATTTGCAGACCAAGACTGGAGAGGGGCAAACCCTCAGAGGCTATCAATGAACATAGCCCTGTTAATGTCACTGATTATAGGCTTATTAACAGCACCTAAGAATTTGACCCAAGACCACCCAGATTATGTTAAAAATACTTGACATGCTATAGACACTACTGTCATTCTAACATAAGTGAATAACAGAGTCATTTTCAATTTCATGGATAACAACCCCTTAACACTCTGCTTCAATTGCATCTATATTTTAAATGGAATTATATAGCATCATACTGAAGTAGTACATATATGTTTTAAAACTGTTAAAAATAGATAAATAAATCTATTTTCGAAAAAGCTCAACATTCAATACTTAATTTTACTGTCACATTTTACCAGAGAGTCCTTACTTTTAATGGCCTCAGTGATCCTGCTCAGGTTAAAAAATCCTGTCCTTTGGATAGATTGTAGCTTTTGCCACATTTCTCCTGCTGTACAATTCACACACTGCTTTTCTGGCGCTGCTTTATGAGGCCTCCTTTTTCTGAGGTTTCCTTTGGCCTAGTCCAGCAGCAACACTCTTTCTCCTAGGAGTCTGGTACATCTCTCCCTCCCCTTAGCCCTCAGATAATGCAGGTTTCCCACTCATTAGCCAAATGCAGTTCACCCTTCCTCACACTGCCTACCACATCAGTACAATCTAAGAAGCAAGGACTTGTGATAAGTATGGGAAAAAAATGTTTAGGACTGTAAAAGCCTGCTTACATAGCTCTGGATAATAAAAAGTTCCACTTAAAATCTATTTTCTGTCTTCTTATCATACTAAAAATAAATTAGGAAAAATGAAAGAAAGCAAAATGGATGAATGAACTGAGGCGATCAGGAGGTCGCTGTGTGCATGACATTTCTTCAGAAATCTGGATCCTGCCCAAACTTCTACTTTCTCAGTTCTCCATCTGTTAAACAGGAACTTCTCCTGCCCATTGACACCATACAGCGTTCCATCTCTTCCCTTTCCTGACCGAAGTAGTGTGTATCAGTCACTGCTGACCCAACAACTTTCTGGCTCAGAAAGCCTTACATCAGCCCTTTAGTTTGTTTTGTCCAACTTTTTTTTGCCTGACTGGAAATTTTCCATTCTACGAAACTATCTTTTCAGAGAAACATAGTTAGACTAGTTCACCAAAGCTTTAGCCATCCAATGTCCTAGGGCATCTCCTCTGGCACAGGTTAAGGATAAGGCTTAATGACTGTCCTCTGCAAGCACATGTAATAGCCTGGTCAGTTCATGCGTGTGGTTCACAACATCACAGCAGAGATGCACGCCAGTGATCTTAAGCCAGACAGGTTATGTTAGGCTAAAGGACAAAGGTAGGAATCATCTCTGAGGTGAGGACAAGAAATAGATACAAACAACCTTTCTGACACCCCTGTCTAAAAAACAGCATAAATGCTAGGCACGCAGCTCCTGCTCTGGACAGAGGAATGGAACTGGCTTCCACTGGTATTGATACAGTACTACCAGTATCTCAGCCTTGGTACCTGCCCTGATCCTCCTGGGTGAAAAAACACGCCCTTGTCTATTCAGAGTTGTATTTTCTTGACAGACTTTTGGTCACATTGAGCAAAGGGCAGAAATAGCATTACGCAAAGGGCACAGCAGCATTACATTTCTGATTTCTATTAGAGCGAGCCAAATCAGAACAGCCTGGCTGTCTTTTAGCTCCCAATCTGTTTGCTTGGCAACTAAATCCTAGATCTATGTTTTCTTTCCATTAGAATGTCCCTCTGCTTTTTCTCACTAATATCTAGAGTAATGTGTAGAGCTGTGCATCCAGGCCTGAAAAAACATTACAACCATATGAGACTGGGATTTGGGAAGGCATGGATTACTACTATGTTGCACTTTACCACACAGCCTTGAGAAGCAAATATAATTGGCACTCTCCATATTTCTTGATTTAATATATGCATTCTTCACCAAGATGATACTGCCTTTCCTTGCTGTTCATTTCATAAATACTTTTAATTACAGATTCTATCATTCCAGCTGCTGCCATTTCTGCTAGTGTCCTGCCAGAAACAAAACCATGTGCTAAAACAGCAAATGCCAATACCAACAAATCAAACCAGTCATCAGAACTAGCCAGTACATTACTCTCAGAATAAACAAAGAGGAATCAGCATCCTGCATAACAAGTCTGTAGCCTACAGAGAACTCCAGCAAGCTTCCTTTCTCTGTTCTTTTTCCAGGAATCAACTTTTAAAGACAGATGAGAGATTCATGCAGTTTTTTGGTACATATCTCTCGATTAGCACATGGTGGGCTCCATTTAGGCAGCTGTTAAATCAGTTCTGTCCATTACTATGTCACTTTTTAGTGCAAATTTGCTCAAGATAGCAGACAGTAAGATCAGGCAGACCCATCTCTTGGAGGAGTCACTAGCCCTGCTCATACCCTGGTGACCCTTCCTTGCCGATGCTACCTGCCAGTCATCAAGCTGGAGTTCCAGGATTGAATAAACACTTCCCAAAGGAAAATATTTCCATTATCTCATCCCTCACTCTTAAGTGTCTCCCCAGTAGATAATAGTCAGTCTGCATCAGAAGAAGTATCTGCAAGGTAACATCTTTGCCTAGTGCAGCAGACGCAGTCTGGGTAGAACTGGAGCAGCCTGTTCTTGCTCCAAGTCCACAAACTACTTTTAACTTGTACCTGACAGAGTATTCTCCATGAGGTGCTCTTTGGGATCTCCAGGTTATTACAGGTTCTAGGCCAGTGGGGATCAGAAATCACAACCAGGAAGTGACTATATCCAAGGGATCTGGAAAGAAGATAATGAGTGTATCAGACCTCAAGATTCTGTATAATCTTAGTCCAGTATACGGCTGCCATAGCTACCTTCTCCGACCCTACAGGCAAAGCTGAATCACACTACAGAAGAGGAAAGAACACCAGAGTAGGAAGAATGGAAGGAGAGGATAGGGTACATCTGAAGATTGCCCCTAAGCTTTCCTTGCTCGAAGGAGCATAAAACAAACATGGTAACGAACATTATAAAAAGTATCTGATCACTCACAGTCTGGTAATCTGTGTTCTCACTTCATTGCCAGCTCATTTGGGGTCAAAAACATGACATGAGCATCACAGTTCAAAAGTGACCTTTGCTATTTGGATAGCTCATAGCTGAGGCTAACTGTGTCTGAGAGTGCTCCAGCCACGGAGAACCAGTGTGCGCCAGGTCTGCCAAGAACATTCTCTGATGGGACGTCCTCCTTCTAATGTGCATGAATAGGCCATTCCAGCAGAGGTGACTAGGGAACTCCAAGAAGTGAAGGGTAAACAGAGCTCATTTTCCAAAGCTCTGGATTGGAAGCAGAATTCCAACCAAAAATGTATCCCAGTATCCACCATAAAGCAGTTAAAAGAAGAGGTAAGTGAAAAGGAAGAATAAGTCCACGGAAGCATTGCTTTTATTTGTTTGTTTTTAATCTGGTCTTGTGGCAGTCAGGTTACTGTAAGGATTCTGGACGTCCTTTTTAAAGTACCTGACTCCCAGGCGTTCTCCTTCTCCCCTCTCTTCACCGGATCTCATTCTGACTGTTTTAGTGCAGATGCTTTTTATTTTAGTTTTCCTCAATATTCCTGAGCAAGTGAAAAATGGCCTCAGGCAGAGACTGCTCCACATTCTTCCTCACAGAAGCTCTGCTGTACTCCAGTACCCATCGCTCTCACAAACAGAACTGCTTCTTATGGTAGAAGGACTCTTGACTTTAGGGCGTTCATTAGTGCCTGCAGCTTTCTTCCTAGCACAGGGCCTGCATTGATCCAGACCCATAATGATAACAAACTACACTATTTAAATTGGACAACAAAATTTCCCGTGCTCCTAAAAACAACTGTCCAAATACTCTTGACAGATTCTTACTTTGAATCCAGCTGAGGTCATGAAATGTACTTGGGAAACACAGCTTCCTGGTGTGCATTTGCCTGAAGTTCAGACTTTAGCTTCATCTGGGAAGCAATTCTCACTTGCAGCACTGTCAAATTTAACAGTTTATTAATGGGATTGAGGTGGAAGATAGTCAGAATTAAAGAAAAAGAAGTTCCTTCTGCTCGTATGCTGTAGTGAAAAAGCAGGATAAAAGTAGTCCAAACAGAAGTGTTGCTTATGGGTAATGTATCAAATAAGCTGTCATGGGGTAAAGAAAAGTCTAGGCTTCATATATATTCACATCATGAAATAGGAGATGAATCTAAGCCAATCTATAAAATAGTGCAGTGAGATTTAATCTCTAAACAGAGATTTATTGAAGTATTAGTTTGCAGTTTTGCTCCTTCATCCTTCATAAGCTTTTCTATGCATTTACAGTCAATGAAATTAATCTTTGTGCTAATAGCTAAGCACCACGTAAATCTAAATTTTAAGTCAGGGTAAGAGACTTTTTGCCAAGGTCTTTATAGCCAAGTGAAGAAAAGAGTTAAGATTTATCCCATTGCTTATATGTAGTCATCGACACTAAGGAAAGTATGGATATAATTTTGTGGAGTGAATTGAATAGGAATTAAGTCACACTGCAAATTTCCTTACTTCTTTTGGGTGAGAAAAATATGTCTGCTTCTAACAGATACACAAACTATTAACATAGAAATATGAGAAATTTTGTTTAAAAATCAGGAAATTCTAAAATGTTCGCTTGTTTTAATAATCTTAACTTAATAATTGCTTTACATTCTATATAGATCCAAAGTAAGAAGTAAAACATTCCAGATTTGGAATTCAATCCTCCAATCTTTGATTACAAAAGCAATGTTATTCACATGAATAAAGGTAATCAGTTTGAAAGGGCTGCTTGCATAGGCAAGGAATAATTCTTCCAAGTATATGTGCTCTGTGAACAAATAAAGAAAATAATTGCTTATTACACAATAAAAAGGACAAGGAAGTATATTGTTGTTGCAAGGCTGAAGGCCAAATGGCCTTGTCCACACAGGCATTGCAGTAATTACCTCAATCTGTTATGAACTTTCCCTTTAAAAAGAAACTAATGGTCATTACTTAACTCAGCAGAAAGGATTAAGACACTGCAGTCAGTCATCAGCTAAAATGTTCTTGTTGCTTTAAAAGCTGGTGTGCTATTTCAGATTTTTCTTTTTGTAGAATTCCATCATTTTCATCTATATGCAGAAAGAGATCATCAAACGATTATCAAAGTTCTCTAGCCTAAAAATAAAGGGTTTTGTGTAGGTCTTCTTCTTCATTTAGAACAGAGAGAGAAAAAAAAATTTAAAAATTAAAAAGATATGAGACAAAACTAATTCCCCCTGCTCAGCCCCTAAAGATGTAACTAAAAATGTTCAGATTCTCTGTGATGCTGGCAGAAAGAGCAAAGATACTTCTGCACTTTTTTCACTTCTTCTTTTTCAGACAGCCAAAAAAAAAAAAAAAAAGTCTGCACTTTTTGCAATATTTTCATTGCAGTCATCTTTACAACCACTGGAGTTTCCTATCAAGTCTCAAAGGAAATCATCAGGTAGTCATCAGCCAAACTGTAACTAAGCCAGCAGACTTTTCCTCCACCTGAAACTGCGAAAGCCTATGCTGGTTACTAAAGTAAAAGCTAATGCACATCCTTACTTGACGTAATTTTGTCACAGAAAGTGACACAGCTTCCAAATATGAGGCACAGCCCACGTGTGGCTGCCAAAATGAAAATTAAATCATGACTTCCTGAAAGAAATATTGCCCATGATGCCAATCCTGAATCCTTACTCATATTAAGATGAATGTAGTTTCTCTGAAACTGGCTTTCAAGGATCATCATTTTCAGATCTCTTAGATGAGAAACCTCACAAAGTGATATCTCATTTACAAAACATGCATGCATACTGATTTGCAAAAAAACTTTTTAGAGATTGAAACAATCCGTGTGTTGACCGTGAATCCCCACACAGACAGTAACACGAAAAAGACATTAATAGGACTTTCCTTGTATGCAATTGCACCTGGAGCTATCCACAGAGGGAATGATCTAAAAACAACACTGTAGCAGAGCTGCTGGCAATTTCCAAGGAAGACAGTAGACAGAACTGTCCCTTACACAATTTTGTTTTCTCTAGTAGGACTCCTCTAAGTGACTGGGTTAGTTTGGGGACAACACTTGCAACTTAAAAAAAAAAATCTTGGAGGAGAAGATTCATATTTATTATCAAGCCATACTGGCATAGGTTATATGCTTTTGAGGTATGAATCATCTTACTAAATTTAGCCATTTATACGTTAGGTGACTAGTCTAAATTCACCATCTAGGCTACTTCTATAAACAATTCAAAAAAAGAGCTTCTGTAGAGAGTTCATAACACCTATTTTGAGACAGGATGAATCAGCTCTTGAAAAAATTCTGCTTCTTCTTCCACTACAGAAGAAGTCTAAGCAACTGTCTTAAACTTGTCTTTCAGATGTCAAAGATTAGATATAATTAATCCCAACTTTGGCAAAATATACATAGAACTCCCCAAGTCAGTTTGTGGCTGAAGAAAATACATGGATTGAGTTTAGTTGAAGGCAAAACCTCAGTAGATACAACTGTCATCTCTTATCTTCAGCCTGTTTGCCCAGCTAGAAACTTAACACCAAATAAGAAATCTGTTTTCATTTTATAAATCACCACAGCCCTCCTGCTGGAAGACCAGCATTGTCTTTTTGCACAACTAACTGCTGAAGCATGTGGGAAAAGGTGTGAATCACTGGTATATTGAAAGCTCAGATGTGCAGTTACTCACATAGTGCTTTTCTAATGCTTAAAATCATGTGTTGTATCATTTCAGGAACTTGCCATATTGTTTATTTTGGATGGGAGGTTCACTCATATTGTGTTAAAATCACATTAGTCTATTCAAGATCATGTATTGTTTAGCTACTTTTACTTCTAGTTTAATTAACTTGAACAAAAAAGAAACACACCCCAAATTAAGAACAATTTCCAAGAAAACATTAATCAAATATTTATAATAAAAAAAAAGGATTTGACTAGGACAAATAAAATACTCCAAAAAATGGAGAACTAGAGGAGAAGGAAACAAGCAAGAAACAAAAATGTCCACGTATATTAACTTATATCCAGTTTGTACTAATTGATATTTTCCTGTTAATAACAACGGAAGTACTTCTGTGTTAAAGATAGACATGGAGATTTAACAAAGGGCAGACTTCGCTTCCCCTACCTTTAGCCGTCCAAATGTTAAACTCTTTGCCTAAGGTAGCAAGTAGGGTCCCTCTGGAGTTGATGGAGAAAGAAGGTTCAAAAGATCTGGCTCTGTCACAATTGTGTCACCCCAGCAGGCCAGATCTGCCTGTGCAGGTACTTGTTCCGTGTCACTGACTGTAAGACAAGCCTTGACAAATGGCTTAGATTAGACTAGATGGTAAAGAGAAATCTCACCACAAAGTGTGAGTGAGTGCCTTAGTAAGGAATCACTCACAATACTGAGTTTCAGGGTCACATCAGTTGAGAACTGCAACAGAAACCATGATCATAACTCCTGTGTCTCATAAGCACTGTGCTGGTTTTATTCAAGGCTGAGTCTGATTTATTTTTGACTGCTGTTCAGATTTTATGACCCTTTTCCAGCCTCCAAAGGATTGTATTTCTAGTCCATTAGGTTTCATATAAGAATGCTGTTTTTGTCAAATAATTTTGTGCAAGGCAAAAATTAACATTGATGAGACATTGCAGAAAGTAAAGAGTACACATTTTTTAGATTTTTTAAAATTGTCATTTGAGGAGAATAAAATTTAAAATGTTATCTGACTCAGTAAAAACAAAGCGAGGGAAATTTCATTAGACTGATTTCATCTCTCATGGGAAATATAGTATGAGCTTAACTTAGAAAACTGTATTTTATATTTCAAGAACTATGAAATGCTGGAAGTAGCCAGTAGACCTGAGGAGCATGTGAAACAAGTAGGGATATTCTATGGTTAGTTTGAGATAATAAATTCCACCAAATTTGAAGGCACTCACTGCACTGACATCTAC
>VZSV01000003.1:7639894-7695608 GCA_013398735.1 Nothocercus julius
TTAGGTATTATTATCATTGTTTTAAGTCTCTGAAAGAACTATATCCAATTGCCCAAAATATGGAAGGGTGGGATTTTTTTTTTTTAAAGCACTCTGTAGTAAAATAGATACACAATCATTATATAGACAAATGCATCCGGTTTCAGGAAACAGCTTAAGGGCTGGGTTTTGAAAGGAGGCTGTGCTCAGTACTGCAGATGCTTGACCTGGCTGAATTCCAGAGATGTCTGTATCTTTTACATTTAAGGGAATTTTGAATGGTTTGTGAAGTCCAGATTGGCAAAGATACTTCCTTCACTTCTGTTTGCAATAGCACCTACAGAGATGCATATTATCTGCAGTTTGAATCAGTAAGTGCTGTAGCCATGGGAAAATATTTTTCTTGACCTTTCTTTGGAAATAGACCTATTAAATAACAAACTAAAATCTGTCCGTAAAATTGAATTCTGAAGAGAAAATTGTTAGCTTAAACCTTAAGTATTTAGTAACTTCTAACAATATCCTAATTCTTGCTTCTGTTTGATTTTGATACAATTCTGTGGATTAATAAAATGTTTTTTTTTCCTTTCTTCTTTTTCAAAATAAATGGCTATACATTTTTTAATATTTAGAAAGTTTTGTGGAAAGGAAGCTTTAAAAAAAAAAAAAAAAAAAAAAATTGCTTGATCCTGAAGTCTGGTCTGCAGTTAGCCCCAAAGATCAATTCATTTAGGTCATAAAGCTTCTCTTGCAACCTCATACTTTGGAGCAGAGCCAGGTTTTCTTAGTTGTGTCACATTTGGCATTTAAATCCAGTTGTGATTATATCATTTTTGAGGGGGATGTTTATAGGATAAAGTTTAGTACAAAACATACGGTCTTCACAAGCAATAGACTAAAGAATCTTATTAACTATATAGCAACATAAAATACAAATCTCTTAAATTTGTAAACTACTTCACTTGACCTGGGGAGTTCCCCCATCTTCCTCCTTCCTGCATTCCCCAGTAGAGGCTATTACAGTAAAATGCTGCTAATAAATGATCCTGCAAGAGAAATCCTTCTGACCACCTGTGTTATGCAGGCTACAGCAATTCGACTTAATTTGTGATGCACCTAGCATGCTATTTTTAAAGCTGTGTAAATGTCAGAAGTAATTTTGATTGTTTGCCACTATTTTCTTAAAGTAAGTAGCCCTGAAAGCAAAATCCTGTGTGAGGATTTACTGAATTTACTTTTAGGCTGCTGACCTTCCTTTGCCTCCTTCTGTGTTATAGTTACCTTCTCAGTTAACTTACCTACAGTATGAGCTTCTTTAATTTCTCTCTGGAAGCTGCATCATCTGGGAATTGTTTGGTTCTGTAAAGGCAAGCTGGGAGGTTTCCTTTTCTCTGAAGTTTTTATATTTCTGTTTTTAAAGAAAATAAGTCTGTTTCCTATAACTCTAAGACATTCTGTTTATGGAAAAATATGTTCTCAAAGTTTTATGCTGTTTTATCCCCAGCAACTTCTGTGCACTGTCAGGCCTGTTTCTTCTGACAGGATTTAAGAAGGTAACTTGCAAAATGCAAAGTTGCAGTTTTAAAGCCTGCAATTAAGAATCCTTGTTTATAACTAAAAACTGGAATCCCTTCCAGATAAAAGAAGAATAATTTAAAAAATAAAAAGGCTTCAGAAATCCACTTAGCTCCATACTTTTTAGATAAAGCAAAACTGCAAATTTTTTAATAGTCATTAGTCTGATCCACTCCATATCCACCTGGCTTTGCATTTTAAGAACTTCATTCTTAAGGATGAGGATTGATAGACAACTGGTAGATTGATAGGCAACTGGTAGATCAGAGAGCAAGAAAAAAAAGTTCTTCATCAATCTGTGCTAATGTGGGGAGGTTACAGCTCTCATAGCCGTTCCCACCCCGTTCTTATTAAATCTGCACCTGCAAACTTTTGAGGCATCATTAAGTAACAATGGTGTTTGCTGGTGTGGCTTACAATTTTTTGATTTTAGTTTGGCTCGCTTGTGATGAGAATGGAAGACAGAGATGACATGACCCTGTTTGATTTTGAAGCATCAGCGATTCTCTTATAAAACAGCCCCAATTTTGCTAAGAGACTGTTGCATTTTAGTTTTTTGTAGGGAAACAATATTCTACTACACTACAACTCTGCTAATTTAGATATAAGCAAATGCCGAAGTGCTTGGATCTTGTGGTTATTATTATATTCTTAATTCAGGCTCTGACATGACCTAAGCCTGGGCTTTCTCAGCAGTGGAAAGAGTAAACATAGGCTGTCAAGTTGCTTGTGTGACTTAATAAACATAATGCTTAGTCCAGCCACATTTTTTCTATTTGACTCATACAGTGCAATGACTTTGATTTGAAGTTTAATGCTTGCATAATGTAGAATGTAAAGGTAAGAAATGTCTCCATTATAACAACCAACCCATCAAACACATTCTCTCTAAACTTACAAGCTTGACTGCATTAAAAATGTAGTTTAGCTTCTCTGGCAAAAATTGTCTCCTAAGGTGTCTTAGTGTAAAGTGGAATGTGAGAACAAGGTCTCTGAATTTTTTTTTTTTTTTCTGTTGTTTGAAAATAGTTCTTCCTCTTGTCCCGCTGTACAAGAAAGAGGGGAGCAGATACCAGAGCCACATTTGCTTCTAAGTCAGTGCCTTTCCTGGAAAGGCAACATTAAGTAGCGACTTTCCACCACTGCCAGCTCCTGTCAGTTTTTTCTATATTGATCTTTATTGTTCAGTTCTGGAAATGTAGCGTAAGTATTGTCATGATGCTCTAATAATTACTTAGAATTCAACTTGGAGTGGATAAGTTATTTTGTTGAAAGTTCCTTTTCTTTAAAGAATCTTAATTAGTTGAAACTAGTCCTTTTAGGAACATGCACACCAGACAGATTGGTTTTCCCTCTGATCCATAATGGAATATCTAATTAAAGCCAAGCCTAGAACAGCAAAGGACTCATATGGCACAAGACATGAAGCCTTAGACAGTTCTCTGATTCATTGTTAGCAAGAGGCTGAGGATGCTTCCTTTTCTATTGGACTTTTTGGTAAGACCTACTCCACCCAGTATAAGTAACTAAATACATTTTAGCTGAGACAGCTGAACCAGAAGGGTCTCACTCGTGTGGGATAACTCTTGGGGTGCAGGAGATATAGTCATGCAGACAAGCATTCCAATTTTAGTAAACAGTTTTTTGATTGCTTAAGCCATTGCAAGTCGTCTGCATGATTTATTTGCAAGATCGTGTGCATTTATAATGATAGAAAGATTCTATCAGGTGTTCAGAACAAACCAATTTGATGTTGCACTGACAAGAGCAAGTGTAACCATTCCTGATCTTGAAGTCCTGGCCTGGCCTAGACAGGTTTGAAAACTTAGGAGCTTTTTTGAGTCTTTTTTTTTTTAAATCCTTCAAGGGGTGCATTCATTGAGTTGTCACTGAAAATGTTTAGAGCCTGAGACAGTAGTGTTTTGGTATTGAATGTTTTCACTTATACTTCTAGGACTCTTGCAAAACTAATCATTCTCCAGCTTAAATACTTTTATTTTGACATGAGAACTGGCTAGCAACCACTGTATGCTGGAGTGTATAAAAGGTCTAGTACTGAAAAAATGAGAAGTAGGAATAGCCTTCCAGTAAGAATCAGAGCGAAAGGTCTCTTTAGTGTGGAGCTTGTTTACCCTGAAAAATATGCTGCCTGTTAGTGAGGAATCCACTCCGCATCTGAGCCCTGTGCTCTGGACAGAGGCAGAGAGTTTGTGGCTTTTGTTGCTTTAGTGGGCTACTTAGCTCGCCCCGTTTGTATCAGTTCAGTTCTCGGTGACTGCGTTAGGACCGTGCAGTCTGCAAAGCGGTGCAGAGCTCACAGCAGGACTGGATTAGCAGGGATTTTTTCTCAAACTCCAGTGGCCTGAATGCAGTCGGTTGCTGCTCTGTTACTACTCCAAGATGTAGATCAGCTGTTGCTTATGGAAAGCTGGTGGCAGTATTTGATATGGAAGCAAATACTTGCAAAAGTTCTAGGAGCACTGTGAAACAGAGGTTGGTGGTAAATGGTTCTTTTTGCCACTTTTAAAAGTCCTTTTTAAAAAAGGTATTCAATACTTGCAACTCCTGTTGACTTTGGATGATTAAGTATCATGATTAAGTATCACCAAAAATGGAGTAGCTGACCTTGCCTTCTCAAACTTCACCCTCAACAAGAGAGGTCTACACAAGAAAATAACATTTCCTCACTGATAACTTACATTGGTACTTCTGTGAAGTTGACACAGATCCTTGAAAGAAAGAACACCCAGTACTTTGTTGAACAGTTGTTAACCTAGAACACTTCTTCTGAACAGACCTGGACTGCAAAGATATCTTAAAGTCACGAGTATACTTCGTGTGCTGTGGGTGGGAAATGTAGGTATTAGCGCCAGTAATTCATGTAGAAAGCTCTATCTTAAACTGCATCTAAAAAACAGGATGTTTTTCTCCTTCTACAGTCTGACTATATTTTGGGGGGAGGGGAACAAACCTTCCTCTTATAATTCTCCTCATGGCTAGTTCCAAATTTCCCTGAATTGTTTGCTGACCAATGAAAATGAACATTTGCAGTAAAAAGACCTGAGATAAATTCTGTAATGCTTTTAGCTGGCTTGCAGATAAAATCCAGCTCTCATGGGTACAGCGAGAGAGGTGTATGTGCTCTTGCTGCTAGCGTAGCTGTTTCTATTCATCTTTAAAACTTTGTAGATGTGGTCAATGATGTATATTGTCATATGCATATTTTATATGCTACCATTCAATATTGATAATTTATGGTGGTGTTCTAGTTTCGGAAAATGTATTTTGAAATTAAAAACAAAATACGCGTGTAGCAACAGAGAAAAGAATAATATTGTACTCCTTAGGTAACTGCACTTTATGGCCTGCCTAGTGCAGTACCAGTTCTTGTGTCTTTTCTGCGCAACTGTCAAAGTAGAGTGTAGAACGATGAACAAACTTTGTATTGCTATTCAAAAGGATTTTGTTTTCGTTTTTATTTTTTTCTCCTTAGAGTGCAGTGAATTTTGTGACTTGTGGTATGTGGAAGTGTTTTTTGTGGCTACTTTAGATTAGGCAGCGGTTTCTTATGTTCATAGAAGATAAAATGTAATGGATGTTGTGGTCACTTGCAATCCCACATTCCTAAATGCTTGGGTTTCACAGTTAAAAATGTATAATGTATGTTGCGACTGAACCATAGATTTCAACTCTGCAGGGCAGGCACAAGTTCTTCCTCCACTTAACAGTTCATAGGGTCAGGAGCCTAAAACTGAAGTGGAGTGTAAAGAGAGAGACTAGCTGAGGATTATTTTCCCTTTCTCCGTTGAACATGAAAAAGGTACAAACCAGAAGACCTCTAGAAGTCTTGTAGAGAACTGCTACTGTGATTTTTCCAAGCCAATGTTTGCTTGAGAATAGCTCAAATTTTGCTAAGTAGGTTAATACCGTTCCATTTAAACAGACAGCATCTGCTTTGCTGTGTTCTCACACACCCGGGCAGACTATCCCATGTTGAAATTTCTGCCGTGCATTTGGGGGATAAAAAGGCACTTCCATTTGACCTCATAATACGAAAAATACTGGCATCTGGTGCCACTTCTTGGTAGAATTCCAAGGGTGCAACAAATAATGATTTTCTTTCCCTTTACTGCTTGTAGCAATGTCTTAACAAATATATTCTCACTGTAGGCATGATTTCTAGTTACTGATGTGAGAAAATGCTTAAAACAACATCTTGAACAGTATTACTGATGATTCCGCTTTATTCCTTGCAAAGAGTTAGAAGCAATAGATGATATGGTCTGTTTGGTTGATGGTCCTTTTTCATTTTAAATTCTATGTCAAGAAGTCTTTAAACTTTTCAAATTTTGCAAATTTCACCCCTTACTCTCCAGCTGTGCTCTTGTAAGTATCATTATTTGAATTTGCTGCAAGTATCATTATTTGAATTTGCATTTGAATTTGCAAATATCAGTTTAAACTTAACTAGAATATTTTGTTCTGCAAAAATGCTTTCTGTTATATTCTGTGGAAGCGCCTCTGTGGCGGTTCAACTAGAGTTCAGTTTTGTAAAATCCTTTTGATTACATTTTGCTGCAACTTTTGTCAGCTGCACTTCGAATACAAAGTTCTTCAGAAAGGAAAAGAAAGTCTTAATCCTAAGAAAGTAAGAGTCTTCAGGTCTCTATTAAAGGAAGTTAATATTTTTAATGGGGAAAATTTTTTTTCTCAACAAGACATAAAAAGATGGAGTGGCATAATGATTCTCTGTTACTCTAGGAGAAAGTGGCACAGTTAAGAAAATGACTAATCCAATGAAATATTCCAGTGAAAATTATCATAGATGTAGTATCAGAAATATTAGGAAAGGTATTCTACGTACAACTTGACTATATTTTGCAAGTTGATTTTGTTGTTGCTGTTAATATGCGTATCTCAGATTTATTTGTGAAGTGGCTATCAGAGCCTCAATGGGCTCTTCAGTTTTTCCATGGTCAAGCTCTCTGCCTGTTGGTAATCTTTCTGCTATGCAGAAGTGGCTTTTGTGCATTTTCACCACATGGAAGTGTTACATAAGGTTAAAGGAAGAGATGGATACTTGTGCCTTTTCGTCTTGTCCATTGCACCGGACTTACTGCAGTTTTCTTGGCTAATAGCTGAATTGATATTGATGCTTTTCAGAGACATCAGATAAACAGAATCTATGGACTAATAGCTTTTAGCACGTGTGCTGACTGCATATGTTTTTGCTGTACTATATAATAACTGACTTGGATTTAAGTTTTGTGGTGCTTTGGCCAGCTGAGTGTTAAGGGTCATGTCAGGATATCTGCACTTCCTTTTGGAGGGTTTCTTCTCTTCCTGAAGTATTTAGTGATTCACTTGAGAGCGAGCCAGTGATTATGTTGAGCATAAGGCAATGAAAGACATGAGTTTATAGCCAATGTGAAGTAAAGAAACGGAAAAAAATTGCTGCTCTTCAGAAAACTTTTATTGCCACCAAAACATTTCCACTCTGGCGTTTTCCCTGAGACTGCTGACCTTTGAGAAAATCTACCCCGAAATCTATAAAAGTCGCTGAGAAAATTAATAGATAATAGATCAGGAAGGCAAAAACAAAAGTGCCCTTGGTCCTGATTTGGAAATAGTAACATGAATTTTCAACCAAGCATTAATTTTACATCAGTTCTGTGATTATTACATCTCCCAAAATGTACAAAGGGAATTTCTCTCTGCTTGGGAATTTTTAAAGATGGATGATTTAAAGCTTATTTGGATAGTGTGATAAAGAGCTTTTTTGTGCCATGGGTCATATTCTTGCTTTATTAACAAAATGGCATTTTCTTATACATAAAAAATCAGCATAGTGGCATTATATTGATGCTCAGAAGTATGTTAATTTGACTGCAACCTTTGGCGGTTTTCCCTGCTTTTTGACAGCCTACTTTTACTTCATTTTTCAAAGAGTGCATTCTAACTGGCAAGGGAAAGCATAAGTACAAAGCACGGATTCTGAAGAAACTTTAAAATTTGTAGAAAATGGCATTTGCAATTCACTTTTCAAGATAACAGGTGGTAATCTATCAGCTCACAGGTTTGGCCACAGTGTGACGGGTATTCTGTGCTTTCTCTTTCCTTCCTGTTGTACTAATATACTCAGTTCATGAAATATCCAGAGCATGTTCCACCATGACAAAAGCCATCATTCTCTCTTTTACCAAAAACAAAACAAAATCTCCATTGGATAGAGGATAGGCATAATACTGTTGAACATCCTTCAAAAATCCCTGCCTTAGAATTTCTGATATATTCCTGTAAGTTTTCATGTGCTTTTACCATGAGTTTCAACTCTGGAAATTGTAGAACACTTTCCTGATTCAAAGATACATTTAAGCTAACTGATCGTGAGCTGTAGTGGAGGGTTGCTGTGTAAGGATTAGGGACTCTGAAAAGAATACTTTAAAATATTCAAAAGTTTTATAGCACAGTAGAAATAATAAGATTTTGGATACTTAGGTAGCATCATACCTTTTTCTTTCAAAATAAAGCATAAGGTTCTTATTAAACCAGATTGGGCTTTTTATTTAGAGTAATAGTAAACAAATTAATCATTCATGCTTGAAGAACTGTGCTTTTTAATATAGGAAAAGTATTCCTGTTCACAATGCAGAGTCGAATGAAAAAAATCACTATGGGAGAAGAGATACTGGCTTTGGGGCTTGCTAAAGATTAGACCGTGCATCCTGCAGGGACATGTCCCTGTGGCTTACTAGGCTGGCTGAGAACAGGCTGCAGAGAGGAAACATATTACAGCAGCAGCATAGCAGCCCGCAAAACTGAGGTTCAGCAAAAGTGAACTCTGCAAAAAAGCTTGTGTAAAACAAGCTGACACATCACACTTTAATCTTCCTATGAACCTAGGGAAATTTGTTTGTGGAGGGAAAATCTGCAAATGCATGATCCATGTGCAGTTTTGGGGAGGACTGTGAACAATACATTTTTCTTTAGGTTAAAGTGTGCACTTAACCTTTAGCATGAAATTAATCTCTTGTTCCTTTTTAAGCTTCTGTGTTTTATTTCAGGAGAACAGTTGCACAATCATTTTAATGCAGCTTCTGTATGAACTTTGAATTATTTATAGATGACTGTAAATATAGTATATACTTGAGGAGGGAAAACAAGTCAATAGGTAAAGGTTCCTGGGGGCTTGTTGATAAAGCTAGAGGGTAGAAAACAAAAGTTATAAGTGGGATGTTCAGGAGGAAATAGTCTTAGGACCAAAGGAGGATGATCTGGAGAGGAACACTAAGGTTGTAAGCAATTGAATGAAGCTAAGTGTTGACTGAAAGGCTCTACCCAAGATATGGGCTAGCAATCACAGGAGATGAGCTGAAACATTGATGAGGAGTTGCCGATTGGCCTTCAGCAAGCTCCTAGATTTCTAAGCTCTTTGCATACATTTGTGCAAGTCTAATAAGTGACCTCATCAAGTTTTCCGTACGTCTTGTCTTTGAATTTTTCTTCCCTCTCTGAAAAACTGAAAATGGCTAAGAATTGTACTCATGAGAGGATGAAAAACTGAAAATGGCTAAGAATTGTACTCATGAGAGGACTTCTTCCAAACTTTTGTTACAAGCTTTTTTCTTTTTTAAAGAAGATGGTTCAATTCATCTGACAGTCAATTGAGTGAGGGATGCATTCCCAGACTCTACTGTTATATTTCAAAGTTTTGTCTTTTATATTGTATTACTAATCTCAAACCGCATTACAAAGCTTTGATTCAGTACATTTTCAGGCATTCTAAAGCTATTCTTCAGTATAAATTATCTGGTCCAAAGCTAGCAAAGGAAACCTTTTTAAATGGATTATACAAAACATTTAACTGTCCTTTCAAAGCTTGTGAATGCTGAATCCAGAACCACTTTCAAATATATGTTTCTTTGTCTTCTTTGGGATATTTATCTACTTTTAATAATGATTTTTTATCTTATTTTTTTCTAATGTTTTGGACTTATTCCAGGCAGTGAGTCTTTTGCTCTTTAAAGGTTAAAGATTAAAGAAAAAAGCTGTTGGCAAAGTTATACAAAAGCTGTTTTGTAGTCCTGAAAAAATACAAGGCTTCATTCAAGTTCTACTGAAAAAAGTTAGATAAGAATTTTTTTTTTTTTTTTTTTTTTTTTTTTTTTTTAATATACAACTTTATTTGAAATACCCAGATATTCTAACCAGTCAGATTTGAATGTGGCATGAACTCCTAGCAGGGCCTTCCTGGCTTTCTGCAGTAAAGCCAATGTACTCCGGCCTGTGAGCTCATACGTGGTAACTGTACTGCACATCCATGTTTTCTTCCACCTGTAAAATCTGTGACTACAGTTCTTTTTCATAAGACAAGAGTATATAATTCAGTAGTGGCATTATCACATAAGAAGCAAAAAATATGATATGAAGGTTCTTCCACTACTGCACCAGCAAAGAATCCCTTTTCATGTGTTTGATCCAGCATTTAACATGTAGCATTTTTACAGGTGCACATTGAATCTTATCATGCTACTGGCCAGAACCAAAATCCAAAATCTAGTGTTGCTATAGCTAGAAGACCCGAATTGGAGGAGAATTCATTTGCTTGGACTCAATACTGCCCTTCCCAAAGGACACTGTTTTTCTGTAACTGGTGCCAGCTCGTTGGGAACAGCAATACTCAGTGCTATCCATTTCCTTAAGTGGAGGAGTTAACGCATAATATTGGTTGCTACCTTATCCTTTTGTAGGAGGTTGAGCCGATATGCTCAGTCCTGTGCACCTCTGAACATCTCACCAGCAAACTAGGTACTTCATTTTGTGCTCTTTGCTTCAAGTATTTCATAAGAGCACAGCTGAGAAGGGCAGACTTTTGCAATGCTATATAGATATAGAAAGAAGGAAGACTCCTTCTTTATCAGTATAATATCCTGTAAGACGACACTCAATAACTGACTTACAAACTCAATCATCCTTCCTACTATTATTTAACTATTAGTACATCTTTGTCAAATTCAACTCCTCTCTTTGCAGGTCTTTAAAATGCGCTTGCAGTGGTTTTTGATGTACTTTGGGCTGTACAAGACATTACAGAGGCATTTTGTTTTGTAAGAGATCCATGAGTAAGAGAACTCCATAAAATATTTTAATCTTCATCTTAAATTTCTTTGTCCTCTTTTATTGCCAGGAATAGATGTAATCTGACTTCTTTTTTCTCTCTCTCTCTCTCTCTCTCTCTCTCTCTCTCTGTTTCTTCTAAAAGCTTTTTTTGGGAGTTTCCCAATATTTTCCAGTTACACGTACTTTTACAAGATCTTTCTACTTGTTTTGTTCTCCTCTTTTTTTACAATCAGAACTGCTTGTAATTTTTTTTTTTTTTCTTGCAAAATGCAGAGGAATTAGTTAAGGCATTTGAAATGCTGTTCTAGTAAGTGAGAAATAAAAGAAAGGTAACAGGAATGAGTGTCCTGTGTAAACCCTGTAAACATGTAACCCCTGTTGGAAAGGAAAAAAAAAATGCATTTGGTGTTCAAGTTTTGGGAAGGAAAAAAAAAAAAAAAAGAGCATTTCTTAGAATAATCGTGACTTGTGGCGCATGCAATGATTGTTTGCCCTAGACATGGATAAGTACATAGATAAAATAACCTATCCTGAATTTACTTTTTTTTCTGGGTCAGTAAACATGATGTCCCTTATTGTGGGTGATTTGTGGTGCTTTTTTCCCCTCAGAAAAGAGCCAAATGTTAGACTTCGTGCTACTGTTCTGGTTGTGTTTATATCCATCTATTCTGGGAAAGCACGAGTACTTCTGCAGTTCTCTGCTGGAGAATACAGTGGCTGGGCTATACGCGCACAGACAAGTGCCAGGAAATTCAGTTTTTTTGCACAAAAGCATTTTTGCACAAACTGTTTAGAGGCAGAAGAACCAGGCAGGCTCGGCATGAAAGCCTGCTTAAAAGATCCCGTAACTCAAAAGCTCGTTTTAGTGGCTACTGGACAAGTATGTGCTGCTACTTTAGGTTTGTAATAGAAATAATATTTGGGTTGTTGTCTGGGTGACAGAGTATTAACCTTTGGTGTGTAGGTACAAACTGTGCTCGGCCAGAAATGCTTCATGCACTAGGCAGTTTTCTAATTTGTTTCTAATCAGCAGTGAGAGGGAGGTTGTGCTAGGTCTTCTTGCCACCCGGTTTCTTACTGAACAAGAGCATGCAAACTGGGTTGAGAGTTTTATCTCCTGATATACATTCGTTCTCAGCATTTCTCTTTAGTTCTTTGATCTGAATTGTGTTCTAGTGGTTTTGTTAACACCATGTGAAGCATTTCAAAATCCTGATAACTTAATTTAGCTGTATATATTGTGATTAAGTATTTAGTCAAATGCTACATGCCTCACAAAAATGTTTTTTCCCCTTAATCCACATAAATCTTGAAAGAATTCTCTTCAATTTCCCCGTAGCTCAACATTTTCCACTGCTTCTGCCAATAGTCTTTGCACTTTATCTACACAACCTTGCTAGAGACAGTGTACATAGACAGAAATTGCAAGTTTGGAAGAGTACAAGCTAAATATTGTTATTAATATAAAATATGATTTGAGCAATCATTAATGTTCTTAAATTTTATGAATTATCATCTTAGGTTGTGCAGTATTCTTTGCATTAAAAATGAAATAAATTGTGAATGCCAGGTTAGTCTAGGTGGAGGATGTAAATCACTACCAGTTGACCATATAATAGGGGGAGGTCACCATAACTCTATTTTCTTTTTACCATTTGTGGATTTGAACACATCTTTGACTAGTAGGATTTCCTTTTATAGAATCTGTGGAAAATGTAATAAGATAACTTTAAAGTTATTAATTATTTGTGATTTAATCTTACGCTTCTGGTTGTGACGCTTTTATTCAAAAACATTTGGCTTGCGCTGTTGCCCAGAAGATCATACAATACATCTTCAGGTTAAAACATGCTACCTGAGTTGCCTACGAACTCAGACTCTTGAGCATCTGATTTTTGCCTGAAGTAGAAGTTGAGAGAGCCTAAGGGTGGCCCTGCTGGATCGAGTGCAGGCTGCAGTTAGCCTAGCATGTCTCTAGCAGTAAATGTAAGTAGATGCCTAGAGAGAACTAAAAAAAAAAAAAAGACCTAGACAAGCATGAGTAATATTACCCTTGTGTATTCTTGCAGCTTCTGAATGTTTCCAGCTGAGGGGATTTCCTTAGCCAGATGCACTTTCCGTGTGGTTTGTGACCTGCAGTAGCTTTCCCTTTCACGGACTCAGTTGGTAACCCCTGAATCTACGTAACATCTAGCATCCAAGACATCCTTCGTCACACCTGTCACAGAGCCGTAGTTGGAAGGGGAGTGCTGGGTGGAGAGTCACCTCCTCTCTGGGCCCTCCTGGCTCCTTTTTTTTTTTTTTTTTTTTTTTTTTTTTTTTTTTTTTTTTGAGGGGAGGGGGACATGAGGGAGATGCTCTTTGCCATTATTGCCACTTCTAATTTCCAGTTTGACCTCACTCAATCATGAGGACTTTGGGGGGGGTAGTAACAAGCAACCAGTAGTTAAATGTCATCATAAGGTAAGCAAGGGGGTGGAAACATGTGTTTGAAGACCTCTAGGAAGAGGTTCTATCCATCTTATTTGGGGATAATGTGAGTAGGCTTCTAGAGGTCTTTAAGAGGCAAGGTGACATTTTGGCATCTGCTCTTCTTCTTTGATTAAGAAACCTGAATTATTCTTTTAGCAGTATATTTCATTAGAAATGTTTAATTGCCAAAGAGGTAACTTGGGAGTCTAAGTGAAGCAGCCTGAATCCCAACACAACATCAAAAATAACAGCATCCTGAGGTTTAACAGAATGGCTTGAAACTAACGTTAACTCTGAATTTTTGAAAGGCAGATTCTGTCAGTTCAATTATGCTTTGATGTCAGAGAGGAGCTGAGGAAAACACTTGCATGTATACAGACAGAGCAGAACTTGTTTAATGGAAAACTTTAAGGTCTAAGGAAGACAATAAATGCAGGAATTAGTTTTCCAGCAAATTATTTCTCTGTCTATTCTTATTGCTTGCCATGAATCTTTTCTGAGGAATGAAAGTGAACTCTGTTTCAGTTTGTTCATTTCTCTCTCTCTCTCGGTTCTGATTGAAGGAAGAGAAACTAAAATAACACAAATGTGTTTTTTGTTGTTGCTGGGTATTTATTTATTTATTTTGCTGTCCAGTGAAACCGGAAATACCCACTCACTGATAAATAGTCCTTTGTGATAATTTTACAACACTGCACAGGAAATAAAATGTTAAGAAAGACAGATTAGCACCAACCATTTGGGAGCTTAATCATAGTAGTGAAATCTCTCTGTGAATACAGTCACCTCGGTGATGAATAAGACAGGGTATTTTAGTATCTGGATGTTATTTAGATGTTTCGAGATGCAGCGAGTATTACAGCTTTGCATATTTCTAGGTAGCTGTTAAATATCAGCAAAAGATTATGAAATGCTTCTCTGAGGTTAAATGAAAGTTTTGTTTACCTATGTTTATGACAAGTTGAAGTCATTCTACAAATACAGCTACTTTTAGACTCTTGGGGATTGAGGGTGCCCAGCTGTGCAGCAGGGAAGGCAGTGGCTGGCTTTGAAATCGACTTCAATAGCACATTGGTAGAAGGATAATTGCAGGATAAAAATAGGCTGAATAATTGCTAAATAACCCTATTTTTTATGTGTGTGTGTGTGTATGTATATATATATATGGGCTATTTAATGAGTTTCACAACGGGATATGATTATTGCTTCAAGCTCAGATTTTTCACCATCCATTTTGTCTTTCTAAACTTTGCTGTGTAGTCATATTTTTGCAGTATTTTCATTGTCATTGAATATTAGTGTACAGGAAATCAATCTGAAGAGGAAACTGCTCTCATGGCTAATCTTATTGTAGTTCAATGCTATTTTAGAGTGACTTTCCCTAAGAGGGTAGATTGTGAATTTCTGTAAATAGTCACATACGGAGACTTTGGAGATAACATCTGCTTATGTGAAATATTTCTTGTGCTGATATTTTTTCATATTTCAAAATATGAAAGATTTACAGGCACACTAAAATAGAACTAATAGTTAAATTAACTGCTTTTTTTCTCCAATATAGAGTAAAATGAAGTATGCCTAAAGATTTTTCTTGCTCTTTTGCTGAGTTGAAAATAAGTCAGTTAATTCTCAAATTCAACAGAATTGAGAATGACTATCTTGAATGAGATCAGAAACTTTCGTGTGTGTGAATTATTCACATTAGAAATGCATGGGAAGAAAAGTGGATAAAGTTACTAAAATGTCCTTTTACTTACTAATGTTAATGTTGTTTTACTAACTATTATTGTAAATGTGGTTTAGAAATGAGGAACGTAATGTTTCATTATGTAACACAATGTTTAGATTTGGGGTGCAGAAGTCCATTGGCTTATATCTTTTAATAGGTTCAAAGCTATGTATGTATATGTAAAATAAATAAATAAATAGATAAAACATTAAAAAAATCCTTGAACTCATTACCAGATGTGGTAAATATAAAATATCTGAACACTTTTTGTGTGAATTAGCTCAGTGTACAGTTTATTACCTGAGTTATTAATGAGGAACATGTCCTCATTCTTATTTTACGTCTCTCTGAAATCCAAGCAATTCTTGCTTTAAACTATTACAGATTGTCTTAATTTCAGGGCTGAAACAAAATTGCTGAGTGAGATATGAAATTAAGTTTTCATAGACAGTATTCACATTGCATTTTTATTTTAAAAAGGAAATTTTAAATATTACAAGAGAAAGTTAGAAAACTAAACTATTTTGTGTCCAAAATATCGTTTTTAACAGCTGTCTTGTACCATCAGTAAGCATAATAGAACCTTGCTTTCTTAAAGATCTTGACTTTTATGTATATTATTATTATTTTCATACATATTATATATATATACTATATATACATTATAGATATGCATATACTTTTTTTTTTTTTGTGTGTGTGTGTTACAGCTCTCTTTCACCTCATTGGCTCTTCCAATGTTGATGTGAAAAATGCAATGACCTTCAGCGGGCCTGTGGAAGACATGTTCGGGTACACAGTTCAACAGTATGAAAATGAGGAAGGAAAATGGTAAGTCCTTTTTAAGTGTAAGCTCAAAATTATCAGAAGTTGTGCGACTCAGATGGTATACTATTATTTATATGCTATTATTGGTAGTATTATACTGGTATTTATGTATTATTCCCTGTAAATGAGGGTTGGATTTTGTTAGGCTTGGTCGGGCTTAAGCAGTTTGACAGTGCCAAAGAAACCTGCAGAGACTGGAGGAACTGAAAGATGTGTCTTCATTCATTTCCTCAAAGACATAACTGAGTACTCAAAGCAGAAAAATCACCGCTTTGCTAGAGAGGAAAATTTTATGCTGTGTCTGTGTCCACTTTTTTTTTTTTTTCAATTTACTGAACAAAATAATTTATCTTTTCCTGTGTTAATGTATCACCAGTGAAATTGCTTCCACTTTACTTAGCTGTATGATATTTTTTTCTAATAGTTTCTGTCAGTGGTTATCTGCACCTCTGCACCAAGGGTTGTTTTTTTTTTGTTTGTTTTTTTTTTTTATGGTAAGAACGTTTTTGTGTCAGTATATTTAGTGATACTGTACTCTGTCCTCCCTTTTGCCTGGCTAATAATGCCTTTTACTTGTTGCTAGAACCTGGAGCTTTCTTAACATCCCTTTTCCTTGCAGCTATTCTCCTGAATTAGATGTTGCATTTTGATGTGCCCACTAATATCACTGCTTCTCAGTCTCTGAACGAGCAGCTTCTCAGTCTCTGAATGAGCAGCTCCGGAGGATTTTTGCTCCTGTAAACAACCAGACAAACCTTCACAGATCATTGATGGGCTGCAGGGCTGAGTAAAGGAGCATCTCATAAAACAGCTGGGGAATCCTGAGACATCCCTTTATGCAGATTTCTCTGTTTTTCCAAGAGCTGCTGCAGTAACCTCCATTCTCAGTACACCCAACGACCCCTCCAGGCAGCCTGTGACATAGAGGTTTGGCTACAGGTGGGACTACCGTGCAAGGCCTGAGCGGATCCCGTTGGCGAGTGCTAGGCCTGTTGGCCTCTGGCAGTCTGTCTGTCTGCTATGGTGACACAGCCCTTGCTATTTGCCCTAGAGAATGTCCTATAAAATGAAAGTGCTGTCTGCTTTTGAAAATAGTTGTTCCTGATCGTATGGCTTGCAGGATCTTTAAATATACATCTGTATTGTGACTGTGAATGAGTGATACTCGTCATCTTTGCGCTAATTTAGGCCTTCAGGAAATTTCATCCATTCTTGGAGCTGGGATTTTGCAATGTAAGCTGTATGGTTGCAGAGCGGACTAAACCTTTCAAAGGCAAAAAATAATACAAGCCAGAAATGGCTCCTTCACCCATACCTAAAAGAAGGCAATATTCCAAACTAACATGCTAGACCTAAGCATGACCTGACATTAAATTCTAGAGTTTCTGTTAAATTTTCAAGCTTCCAAATTTCTTTCACCACAGTAATGCATAGAACAGGAAATCTGCTTACTGAGAGTTAAAAATTCAGAACTTTGTGATACTTCATCAGGTGTTAAAACACCACCCGGATATCACAAAGGTAGAGTTCGGTAGACCTCTCTTGTTTCTCAAGTCCCGTATAATATCCCCAGTGCAAATAAACAAAAGAATCTTTCAAACCACTTCTGTCTGTTCACAGGGATTGCTCTTTCTTTTTGAGAAAACAGCAGCAGGGACCACAGTCCTGCTGAGCACTGATCTCTGCTGGGATGTCTTTCACACTCAGCTTCAACGTGGTTAAATGGAAGTCAAAGATGCTGAAAGAGTGTGGTAGCTGCTTGTAAGTTTTAGTGTAAAAACATATGTTGCAGCATATCACTTGAAAAATATCAGACAGATCCATACCCAGAGCATTTTATTTTGCTTTAGAAGTTATTAATTTAAAAAACCTTGAGGGACTGCAATGAGCTGTTCCAGGATGTTTGTTTAGAGGCTGAATTATGTACTGAGTTTAAATTTTCCTTCTGTCTCTTCACAGGCTGTACTTTACATACATTTCCCTATTATTCACTACCTGTTCATTAAAATATCTTCTATCTGGACTTTTAAATGTATGATTAAAGGTAAAAAATATTCACTCAGTAACTCCTCACAGTCAAGTGAGTGTCTAGGAGCAAATCCTATTGAAATATCCTATTGAAATGATGGGATTTCTATGTTTCCAATGTGTGCTGTGAATTCTAACTTAATGTGAGCTCTTTACACATTATTAGTCAATTATTATTTGCTGAGAGATATTTCCTGGGATATTTAGTGTAGCTAATGAAGATTTGAGAACAAAACAGTTTGCATCTCTAAACAGCATAAGTTTCTGCTGAAAAATTTTCCTCGATTTAGAGTTGAGAAGAGCAATTTCTGATCATATCAAATTTTGAAAAAATAAATCAACACTCTATGCAGGATAAAAAAGCCTTGAAATTATTGCTTTTACTAATTGTAATAATAATATTTTATCATTAGGGAGAGGGGGAAAAGATATACTGCTGGCTTACATTATTTGAGGAAAAAAAAATTCTTGGGGTACTTGTTAGTATCTGCTTTCCACATTTAGTCTCTCCCTAGCATTAAAAACACATTATTTTCTAAAATGCATTAATGATCGAGGAGATATTATATAAAGCAGGTATTTCCTTTATTGCTTGTAGTACTTTTCATCCACCAATGCCCCTTTTATTTTCCAGTGGGGTGTGTGTGTGGTTTTTTTGTTGTTTTTGTTTTGTTTTAATGTTATTCTATTGTGTAATTTGGTATATAAGCAGGCTTCCTTTCAGTGTCCTTTCTTACAGAGGAAATAAAAAGTCATCTTTTCCCTGCATCTGAACTAACATGGTAGATGCTTTTCTTGCTATATCCTGCACTCCTCAGAGAGCTGGCAGTATCTGTGTTCTCTGTGAGTTGTATTTGCTGTCTTGCATGCCTTTTAAGACTAAAGAAAGTTCAAATAATGTATTTCATTTGCAGGGTACTTATTGGTTCTCCATTAGTTGGCCAACCTGAGAAAAGAACAGGAGATGTATACAAATGCCCTGTAGGAAGGAGCAGCCAATCACCCTGCATAAAACTGAACTTACCAGGTATGAAAGAAAATAAAAGCTGTGTCATCTGGAGGAATAGTACATGTCAAGTCTGTGATTTTTGGCTCAAAAATTGTTTCTGTAGCAAAAATTTCTTTAGGACTCCAAAACCAAATCTGAAGGAAGTTGTGTTTGTAAACATCAAAAAATATTTTAAAACATCTCATTGCCCTTTGGGAAACATGCTGATAACTTTAGAATGGACAGCTGGCCCTGTTGCCAAAACATTATTATGACTGGCATTAGTTGACTGTGGTCAGCAGTCCTGGCAGAAAGGCTGCGGAGTACAGTTTCATGGCTTACCCTTTCCAAGGCTTTTTGAAGCCCAAAGCCTCTGTAATGCCATCAGTAGGTTCTCGAGAAACCAGGTAGGCAGAAGAGGCAGGAGAACCCTGGTAAGGTTCAGGATTCATCAATCTTTTGCTCATGTTGAGAGATAGTGGCTGTAGACAAGAAGAGACTCTACAAACCTGAAACCTTCCACTAAAAATATATCATTTTATGAGATAAAAAATTTATGAGAAAATATGAGATATGATATATCTCATTTATTTTCTAGTTTCTCTTTTTCTTTGAAAAACTAATGCCAGCAATGTAAAATAAAAATTTATAAATAAATAAATAAGGTGTAATTCATATATATCAGGACAGGAAGTAGGTATTTTGTTTGTTTCTTTTTTTTTTTCCTAATGAACAACACTTTGTGAACAGTAATCTCTTGCTTTCATTGTGCTGTTATTTTTACTTTTTACTTTTTTTTTTGCGGTTCAAGAAAACTATTTGAGACAGTGACCCAGACAAATTTTCTGGGATAAAAGCCAGTCTTAGATTTTTTTCTTGTTCTTTGCAGTTGAAGGGGGAGGAGGAAGGGTGCTAAAATACTTGATGGAACCAATGTGAGTCTGTGCTTTATTTTAGAAGCTGGAAGCTCTATGTTAGCGGATATATACTTTAACATTTTGTTTTCACATTCTCAAATACTTAACATTTTAATCTATTTATAGCTGCTACTTCAGTTCCTAACGTCATGGAAGTAAAAGAAAACATGACTCTTGGAACAACCTTAGTGACTAACCCGAAAGGAGGCTTTCTGGTAAGAAAAAGGTTATTGCGAGCTTTAAAATAAGTTTGTATTTTCCCTAGGTACCATACCAAACATTTCATCCTTTTTCATCTTTTAAAGGCATGTGGACCACTTTATGCTTATAAGTGTGGGCGTTTGCATTACACAACTGGAGTTTGCTCTAATGTCAGCTCCACTTTTGAAACTGTCGAGGCCATTGCTCCATCTGTGCAAGGTATGCATGCCGCAGGAATTCTTCTCTGTCTGAAAATGCCAAGTGCCAAGTAAGACGAATGTATACACACGGGCATACCAAAAAGCATGAACCACTTTCCTTAGCTACCAGCATTACCAAGTTAAGTAAATGTTTTCATTGTCAGTATATAACCTAAATTCTTGCTAATTTTGGAATTTATCTCAGTATAAACCATCGTTAGAGAGCTATGCAATATCCAAACATACTTGCTAAAAATAGTTGCTTATGTTTTCATTTATGGCCACAAGATTCCTTTCAAATAATGACAGTATGCTGTCAAGACCTAATACCCAATCTAGTAACACAGATAAAATCTTAAAGACCTGGTCCACTGGAAAATCAAGCAGGAAGAGTGCAAAATTGAAGGAAACAGGGGTTAACTGGTAAGTATTCCAATTATGTGATTATGTAATCCCGTTCTTAAATTTCCACTTGTAAAAAGGCGCTTTGCTGCTAAAGGGAATGACAAACCATGTAAAATATAATGCAAATTTGTTGAATTACAGTTTGTGTGAAACAGGATGTTTCGGCCCTACCAGTGAAGGGCATGTTTCTTTTACTGATCACAACAGAAAGTGGAGCTATGAGTGAGTATGTATTTGGTCTTCATTTGTCTCAATTCTTATGCCTCAATTTGTGTTGCAGAGTGTAAGACCCAGTTGGATATTGTCATAGTGCTTGATGGTTCCAACAGTATTTATCCATGGGAGAGTGTCACAGCCTTCCTAAACAGCCTCCTGAAAAACATGGACATAGGTCCCCAGCAAACACAGGTAAAATGGTGCATATTATATTTGTGTTTATCTTGCAGAAAAAAATAGGATTTACAGGAAATAGGATGGGAGCAACATCTGTGGTTAATAGAGCTTATGGCAGTGGGGTACTAAAACAAAATAGCTGGAATTTCAGCGAAGTCCCTCTCCAAGTAACTTTATCAGAGAGGTTTTCTCTCTCTCCGGCTGTGTAGGCTGTTTGGAGAAACTGAATTTCTAATCTATAGGCAAAAGTTAAGTGAGGCCGTTTGAACATTGCCCTTTCCCATTTCCTTCCTTTCCACAACCACTTCTTACCTCTGTTCTTCATAGCAGAAAGGTCTCTGCTGCTCCTCTGAGGCACACAGGCATGGTTCAAGTTCTCTTGGGTTGCAAGATCTGTGGCACAGTGCTCAAAATTTTGTATCATGGAGTACTAAGTGTATAGCTTTTGAACATTTGAAATCAGAATTAATGAGTGAAGTGACTGTAAAGCAGCATGTCTTTTTTATTAATGGCAGAGGCTGCATTTATATAATAAATGGAGCAGGCCAAATTCCCATCTGCTATAAATCAGCACAGTTTCATCAGAAGTAATGGAGCTACAACCAATTATCCCAGCTGAGGATATGACTTATGTTTCACAGTCTGCTGAACAGGGTATGAAAACAGCAGTGTGAGCAAAGCTCAAGGAAAGGAATAACAGATGTCAATACCTTTTAACACAGAAAGTCTTATTAATAGTATAGGAAGAAACTTGGCTTTTCTTTCATTCTTCCCTTTCCTCCCTTCCAGAATTTATGATTTCACATGCCACAGGCTACTATTTAGTGTAGTGTCAACTTCAGGTTCACTCCAAATTTCCAGGCCGCGTCTAAAGCTCCTTAGACTGCCTCCCCAAAGGAGAGCACAAGTGGATGTCAAGGATGCCTCAGTCCACAGAGAGCATCTCCTTCATTTTCAAAGTTAAGAGGTTTGGGAGTTACTACCCAGCTCTCCTGTTGGCTGTACTCAACACTGGCCTGATAATTATCTGCTTGCTTATAGGCTTTCAAATTTACAGTTGTGTCCTGTTATTCTAAACATACTACTCTTCCATATATTGTAAGAAAGAGGGGAAAGCACTTTGTTAAGTTTACCAGAAAAGAAGGAAAGATTCCTCTTGGTCCATAAAGCTGGTGATTACTCAAAAAGTGACATCTTGGGAAAATATTTCAAACTGAACTTCCCAGCACTTGGCAATGGCAGCATGGAAATCATCACAGCCTTACACCCAAAGAGCTTCTTGTGAGTTGTGCACAGGGCAATGGGTTCTCCTGCACCTTCACCCTTCTTGCTCACCCTGAAATTCTCAGATTTTTACATTGCCACACCTCTCTTATTTTTGTTTCTGGAATCCAGTCTTGTCTGTGCAGCTCACATACCAAAGGGTCACTTGATGATCTGCGCTGCAACATCCAAACATCTACACCTACAGAATCTCTCTTTCCAAGATTTGGGGAAAGTACCCCTTTTCTCAAATGTACACTTATTCATGCACTCAAGTACATGCCAATCTTTACCAACTGATTGCTAAAGAAGAGAAACTTTCGAGATGTAGATAAGAATGGCAAAGTGAAGGGGAGAGAATGATTGAAAAAGGCAAAAGCTAGATGGAATTTTCTCGGAACTTCTTACCTTTCCTCCTCCCCAGACTCCTACGCTGTGGCCTTTCTCCTTACACCATGTTTGAGAATCCTGCCATAGCCAAAAGCAGTGAGGAAAAGTTTATACTGTCTCCTCTATCCACACCTTCTGCTTCCTCGCAAATCGTAGTTAGAGACTACTGAGTGGGGAGAGAAGAAAAGGCAGAGACAGAGCAGGTTTGTGTCTCCCCTCTCCTCTAGCAATGCTGAGGTAGAAATAAAGGAATAGTTGTTTACTTTCTGCCTCTTTGAACTGATATTTACCATGGACTTTTTTGAGTATGTTGGAATTAAGTGGATTTCCACTGGCTTCAGTTTGTGTTTTCTTGCAAGGGAAAGGAATGAGGCGATTACAGGATAAGTCTTTGGCAGCTTGGGTGTGACTTGTTCAAAGTAATGTTTTGATTAGAGGCTTGGGAAATTTTTTTTCTCCATTCTTGTTTACCCCTTCCATGAGCAAAGGCTAAGTCAGAAGAGAAGAGAATGCCTCAGAGTCCCAGATTTGGAAAAGTTGAAACTGAAAACCAGCAGATTCAGACGCAGAAGTTGTTTACTTTTTTCTTTTTTCTCCTTTTTTAACTTTTTTTTAAGTACTTTCTTCCCTTCTTCATGCACTATTGCTTGTTGAGATACTTATCCTGAAATAGGGATAAGGGAAGTAAAGGAAAAGAGAAGATAGAGAAGTGGGGAAAGAAAAGAAGGAAGGAAATGAGAAAAATGGCACAAAAAAGGAGGAGCAAAATACTGCTCATTACCTTATTACTTGTTTTAATGCAACTACAGTGCAAGATCGCTTTCACTTTTCTCCTGTCTTTTAACTTCTGTAGAGATAATTGCCTGTATAATATGAGGGTGTATTTTTAGCCCCTGTGTATAGGATATATATATAGCAAACTTCTGTGGCAGAAGACTACCAAAAGAGAAAACAGAACACTTTATGTTTAATTCCGGCTTTAGAGTTGTATTGGAATGGCATTCAGAAATTTTCACACATATTTTATTGTTGCATTAATGTGGAACAATAGCTGACACAGGCAGCTACAGATTTTTGGCCTCTATCTTAGTATGTCTCAGAAGGGGCTATATCAATGGACTAATAAATCTTGCCACTTACATTATACAGCTTAAATCTTATGATAACTTTTATCTTCAGGAGAATGGTACTGCATAAAAGAGTTACAAAAAAGATACAGGATGAAGAAAGGTTTTTAGAAAGTTTTAAAGGTAATTTATGTCTAAGTTTCTAGGACCATCATAGACCAAACAACATAATTCAACTAACTCAACTTTGCTTTGATTAAGGAATTTTTAGCAAGATCTCCATATAACCGAATATATTGTCTTTTAGTGTTTTACAAGGGTTCTCTGGTTTTCTTTTACCTTCTCTATGATTTCAGTTCTCTACAGACAAAAAGATTTCTCATTCTCCTCCACTTCTCCACTGGGAATATTTAGTGACATTGCTTGATACTAAATGGTTTCTTTTTTTTTTTTTTCCCCTCTCTCTTTGAATGAATAGAATTTTTTCATAATAATTTCATAATAATAATCCAGAATATGCTTTCCAAATAAGGGATGTGTTCACTAATAGAAAGAACTAACAGAAGAATAATTGACCTAAAAAAAATTTTTTTTTTCCTCGAAGTAGAACAATCCTTTACTTGCCTGTCCTTTCTTACAACACTTTTTTCAGAGGAACTTGAGACAGTTAAAAATTATTCCCTTGTGTAATATAAAATCGATGAAATGCTAAGGCAGAGAACATAAACTTAGGAATTAAAAAGATGTTCATTAGATTGAGGCTAGTAATGCTGGGAAAAATATTAGGCTTCCTGGAGCAGAACAGACTTAACGTTCTTCTGTGTAATACTATTGCGTTTTCTAGATTTTAAGTTAAACCAAGTCACTGCAGATAAGGAATGCTTGTACTTATCTTTCCTAGTGTCATGCCAAAGTAATGGAGTTTGAACAAGCTTATTATCCCATAAGGGAACGTTTGTGTCACTTAGAGCTTTCTGTTATACTAAAGGGCTGCAGAAGTCCAATAGTCCTTTGCTATTAGGTAATATAATATATAATATTACTCAGGATATATTTGATATTATTAGAGTATATTTGAATATAATATCTTTAAAATATAGTTAAATATTAGCTATTAGAATATAATTGTAATTTTAAAAGGTGGACTTCGTTCTGTCATCTTTCAGCAGACTGGGATATACAACCTAGTCACATTTTGCTATTTCCAGGGAGTCTTAGGCTATCCCTTCTGAGGAATGACTCCTTTTGATGCCCTGAAATATGCAGAACGTGATGATCTCTGCTCTCAGGCTTAGTCCTAGTAGAGAGTCCCCAGAACAATTGTATCCCATGAGAGAGCCACAGCCCCCCACCCCCTTCCTTCCTGATTTACAAGCCCTGCAGCACACTGCGTTTCCAGATTCAGATGTTCTTCCTACTCACTTCCTGAGAAGGAAATGCTCAAAATGCTTACTTGCTGGGATCATGGACAGTGTTTCCTTTCAAATAGGAAATGATACGACTCAGCGCTTCAGCCTTTAAACCTTTTAGGAAAAAGATGAAATCTGTATGGGTCCCATGTATTGTGAAACTGGCAGTTACTTTCTACTGCAGTCCTGGCAGCAGCTGAAAGTCAATCCTTGGTACCAATAAATCCTCAAAGTTGTGGATTAGGAGTCTGTGATTCCACATATGGTTTGCAGGCGCAAACCGGTATCTGGCTACACTTGTGCATGTTCCTAGAACACATCGGGCACTCTTCCTGTAGAGCAAGCATGATGAAAACCTGTTATTTATCATCAATTAATAGAGATATTTTTAAATGACCAACAATANTTTGTATGAAAGAGATAACCACAGGTTTCCTAGCTGCTACTGCATGAGGTGGAAGACGAGAGAGAGAGAGAGAGAGAGAGAGAGAGAAATCTGGCATGGACTTAACCTAGAGAACATAAATGATGGCTGCAAGTTTCCTTGGAGTGTTTCTTGCAATTTGGATATATGCCAATATGCCACAAAATAGGTGCCTTGGAGGCAAAGGGTTGAAAATTTTATCTTTCAATAGAGGCAGAATCACTCCCAGGAGCAACGTGTGCGCCCCAGCCTTTTGTGTAAACCAAGCAAGAGCTGCAGACTGCTCAGAATTGATACGCTGCTCTCCACAGCAACGCAACAGCCTCTGGGCATTCTCGGTTATGGTGAAGAAGGACATGTTTCAGAGAGAGAGTTAAAGTATTTTAAAAGGATGCAATGTGTCATAAATTTGGACTTATATATGTTTTTTCAGTTCTGATTATGTTTTTGAAAGGATATAGAAATCAAGTGGATAGATTTTGCCACTACATACTGCTATAAGTATATCCATAATCTCATGTAATTAGTTTTTATAATAAGCCTGATAACGTTGTTGAGTATCAGATATTTATCCAACTCTAATGCTTTTACTACAAGTCACCCTTCTGGTTTAAAAGCAAGCAATGAATGCCAAAAAATATAGTGCATAAACTGAGAGGCTATGAAAGCAGCTCAAAAAACACCTATAAAGCAATTCCCAAGTATGTACTAAGCCACTTCTAAAATAAAATGACTGCATAAACATCACAGGTCTTATTGATCTTCAATACCTAAATGCTAGACTGCTTTTAATAATAGATGAGTGAGACATAAATATGTCACGTAATACTACATTATCCTAAATAACACCTATAAATTGTCAAGTATAACATAAAATTGAAATATGCTAATGGAACATTGTGTGGTATCTTCCCTGTAAAAGCTGTCAAGAACCTGTCAGAGCATTAAAACAGACTGAGATGAATGAGAAAAATTAATTAATATATAAGAATATTGCTTATCTTCCTTTCAGTTTACATTTCATAGCTGCAGTAGGTTCCCTCAGGCTTGTGGTTTGGTTCCAATTGCCTGTGTTGTTCTTTCACACAAAGACTTGTCTTGCTATGGTCATTTTGAGTTTTCCTCTCATTGCTCCATTCCAGGAGGCATCATTTTATTCAGATGTTTGTTGGGCTTATCTTGGCTTTCCTCCTGCTGGGAAGAGGGCCACATATCCTGTTGTCTTCATCAAGACACGGGCATGTTGGTCTTCCTGTCAACCTGAGGGCATAGATTTCTCATTGCAGTGCTTGTCTAGGTTAAGGATAAATATCCTGTTGAATGCAGGAGTACTGTATTTGGAAAGGAACAAGAATGTGAGTGAGACATGTTCTTGTATACTATATTGAAAACTATTTTAAAAACTTGAGATTGATGGTTAGGGCATTGGTCTGCCATGGCCTAGAGGAGAGCAGAGTTGCATCCCAGGTTACTGCAAGTCAGGAACAGTGAGGAGTTAAGCCTGCTTCTGCCTTTGTCCCTATTTTTATTAAAAAGAATTTAAAGACTTCAAAAATGAGATTGAATTGTATTAGTCAATATAGCTTTATATATAGCTACTAGTCAGTATAGCTTTATGTATGTATAGAAAGGCATTTTTCTCTCTGAAAGAGGCTGACAAGGCGTAGATGTTTTCCTTAAAGGTGGAAGATTTTTAACATGAACTCTTTATGTTTCAGGTTGGAATTGTTCAGTACGGAGAAACTGTGGTCCACGAATTTTTCCTTAATGCATACTCAACAACAGAAGATGTGATGGCTGCAGCCACAAGAATAGTCCAGAGAGGTGGTAGACAGACTATGACAGCCCTCGGAATAGATGCAGCAAGGTATGCTCATAAAATATTATGAAATCCTGGATAAAATAGAAACAAATATAAACAGATATGGTGATAGTTTGAATTTTCTAAATTTTTATTTTTATAAATTGAAAATAAGATGGCTGGCATCTGACTTTTGTTTAGCTAAGCAAATAGGCTTTAGAGCAAAAGGAAATAGGCTTTTTAAGCAAAAGGAAATCCCAACTTATGCAAAATAGAGAATAAATGCAAAATCAAACTCCCAGATGAGTGATCAAGGCAGTTATCTGTTCCCACTCCTAGCTAATCAAATTTGGTTATGGACTGTGTGAAAGATGAGGAATGAGAGTACAATTATAAACGAAGAAAGTGAGGGACACTAGATACCGTACAATTTTGACCTCATTCTGCACTAACTGAAATCAGTAGTTTCTACCATTTGCTGAAATGGGCAGTGAAAATTTGCTGTTTGTTTTCCATTTCAAGAAATGTGCTTGCATAGTCTTTTAAAATGTTCATAGTGTTTGTATTAACACACAAAAATATCTAAAAATGGACTAACTCAGTGCTATGCATGAATACAGCAATGCTCTACATTGTTATATATTTTGCATCTCTTTTTTTTCACTTTTCTTCTTTTCTCTTTTAATTTCTGGTGTAACCGGGTCTTTTTTTCCGGAAAAGAATGCATCCTCCCTTTCCAAAAAAAACATATGTTTGAAATGTGTAGCATTTTTTTTGATGAACTATTCTAATTATCTGACCCAAGTTTTGTTGATATTACTGTTTAATCAAGTTCCAACATATTTAACAGCCATTTAATTTAGAAGCAAGTAGAGACTTGAGGGAGGGTCTGGGCAAATTCATGAAAGTAGAGACAACTCAGAATTGCTAAATACATAGAAACCACATGTAACTCCAAGTCTCTGAGCACCACAGAGTACTGCAGACTGGAATATAGAGGAAGCTTCCTCTGTGCTTGCACTCTTACTACTCATCCACTTTTAGCCACTGTCAAAGGTGGATCTTCTTTTACAACTGTGGGCAGTGTCAGGCAGAAGCGTCCTGTGAGCTTTTTCCAGTAGGAAATTCAACTCTTCTCCTCTAGATCCCTAAGGCAGCCTCACTTTTTATGGTACTTTGTATAAATGGAGTCTTGTTCTGGCTTGTGAGAACAGCCCTCTAAAAACATTAGTGCCAGTTTCCCCCATCCACAGCTGTAGAAATCCCCAGGCCAGCCCCAACTGCCTCCACTCGCTTGCAACCTACTTCTGCCACATCCACAATGTCAAACTTTGCTTTCTAGATGTGGGAAGGTGCTAGCAAGTGAATAAATAACCTGACCACTTGAACTGCTGGTATAAAGTGGAAATAGTTTCTCTTTCTTTGTGTATAGATTTTGGGGAAGGAAAATTGTGTGTTTTTTTTTTTACATTGCCAGAAGTTTATCTGAGTAGGAGAAGAATTCTTTGCCATCCAGCATTGTTTTATGCCATCAGGTATAAATGTGTAAGTAATGAATGAATACTTGTGAAACTCTTTGGGTGCAAACTGCAATATAAGTTTCAGTTGTTGTTGTTTGCATTTGTTCATGGGTGATATTCATTTCCTTTTCCAGCTTCCTGAATTTATATTAAATGTTTTAGTTTACCATTGAGTCTGCAAAAATGATGTGTGCGCTGAATGCTGGCTTTGGCCTTCTTCAAACCTTTTTATAGGAAAGAGGCCTTTACCGAGGCTCGCGGAGCGCGAAGAGGAGTACAAAAAGTAATGGTTATTGTGACTGACGGGGAATCGCATGACAACTACAGGTTAAAAGATGTGATTGATAGTTGTGAAGAGGAAAACATTCAGAGATTTGCTATTGCTGTAAGTGAAATGTAATGTGAAAAATATGAATCTTAAAAGTGTGTTTCATGTTGAAAATGTAATGTCTGCTAAAAAAAAATTATTTCAAGGAGTCTTTATAGAAGTATAATCATTTGAGAGGTAACATGAGATAAAAAAGCTTAAAAAAATAATGATTTACTTTCTGATTTTACAGCACATAAAAAGCTATCTGTCTTTATGATGGTGACAGGTGTGTGTGAAGGAAAAGATAGACGACTGAGGAGCCTATAAATTCCGTTTTTTTTGTTTTGTTTTGTTTTGGGGTTTTTTTTGGTAATCGCAAGAGTGAACGGAGTAGTTGGTTTGAATCTTCTGAGCGTTTGCTAAAGACTCATTACCCAGTATGTTTAAAAAAAAAAAAAAACCCCAAAATATAAAAAAGATTTATTCACATCTGTTCTGTGTGTTCAGATTCTAAAGATGTTGTTTTCATGTTTAGCAAACTCAGTAGCTCAATGCGAGGATGAGCATGATGGATGTTAACTCACATAGACCAATATGGAGACATTAAGGACAGATTTTGTGTGAACTCTCTGCTGTTTCTATATTCTATTAAAGAATCATCTGTTTGGGTTTTTTTTGTTTGTTTGCTTTCTGGTTAATTTTTATACTGTATTGGATTTTTTTCTCTGTCCATATCTCTCTGTTTCCTAACAAGAACACCTCTCTATGTTCCCTGTTTTTGACTGCAAAGCAAATGATTTCCAACCCCACAAGCAAATGAAATAGTATAAGTATCCTTTTCTTCTTTTATATTAAACCTCTGGAAGTATTGTAACCAGTTGCTCAAGTAGTTTGAGGCTACTAAGATACAAAGGGGTATTTTGGAACTAAACATTTTCAAAAAAAAGATGTAAGCTTTAAATTTTTTTAAAAAAAGTATAAAACTAGAGCTTGACTGCATTAGCTCACAGAGTTTCAGGAGGTTTCTTCATAAAGCTAGAGGTCAGTAAATTAAAGTTCCTTACTGAAACACAGTAATTTTTGGCAATGAAATTGTTATCTAGACCTAAATTTCAATTGCTCCAGTGTCCAGGAATGCTAGCACATGGAATTTTTGACTCCCCTCGCAAAGCAAGTAAGTGTTTAGAGCTTTTTTTTTCTGTGAAATTCAGTTAAGTATTCTTCTGTCTGGGAATTAAAGCAAGTCATTTGTTTTCTGGGGCATGCTGAGTTTTTATGACAGCAGTGTAATAGCTGGGAACTAAATTTGAAGTCTTTTAACCCCAATGGAGTCATTAACACTGAATGCAAGTAGTATCATTATATGTATTTATAGGGCTGTAGATTTGCATGCAACAAAGAAAAACTGTCCTGTGCCTTATTAGGCTTGTCGTTAGTTGTCCACATGCTGCGTTATGAGGAGAACTGGTGGAACCTATGCAGAAGCCACTGCAATTGTGTATTCTGTTCTTTGTTTTGCTTTGTTTTGTTTTTCCCCAAACTAGCGACTACGTGAACAAGTCATTAGAATTTTATAAAGGAAGGGGGATAAAAGGACAGCTGAGGTTAGCAGACATAGCCACCAAAGCAACTGTGGGGCGTAATGGTCGGTATTCTAAGAAAAAAAAAAACTGAGACCTCCTAAGTTCTGTTCTCACTGAAGAAAGAATGACCTCTAATCAATTCACACTAGAAAATTGAGGGAGGCTTTAACAGAACAAATTAAGGTTAAGAACGATTTCCCAGTATTCTCTGACAGCGTGCCTCGAACTTATCTTTAAAGTATGAAATATATCCTTGATGTTTTCTTTCTTTCTTAGATTCTTGGCAGTTATAGCAGAGGAAATTTAAGTACAGAGAAATTTGTGGAGGAAATAAAATCAATTGCCAGTAAGCCTACTGAAAAACATTTCTTTAATGTCTCAGATGAATTAGCTCTTGGAACTATTGTTGAAGCATTGGGAGAGAGAATATTTGCACTGGAAGGTAGGACATTTCTTTACATTTTACTTCACACTTGCATTACATCTGAACCAAATACTAGACCACCTAATCTGGTATTTCTTTGTAAGGTATTGTGCTGCATAAAATGTATTATACATATATTATGCTGATCATAAAGATATTTAACAATAGCTATCAAAAAAAATAATGACATATGTTTAGATGAGTTAGAGTAGATGTAGGCAGTAGCCTAGAAGGAGCATAAGCATTGCTGTAGTAAAAATCATCATTTTACCCTAGTTAAATAGAAGGTTGTCTTTCCCTAGGTAAAAGAGCATTGCAATATCATATCCTGGATTTCACCATGATCATGTATTCATCTGCCTACACTTTTAAGTTCTCCTTTTGATGACAATATACTTTGATATGCAAATGTTGTACACACAGTGTATAGAGTGAGTAGGATATCTCTTTATTTTAGAATTTTTCATGTTATCCAAATTTTAATAGCAAAAAGTCACCATGTCATAATGTCCACTGACTTTCACCATCCAACTTGGGCAACATTGTCCAATGCTGTTTTAAGCATGCTACTAGTAACAGAAGACTAAATGTAGTAGTTATAAATTATCTTGGCTATCTCTGAGAGCTTAAGTGTCATACAAGGAAAACATCTGTTTGGACTTATTTTTTTCAACATCTCAACTTTCCAAGTAGCTGAAAAAGTGCAGTTTATAGTTGGAACAAAGAATAATGTTGATTGAATGCCAAGAAATAATAAAGAAATAAAAGATTATTTTAAGTTATTTTAAACTTTAGTTATACTTGAATATATTTAGGTATTTTGATTGCTTGATCAATTATTAGTATTTTCAGTGGACTGTTAATAAAGTTTTTTTTCTAGTGTATATATTCTTTTACAACTCCTTTCATGAAGTATTTTGTTTCCTCACTTGTAAAACAAAAAGTTCTTTGAAGAGAATTTAATCTCTGTAAAGATCAAAGTTTAGCCCACTTAAGCGTATTAAATACTTTTAAGTTCATTGAATAGGGGCTGTCTTAAGTACCTGCTTAATGGGCAGAATAAACTTTCTATGAAGAAAATAGTTGGTTGAAGCTTAGAGATAATATTTCAAATGTAAGGGGACAACAAAAATCTAAATTTTCAGTCTGTGCTCTGTATTATTAGAAAAGTGAGAAGATTCGTTGTCTTTTACTCATAACCATTAAATATACTGGATATATAATAAAAAGTTAATCAGCTGCTTTACTAGTCCAGGACAACTAAGGATATGATGATAAAATCTGAAGTGATTGAACTTCTGGACACCGTCAGACCATGTATCTGTTTCTTATTTTTTTACAGCATTAGCTGGTTAATTCTGGCCACCATGTCCCTCAGAATTTTGTGCTTTCAGTTTGTTACACCTAAGTATCAAAAAGTTGTGCAGTAGTCCTTGAATTCAGCGGTTTAATTTTCCGAAAAAAAAAAAATGCAGCAGCAAATGTGTATTTTTTGAGTATTATTATTTTTGTTTAACATAAACTTTTTATAAGCTATTAGGATATCTATGGCTTGATATAGATGCCTATTTTTTTTAAGTTTTATCTTAGACGTGCTAGTATTATAGAAAATATATGTTCAAATAAAAATTTTAAAAAAATAAAAAGAGGAGCTAGGTAATTTCACCACACTCCTTGGCTTTCCCTTCCTAGATCTGTATTAGGAGTTCAGAGTTTACACTGAGGTTTCTATGCATGATATCTATGATACAAGACAAGAAATGATGCCCCCTTCTGTTCCCATGGAATTCCCAGAAATGGCTGCATGGGAAATCAGAATGGAATTGAAATATCTTAGCTTTAGCTTTATGTCAAAACTTAATGAGATGGAGTTGTAGCCAGTGTTGCTTGCGCTGGAGTTAAAATGTGCTGATTAAATCCATTTCTGTTGATTCTTCAGCAATAGTTTCCTGTCCCATCCAAAGTAGTTCCGGAGATACATTATTCTGGAGAAAAATAGACTGTTTCTGTCTCACCCAGCTTTCTTATGACAAACCCAGTCCACTGGATGTGTGCAATCTGGAAAAGATGAATTAACTGTATAGCTGAGTTAAGTCCTACACATAACAGGGAGGTGATAGGAAACTTGATTCTTGGAATTCTGTATCTGAATGCATTTTAAGTTTTCAACCTGAAAACCCTCACACTAATGTAGTAGTACATTAATTTTTTTTTTCTCCCATGATTTCTTGTTTACTTTTGGGTTTTGGTCTTTAAAAAAATCAACAAAGGAAAGAAAAGAACGTTTAAAAATCAAATCCAACAAAAACCCGTGCTTGACAGCCAGTGCATTTTTACACATAATCTTTTTCATATGCGTCTGTGTCTAATGGCATGGACTTCTGGTTTTAACAGCAGTTTTAAGTTTTATCCAGTACGTAGGCTGGCACAAGTGTTTTTGACAAAATAGCCTTGGTAGAATGCTTGGCAGTCTGAAATTCAATGGAAAGTTAGACTGGGGGCTGTTATCTAAGCAGCAGTCAGATCTGCACGTACTAACAGTAGCAGCATTGTCCTCTGCCGGCACTTACAAGAGCCCCGTCTCTCTCAAATCGTTAAAGAACATCCTTTATTGAATGATTAATGCTGTCACTGAAGAATATTACTTATAAGCAAATACACAACTTGGGAATTTTATACTTAAAAAGGATTTTTTTTTTTTTTTTTTTCAGCATTAGTAAAGCAGTTATGTCTTGTGAAATTTGATGGTCTCTGTTTGCTTGTCAAACCGTCTGTGTTTGAGAACATGCCTCCCTCTGATGGCTGGTCATAAATCCCCACAATTGGCAAAAATATCACGTCCAAGTGAACAACCTGTGTGGTTCAGTTGTCAAATTTCACACACTCTTTTTATTTTTGGTAGTCTTACTAGTCTGAACATCCTGCCCCCATAGCTTGCTAGGCATCAGTGTCCTTTGCACTGTTGAAAGTTTGCCTCAGTATTCAAGTGGTAACAAATTGTGAATTCTGCCTGGATAAGCCTCGGAATAGACTTTATAGTTCCTCTCCACTTCCTGTTGCTTCTATATGTTGCTCTGAAGGAGGAATCAATATGCATAATATAGTTAACTTCATGTATTTGTTGTGCCAGAATAGTCACTGAGTACTGCTTTTGAGTAGAGTAAAAGACAAAACTTTCATGAAGAGATTTCCTGTGTACCTGAGAGCAAAAAAAAAAATTAAAATGCAGTCCCTTTAGAGCATATGACTACCTGAAAAAAAATGTCAGGAGTGCTAAATCACTTGACTCATTTTTTTAAAATTCAAAGACATTTAAAAGAAACAGGAAGATTTCCATCTTTCTGAGATGGAGCTGTTTCTGAGAAGGATTACGGTTTCCAAGCCCCTCCCTGAAGCTTATGAATCTTGGACAGCTGAAATTTTCCTACCTTGTTTTTTTACAGAGGTTCATACAATCCAAACATCAAATATTTCTTGATTTAAATTTTAGCAGTTGCCTAAGAATTTTTGTTTACTTGAATACAAGGCCAGTATTACATGGATGAATTTTTATTGTTCAAGTGGAAGATGGCTTGACCATATTAATCAAACATTCCAAACATATTTACCATCAGCCTGAGGTCAAATCTGGTCAGCTTTAGTCCAGAAATATTTGTTGGACAAGTTGTAATGCATGGCCTTAAAATGGAAATGGCTTCTCATACTTAATGGTAGCGTTTAATACACAATGCACTTTCTGTATTTATTGCAAAATTCCACATCAAACTACTCTCTCTGAATATTCTATTTAATTATGCTCTCCATTACTGTCATATTAAAATGTGCATTGCATTAGTTAGGTTTTTTTTTTTTTTTTTTTTTTTTTTTTTTTTTTTTTTTTTTTTTTTTTTTTTTTTTTTTAAATGAAATTTATTTATTAAAAAAATACATTTCTGTTTAATAGCAACAACAGACCAGCAAGCAGCCTCATTTGAAATGGAAATGTCTCAGGCTGGTTTCAGTGCTCATTATTCTCAGGTAAGTGAGCTGTTTAAAAATTACAATTCTTTTTCAATGTAGATTTTTATTAATAATGGCATGAATTAGGTATGAGTATTCAGAATTCTTCATACAATTCTGTTACTTGTTTGCTGTCAGAAGTTTTGGATTTTCCTATAATTCAGTTAGTCTTTGTAAAATGTCTGTAAAGAGTAATTATAAACTATAGTTCATAGGAGAATAAATCATCATTAAATCATTAAATTATTCTATAAAATGTTAATAGCTATGTAGCTACTCTATATAAATATAACTATGTAGTTATTGTATTGACATGTAAACAGAAGATATATTTAATGGTTATGTAGTTAATTCATATAATTAAATTGACTGACATTAGTAACAACAAATTCTTAGCTTCATTAATATACTACATACCTCAGTTTTCAAGAGTAAATAATTGTTAAATTAGCATGCAAAAATCCTTGGGAATTCTTAATGGTAGAAATTCATACACTATGTATTTTTTTTTATTTTTGGAAAACAGAAAGTACCTGTTACAATTATCTGATCAGTGTACACAAATGAAATGGAAATTATTAAAAGGATATTAAAAGATAATAGAAAGTAGTGACAGTAGGAAAAGAACATGATAGGAGAGTAACTGAACTGAGCAAAACACTGGGCAATCCAAGACAAACTGACTTGCATTTAATATACTAATGAACTAATGAACTTTGCTACTTCCTCTTTGTCTTCTATTTTACATGAAATGTCAGACTGAAGTTATAGGAGTCCTGTTTCACTGTGCTGTTTTCCAGATTGGTTCATGCTTTTTCAGTTAAGTTTGTTTTTAATAAAAGGGGGGAGATATATCATGACTGAGGGGGATTATACGACAGTAGGAAAAGCAGGGCTAAATCTTGCACTTACATAGGAAGGATTAACCAAACATGAGCATCATGCCTAACACAGATCTAGCGATGGGTCATGTAAAGAACAGGATGTTTTGTTTTTCTCTATAAAAGGACTGGGTCATGCTCGGAGCCGTTGGAGCATATGACTGGAATGGCACAGTGCTCATGGTGAAGGACAGTAGTATTTCAATGCCAACTAATAGCACTTTTCGTGACAGACGCTCAGAAAAAAATGAACCCCTTGCAGCCTATCTAGGTAAGAGAAATATGTATCTTCCAACATTTCTCAAGAAATTCTACAAGTCCTATCTCAATCTCATTAACAAAGATTCCCTTACAAAATATAATCCTATTTGCTAGGAGTCTGGGAAGATTTAGACTGTATGGATGTGTAATCTGTATAATATTTTGCTGTTCAGAAGAAAAAAAAAATCATTGCTTCTGCAATCAAAAGACTAGTACAAATACGTACAGCCCTAAGCTTATAGAGACTGTCATCAGTAGTGATGTGTAATTTGTTCAGGTAGACAGGCTTCCCGAGTGCTCTTCTCAAGATTTTCTCTACTTTCATTGCTAGAAGGTGTTCATATGACACTCCATCTAAGTCTCCTTTGCTGAAAGTTAATTTCTTTCTCTCTTTCACTCAGTGGACAAGAACAACAGATTACCACTCTTTAGGTGTGTTTGGAATATTTTCAGAGTCCTGTTCTCAGCCTTCACAAGGCTAAAAGATATTTAAAAGTAGTGATATTAAAGTAGTGATATATCAAGATACTAAAAGCAACTCAGCAGCCTTGCCTTCTCTCTAGAGGGGGCTTCATACCCTTCATGATTCTGTTTCCCCATGTCAGTTTTGTTGCATATGCAAATTTTCTAAGTGGTCCATCATCCAAGTAGTTAGTGGCAATATTAAATACAAGGGATTTGAAATGCCCCCAGAAACATGCTTGGAAGGCTCTATCAGTTTGTCATCGAGCCAGTGACAACTGTTCTTTGAAAGCAGCTTTTCAGCCTGCTACTCGCCAGTACTCTCATCATCTAACGGTATGTAAGAATAGCAAAGTGAACAGTGTCAAAAACTCTGCTGAAGTTAGGACAGATCAGCCTGTCAGCAGGTTTAATGACTCAGTGGTGCTGATGACTTTGTGAGACTGTAGGCAAATACACATCCAGCCCTTTTATTCAACTCTGCTAACATTCTCTAGAATAAGGTTAAATGTCTAATTGTAGAATCAAGCTTTAAAAAGCTGTGCATCACAGCGAGTTTTTCTGGGGCATTCTGTGCTTACTGCCTCTTTTACGTGCACCAGGATATACTGTGAACTCGGCATCGACGCCTGGAGGTGTACTGTACATAGCAGGGCAACCTCGATACAATCACACTGGCCAAGTTATCATTTATAAAATGGAAGGAAGAGAGGTGCAAGTTCTTCAAAGGTTAAATGGAGAACAAGTAAGTGTGTATTTATGTTTAACATATAAGAGCCACTTGGCATGAGAAGTGGAGGGAATGGCTTTGAATGAGAACTGAGAACTCTGTACCAGAAAAGCAAATGAAATTTTGCTGTAAGCGAGATCAGAAACAAAGGTGAGGTAGAGTCTCTGATCTAGTATGTAATGATAATGGAAAATTGAGTTAGAGCAGTCTGAGTTCCTTGGAATTTTTCCTGTGTGGGGTAAACCTGTGCTGATATCAAAGTGGTTATAGCCATCTCTGGGCTACTAACTCTGTCTATCTTTTGAATGAAAAGGGTATATCATGGGTGGGAAATAGATGTGATAAGCATGATTTTATTGTGGATTTCTGCCTTCATGGTTAAAATTTGACATTGTTGTAGACAATTGTAAAAACGATCTCTGAATAGGAAATCTTGCATGATGGTGCTGTCTCTGATTTATACCTTATATCCTCCTGCAGATTGGGTCATATTTTGGAGGTGTTATTACCACAGTAGACATCAACAGGGACTCATTTACAGACCTTCTTCTCGTTGGAGCTCCTATGTATATGGGAACAGAAAAAGAGGAGCAAGGAAAAGTGTATGTGTATGCTCTGAACAAGGTAAGGATGACATTTATTGGCAGGAACAGGACACACTCCTTATCTTCTATCCTGTAGCCTTATTTTAAATAAATGTGATAATTTGAGCTGGGTGAGATGATCTGTTGAAAACAAAGAAACATAACTCTGGCAATTGGAAGAGTGTAACACAGATTAATTTTTAGAAATTTTCTTCTCAAACTCTTGTTTTCTCATCTTTATTTGTCTAAAATAGTACTTTTTGTAGACAAGTGGTGTATTTTGCAATCACAGTGTGGCATAAATGCAAATTTATAGTGTTAATTTCCTATCCTTGTTTTTGGTTTGCTTTCACACATTAGGGGACTCTTCTAGACTCAGTTGTGTCAGACTAGTATATATAAGTGATAACTGCACTTAGCTTCCTCCTGTATCTTCCCTCTATATATATCCATAAATCAGTGTCATATAGTATCATTCCTGTTTTTTAGTATTAAGTCCCTTTTTCTGTTACAGCGTCTGAAGGGAATTGGGGCATTCGGTACATCGCTTCTACTTTAGAGTCTGGATAGTTCCTCCTTCTCAATGTCTATGAGGGCTTTGTCTTTCTTATTTCAGTCCAGTACCAAGGTATATTGCCCATAATGGCTATGAAAGTAGGTTCAAGCAGCAGTGGTCTCTAAAAATGCTATTTGCAGGAAAAACGCCTGGCGAGACTGGAGCTGTTTGACAAGGATCTCTTCCAGTTTCTACATGCATGTTGCTAACAACAACTTGCTGGTGAATATGGTTGGCAAGAAAACCGGAATTCCATGTCCTCTAATAATTGCAAGGGGTTGTTTTCCCTATAATTCCTTTTATCCATCTCCAAACATAGGAGATGAAGTAACCTCTTCCTGCTGCTCGTTTTTAATATGTAACCCATGGGGACAATGTCTTGGAAAGACGGGATGCTTAACATACCATATTTGGGGTTTTGATGTAGAATTCACACATATTGGACATGTAGCCAGAAGAATACTTATGTAAGGACACAGGGTATGTATGTGCTGAGTGTGTTTGTGTGTGTGCATGCACTGAGGGCAGAATTCAGCTTCTGTGAGAGAAATGCTGCCTCTTGTTCTGGAACTGCAGTACTGCCATCTGTGATCCATCATAAACTTGGCTTACTTTTCAGACTAAGAGACTGCCTTTGGAAAAAATCTGTGCTGTATCCTAAGAATCAAGTGTTTTAATTACAGTCTCATTCAAATATTGTTATGATACTGTGCTTTCCTGTGAACCTGCAACTTCAAGAAATGTGTGTAAACATCTAAATACAGAGGAAGAGAGTGAGGAGAGGACAAGAGTGAGGGAGAAAGAGGAAGAGATGGGGGGAGAGAAAGGGGAGGGAAAGAGGGAGGGAAGGAGAGTCTTTATCAGCTTCTCAAAGAGAACATCTGAATTACAGTTCCAGAATTAGAGTTTTTCCAGCACACTGTCATTATGAATGGGATGTAATCTTTCATTTAATTCATCATCTTCTGTACTAGAGCTCTTAAAAGTCTGCATTGCCAAAATGTTGATGGAAATCCCCAAATTCCGTATTTATTCTTTCACAGACAAAGTTTGAATATCAGATGAGTCTCGAGCCTGTAAAACAAACATGCTGCTCACCATTAAAACACGACACCTGCAAAGTCCTCAAGAATGAGCCTTGTGGCGCACGCTTTGGCACTGCGATCGCTGCAGTAAAGGATCTCAACCTTGATGGATATAATGACATTGTAATAGGATCACCCTTGGAGGATGACCATCGGGGAGCTGTTTATATTTATCATGGGCATGGCAGCACAATCCGTAAAAAATACACGCAGGTATGGAATAAAGCTTTAAGGATTGGCAGGTGATAGAAGTGTATGTAGCACAGTCTTCTTTTTCCTGTGTCTTTTCAACACAGGATCAAACTGCTTCACTTGTCAGGACAGCTTATGTGTGAAAATATTCTGTTCTTTTAAACTCAGTCTCATTTAACCAAATTTGACTCTAATACTGTTATAAAATAGATCTCCCTGTTTTTGCTAGAAACCTTCTAAAATGTTCTGTTTAGCTGGAAAAGTAGGTATTTTGTAATCCTGAATATTTACAGTGTGTTCATCACCATGGTAACCCTTTCAGTAGTGCCCTAATGAAAACATAATATATTTAAAGATTTTAAAAGCCCTGTAAGCACAAACAAATGTGTCTTGAAGGTTTTTTATAATATTCACCAATATGCACTGCATAAACCTGTTAATGCTTTTCACAGCGTATTGCATCAGGTGGAGATGGGGAAAAAGTGAAATTTTTTGGCCAGTCTGTGCATGGTGAAATGGACTTAAATGATGACGGGCTGATTGATGTCACTATCGGAGGCCTTGGTGGTGCTGCCCTCTTCTGGTATGGATACTAACGTCATCTGCCAGGGTGGAAAATAGTAATTTATTGTATGATACCTATTAATGATATCAGATTTCATCCTTTGACACTAGTTGTTATTCATAATTTAATTTCTCTCTGGAGGAAGTAATATAAATGTAATGAATAATAATAACAATTACAGAAACGTTTTAGAAACCTTGCTAGCCCTCTTTGTTAAATTATATTGCTTCTTATCTTCTTAGCAGTATCAATGGTAGGTTCAAATGTAAAGGGGTACTAAGAAAACTCTTATTTTGGCTCCCTACTCAGAAACTGGAAAATATTAAACTAAACATTCTGGTGAACAGCAAATTATTTTTTTCTTTACAAAAACATATGATTTAGATGGCTAATTGAGCAATGTATTTTTAAAGGGAGAAGAAAAAAATGCCGGAAGGATAAATAAACATGATAACATGGAATCTGTCTTTCCTAAGTCAGAACTAAAGCTATTTCACAGCTCTCTCCCTATTAAAGCATTTGCCAAGCCAGCTGATTGCTTTTGCTGTTGTGTAATTACCCTGGAGTTCTAGCTCTTGCAGCCTAACATATGAGAAGTGTCACACGGAGTATTAATTCTTTGTAAATACATCCTGTTGTGCTGTGTTATGCTCCCTTTCTCCTTCACTCTTTAGGCTGATTGCATTGCCTTTCCCAAATGTTTTGCCCTTTTTGGACTGCGTCTCCACAAAATTAGTAGTACAGCTCTCAGTGCAGAGAAAAATGCATCAAAGGCTCTGTAGGAGCAGGTTTGAAGACTATAAGATGTTTTGGAAGGAAACTCAGTGTTGTTCACTCCAGACTTTTAAGGGTTATGACCCACAGTCCTCACAGAAAGAAAACATGACTTGAGCCTTAACATCTTAACAAAATGCTAGGGATTTCCTGGTTTAAAGTTTCTACCTTCAGTTTTGTTGACATTCACAAACTTTTTTTCTGAAATCATGATGAGGTAGATTATTAATTTATTTTTATGAGAGCTGAGAATTCTTTGTAACTGATCAACCCTAGAATGGTAAGAAGCTATATGCAATAAGACCTTCAAGAGCCTTCCCGGGGGAAAATTGATATTTTCTTCAAGTTTGTTATTGCTTGGTTCAGTGGATATCTGATTTGCAGTAGGTCTTGAGACAAGTAAAAATCATTTTCTCTTGCAACTTTGCCAGCTATATGTAATGCTTGCAGCAGCTTTTGCTCTTTCATATAGTTTTATTATTTATTCAGCATTTTGAGTTGGGCAGTTTCTATGTTGGAGGCATCAAAAGTGATAAATATTTTGGGGTGTTTTTCCTAAAGTTCTGAACTCTCTAAACAATATTTTTAGTTGTTGGGGAGAAAGTGCCAATCCCACCGTTTCTTCATGATATTTGGTATCCAGGGTGCTTAAAGGCACCAGAGCCTTTAAGCCAGTGTAGCTGGGCGAGTATAGCTGGGCAAGTCGCTGTGCTCTAGCTGACCATGGCGAGTGGAAGATGAAAAGGCTTTTTGCTTAAATCCTTTCATGAAAATTCAAGATAACGCCTACTGCTTCATATTTGCTAGGAATACAGGAGAGCCCAGTGTTCTCATCTGCCAGGGACAGTGCCAGCTAAGCAATCCTACCCCATCCCCGCACTCCTTCCAAATGCTTGTGCAGCCAAGCAGGGATCTGGGGCAGGGAACTGATGGAGCTAGATCAAAGATCACTCCCTCCCCTTCACTTGTTAGTTTCAAAAGTCAATTTTTAACTTTGACCCAATCCTCTCTCTGGTCACTATGCAGCAGCATCAGAACATTCATCCCTTTAGGTTAAGGAGATGATAGGAGCCAGAGCAAGAACTGCTCAAGCTGCTTCAGAACGCGGTTGGATGGGACCTGCATACTGCTGCCATAGCTCCCGTGGCAGCCAGCTGCTTTTCTGATGATTTAACAGGCTGGGATAGTCCATATTGAGCTCAGACTAGAAGCTGAGCCAGAGCAAAGTAACACGGTGTGGGCAGTATGGTGAAGGGCCAAGGGGAGCTTAAGCAGTAGGAGCTGCTAGAGAATCTCAGCTTGTTTATCTGCGCATCACCCAAGAGCCACGTGCTGTCCTCCGTGGGTAGTAACACCTTTCTTGGCAGCTCCTGTGGAGAGTGGGTCTGAAATGGGGCTTTCAGAAATGTGAAAATGTCTTTTGAAACACAACTGGCTCTATAATTACTTGAAAACTTCTTTGAAGCTCTTTCCTTTTATCCGGTATCTATTCTATAAAAAGTACAGCACTGGAGAGAAACCCTGTGACTATATTTTAACATATAGTTACTGATACTGTGTATAGACTGTGTCATTAATTGCCTGTCTACACTATCAGATATGTGTATTTTAATGTCCAGTATTGCATATTTTATAAGTTCAGTTTTTAAAGTTACAAAAGTGGCTGCTGTTATTTTCATGGGATTCTTTCTCTTTTTGTTTTTTGTTAAGGTCTCGTGATGTGGCTGAAGTAAATGCTTCAATGCAATTTACACCCAAAAGTATCAATATTGAACAGCAAAACTGTCAGATAAATAAAAGAAAAACCATATGCATAAACGCCACAATTTGTTTTAAAGCCAGATTAAAATCTAAGGAAGATCCATTTGAATCCCGTAAGTAGACAAGCACCAAGCTGTGAAAGGTTTTCACATATAATTGGTACACTCACTGTATTTTACTTCTTAAAAAATGGATTGTAATTCTTTTTTAAATTCAGTATTCCAAGTGCATTTGCAGTATTGGGAGAAAAAAAAAAAAAAAGTGTGGAGGTAAATTTGGTCTTAATCCTTATCTGAATTTACCTTACAGGTCTACAGTATTGGCTTACTCTCGATTCACAAAGACAAATATCTCGAAGTTTGTTCATAGAGAACCATGAGAGGAAAATGAAAAAAAATATTACCATCAAAGGGTCAGATTGTATTAAACATAACTTCTACATGTTGGCAAGTAAATCATTTAAAGTGGCTATGTTTTTCTCATGTTGATATTGTAATAGGCCCTTAGTACATTGTAGTAATTATAAACTGGATGAAAATTTTATATCTAGAATTACATGACATTCATTTACTATTTAGGCTTTATATATTTATGTGTATAGTTATAAATTATTTATTTATATGTAAAGACTATTTTACTATTGTCTCTGCTGTGTATCTGCCTTTAGGAAGAGCGCAGCACATTTAGGTGACTCCTGCAGCCGTAGCGGTTAATAGTTCAGGTGCATTCAGTCCTCGGCAAGAGCCAGGGGGAGGAAAAGCATATTGTTGTGAATCCGCAGGAAAACCATGAATCAAAAACACTCTCAAATTAGCTTTGGGATAAAGAATACACTCTAAAATAAGAGTATAATTAGTGGCTGTAGGTATGAAATTGTCCAAATTATAACCAATGTGAAGAGTGAACAGAGATGTATATTATAAGATATCTACATTTAAAACATTAGCATTTTCATAATTGTGGCCAAATGCAAAACTAATGATATGTTATACCCAGTGTTTGAATATGCAATATGTTTCCTAATTTTAACTTCACAAAAGATTGTACTGCTTCTGTTCATCCTACTTATCCTTTAAGCACAATACAAAAAGGTCACAATGACATTTCTGAGACATTCTTAAATAAATCTGTGTTGGAAATGTTTGGGCTATGTGACATTTTTATGATGAGATGAGACACACAAAAACTTTAGTAGGGATTTATAAGGTTTGGCTTACACACTGAATGCTTTGTCATTGGTTACAAGCTTTTGAACGCTTTCCTAGCATAGTAAGGATGGCAGCAATGTGACTCGAAATATTTTGTCTCAGCATTTTGTGGGTTTTGGGTTTTTTCTTTTGTTTCTTTTTGCGCTTTGTTTTGTTTTGGTTTTTCAATCCTCCTTCAGTCACTAAGATATTAAAGTAAATGTCCATAACAGCAATCTCATTTTCTTTATTTTCTAGGACAAGCCTGACTTTCAAGACTCTGTAAAGGTTTTGCTGGAATTCAATTTATCTGATCCAGAGGTTGGACCTGTACTTGATAGCAACTTGCCAAATTCAGTATCTGAATATGTAAGTCAGTAAGAGTCTGCATTAATACTCAAAGCATTAGGGTAAAATTCATAGCCCACATGAGGTCTGAAAGAATCTGTCCAAGAGAAGTTTCCTCCAAACAAATCTCCAGGAGTCAGGAGCACAATTCAGTAAGCCTGAGGGAACCAGCACTGGGTTTTAAAGCTATCCAAAGTTAACAGAAGATAAAAGAGAGTACAAGCAAATTTATTTTCTCTTTTACGTGGATAGAACAGGGGAATGTTAGTCACATACTTTGGGTGATGCTAGATATCATTCATACTTTTATTATTGACTCTTTTTGTAACGGAGATGTTTGTTGAGATGTTATAAGGGAATGAGTGGTAAGGTTATGTTACATCTGCAAACTTCATTGGTACTGATTAATATGAAACCACTTCTATGACTGTCAGAGAGAAGACTTTGTTGTATAAAACAACATAATGAATTAAATGCAAATATTTAATTTTCATAATAAGTGTGATAAAATTAAGAAAATACTATTGTTGCAGATTCCATTCACAAAAGATTGTGGAGCCAAGAACAAATGCATTTCAGATCTTGTTCTGAATGTAAAATCAAGCATAGCTGGAGACAGGTAACTACACTGGATTTGATAGATCCCTTAATATCTGTACAAAATTTCTATGTAAGTTACAAATTCTGTGCTCCAATAAGATAACAGTATTGCATTGTTTCCAAATCAGAAAGCAGATTTGAAGTTAAGATGTCCAATAAACTTGTTTTATTTTACAGCTCTTCTCCATTCATCGTGAAGTCACGCAATGATAAGTTCTCCATCCAGCTATCTGTCAAAAACAAAAAAGACAGTGCCTATAATACTAGAGTTTTGGTTTCGTATTCCCCAAATATTATTTTTGCTGGAATTGAGGTAGGAATTTTTCACTTATATCTTTGTCATAATCTATATTGCTAGGGAGATCTGAGGAATCCTTTATAGTAAGGCCTGAATTTTACTGCTCTGGCATCCTCTCAGTCGATTGACACAGTTGGCATTGTGAGTCCCATCCTCACTTACACATCTAGGGTAGTGTATTTATTTTGTCCTGAGTGGACTATGGCTGCTCCTTCCTTAACAACAGACACAAATTTATGACATTAAGACAGAGTGTGTCTGCATCTAAGAGATGAATATAAAAATCACAAATCCTTTTATACTCGCAAATCCTTTCTGTAGAACCGGAAATGCCTCATTATTCATCAGCACAGTTTCTGAGCTCCTCAAATTCTCCTTTTGCATGTGTATGTAAAAAGCGCTGCCTTGGAAGGGCAGCCATGGCTGAGGGATGCAGAGCATCCTTACCTCGGAGAGCATTTCCAAAGAAGCCGTTTTTCTACCTATGTTCACCTAAGGGCCTGACTCATAATATAGCCTAAGCATTCAGCCCAGCTCAGGTGGTAAACATCTGAGAAGTTGCTTTCAGTCAGCAGTCCTCATGTTGCCTGAGGAATGTTATGAGAAACCAAGAATCCATAGCACTGTTGGTGACCCTGTGGCCATAATTTATGAAGCATATATGTAATTTTTTTTTTTTTTCACATTTTAGGAATTTTGGCAGTTGCCAAAATTACCTATAAATACTGTGTACTTGTACATATGTTGATCTGTTTGACCCTGAGACTAATTAACATGATGTCCAGTTTGTGTATAATAAATGCCTACATTCCAGACAATTTCACTGGAGGGGGAATAATGGCAACTAACTGATGTAGGTGTTGAAATTGTTTTGCAGGTGCTATGACTTCCTATTTTACTTCCATTTCAGCTAAGACTTTGACTTTTACAGTGTTTTGATGATGAAAAGTGGCAGTGATAAACTGTTGATGGTTTCTTTTCTTGGTCAAATGATGGTCAAAAAAATGATTTCACTTTCTTCTCCATTTAGGATATTCAGAAAGATAGTTGTGAGTCCAATCACAACATCACCTGTAAAGTGGGATATCCATTTCTAAAACCTGCACAAGAGGTAAGATGTTCTCATGCGGGAAAGGTTTCCTTGATGTATGTTGTTCTAAGGTCAGGAAAGGCCATACTGGCCTTAGTTATAATGAGTAGGGATTTTTTGTGAGACCCAGTACTCATATATTTACACTGTAGGTTTTGTTCAGTATTCTAGGCATTTTGTTGTACACTGTGTGTGAAATTCCAGCAGCCTTTTCTGGGTGGCTCATCTGCACTGTAGTCAGCAGGCTTTGACATTTGGCTCCTTCAGGCAGTGGAGAAAAAAAATGCTTTTGGTTTGTATTGAGAATCTGCTGATTAAGAATCATTTAGCTATGTATTTCTAATACAGTGTGCAAGAAGTTTTATTGAGACTTCACAGATCTGATAATTTGATGCTATTGTTTGCTAAAGTGGAGACTATTAGACTTCTTTCTTGTCTGGGGCAAAATCAAAAAGGGTGATTCCTTTGTACAAAAGGGTTAAAATGTGAATAACTATACCATAGATATAAGTACCAGAATTTTGTTCATTTTTCCTTATGTCAAACCTTTCCAGTGTGCCTTTATTTCATTGATTGCCTTTAAAAAAGTGCTCTTTATTTCTTCAAACAGATTTCCTTCAAAATATCATTCCAATTCAATGCATCTTACCTACTGGAAAATGCTACTATTCATGTATATGCAACAAGGTTAGTTGCAGTTGTTGCTTTTTATCTTGTGTATTTTTTTTTTATTTTTTTTTTTAAGAAAACTCTGCAACTTTGTGTTTTATTTAACTTCTGCAACAAAATGCAGAAGAAGTTAAATAATCTGCAGAGTGGCCAGCTTTAAAGATGTACTGAATGAAGAGTAAGAAGCAGTGGGTCAAGTAGACTAAATAGCTGTCTGTCTCTAAAGCCTGTGAGTCACAAATGAGTCAGAATTCATAGAAGCTAAAGCAGTTTCTGAGAAGTTTTAATCACTTACAAGACTACCATGGATTTTAGCATAAATTGCCATTGATACTGTGGACAGGCTCAGCCCTTAAACAGTGGCAGCATTGTGGAAGTTTGCCTTGATAGAGCTGGGATGCGTCAATGGACCTTGCTTGGCCTGCGTGTTTGCTGTCCCCGGAAAATGCAGGATTGGTGAGAGAACGGTGCCTGGGATATGATCCAAGGTTATTCCATCAGCTGCAGTCTGTATCCTCTTTTTAACAGAGATGTGCCTCTGGGTTGGGCTCATGTAGGACTTACCCTTTTAGTTACTGGAAATAGCATTTTGAATTTATTTTTAGTAGCTTATAATTAACTGGAAGTGACCAGTGTGTTTTTACACCTAAAGCTGTAAGTGTTTCAGTCTCTCTAGTCGTCCCGTTCTTTGTGCAGATGAGCATCACGGTCTGATGGCAATGGCACATATTTTGTTTCAGTGACAGTGAAGAACCACCGGAGACCTTGGCAGACAACAGAGGACACGTTACAATTCCAGTGAAATACGAAGTAGGATTAGTATTTGTAAGGTACTTATGCTTCTCTATGCCTCTGTTTGCTAGCATATTAAATAGCAGGCGTTCAAAGAAAATATAATATTGTTTTCTTATTGAGCTGTGCTCGATTAAGTGTCTACAAATGACAGCTTCTAGCCTCTTGAATAGGAAGCACAGCCTTAACTGAAAACAGCAGTTGTATGAAATAATGGTGCAGTCACTGTCTCTATCAGATTCCTCCTTATCTACTTAAATTGTGAAAGTACAATAATAGCTTTTGTTGGCTCTAGTACTTTGCTCCATTCATTCAGAAGCATTTAAGGTACATAAGAAAGCCCACTTCCACCTTGCTGCTAGCCAGGAATTGTTATCACTGTGGTAATGCATAGCATGGCGTTTTTTTCCCAGATTCAAAAATTATCCTTAATTTTAGTTTCTTACAGGGGTTTTTATCAGTTCAAATAAAAATTTTAGTGCAAGTCTTGCAGTATGCTTTATTTTCAAAAATAACTGGAATTCAGTTGAATTCCGTCTGTGGAAAAACAGGTATAGTATGTATAAATAATGTCTCTGAATACAGTACATGCTGTACAAGTATGAATAATAAAGTTAAATAAATAAAGTAATAAATAATATAGAGTTCAAATCCAGCCTAATGGACAAGACTGAGCTTAGCTGGTTTTGCTCTGCTTTTTCTTTGTTCCCTTTTCTTCCTAAAAACTGCCTGTTTCACATGGCAATACTAAAATAAGGAATGACACAGCTAGAATAAGGATGGTATAATCGGGGCCCTGTGCATCATTTTCTGGAGCAATATTTTCGTATTTTAATTTCAACTGAAAACATATGAAATATACATAGTAGTTTAAAAACAGCACTAAGAAAATGGGTGAATTTTACTTTAGTGACAAAACTAGCCCTGGAAGATTAATGAAATAATAAAAAGATCTATATATTTAACCAGTAGAGTTTGTGCTTATCGATTGTTTGTTTTTTAATCTGCAGTGTTTCCAAAGAGCATCATGTTATAATTGCTGCAAATGATACTGTCCCTACCGCTATTAACACAACTGAGAACATTGGGGATGAAGTTACTCTACATTACAGGGTAAGAAACAACTAAAATTTTGATAGCATGGGCACTGGCTTCAAATCTTTTTATCATCTACTTTATTTCACTTAATGTTATAACCTATTACTGAAATAATAGGTTATGCAATATATTAATGTTTCTGTATAAGCATTTTGTGCTTAAGTCTTTTTTTTGCTGTCTTGCTTAGGAATAAGGCAGGTCACAGGTTCTCAGTATGGTCCATTTTCTGTGGCATAATTCCAGAAGTTTTTAGAGCAGCTGCTTTCAGCAGGGGAAAGAAAACGTGCTAATAAATTACAATTTGACCCAAATTCATTACAGTTTGGAACAGATATTTTCAAAAACGTATCAGGTTTTAAAAAGAGAAATAAATTGCTCTAAGAATGTGGTTTTCCTAATTGACAGAAAATTGTAAGCTAAAATAATTTGGAATGGAAAATATATTTGGTGGGCTAGAAGCCCTGACTCAAGGGGTAACAGGGCTGAACTTAGTTATTTCAAAAGCATCACTATTTCCCAAAGCCAAACAAGGATCCGATATACAAAGAATAGAAGTCTTTCCGTAATAAGCTTTCCGTCTATAAAACATGAGATAGAAAAGTCCAGCTCTATATAGTAATGTCAAAAGTTTTATTATATATTTTAACCCCCTACAATGTTTACTTAGTTTCTCTTTTTTAGCTTAAGAGTCTAAATCCAGTAATCCTAAGGCTTTTGGTGAATATTTAAGACATTCATCTGATTTCTACATTTCTCCTTTCCGAATATAAAAGGGAGCTGTTGAACTGCAGAGCATTTCATTTAGGATCTAGTAAGGGTAACTCATCTCTACAAGCATCTTATTACTAAGATGTCAGAAAAAAAAAGGGGGGAGGGAGGATTTTTATTAAGCTTTATTGAACTCATCAGCTTCTAAGACAAGCTCACCAATTTGCCTGCCACCAACTCCACCGACGTACCTTCTCCATTCTCTGCCACAGAAGGCCTGCTTAGAAGGACCTGCAGGTTATAACTCTGCCCCGTGGCCTGGGAAATGCATGTCTTGTCAGGGAAAAAAGGGGGAAAGGAGGGGATGTGCAGGAAGGATGTTGCCCAATCACACTTGAGGTTGAACCAAAAGGATGTTAGCTTAGCTAGAAATTCCAGATTGTAAGTAGATGCAGTAAAAAAGATGTAAAGAAGGAATTGATGTCAAAATACCCCTTCCTACCTCTTTTCTTAATTTCCTTGAATAAAACATTTTATTACAAAGACTGCAAGAGAATGTGTTTGCTAATTCATAACAGACTGCTCTTGGGGAAAAGGTAATAGCATTTATCATGCTCACTTTGGCATGGCTGATGGTGGAGAGGAGGGAAAAAACACAAAAGAAAAAAAAACACCACAGAAAAGGAAAAGCCCACAATTATATAACAATAAAATAAGGAAAGTACTGAACCCCAAAAGCATATTTTTCTTGTTTCTTACAGATCGAAAAAGGTGAACACTTTCCAATGCCAAACATCACACTGCAGATCTTATTTCCCAATGAAACATCAGTCAAGAACCCACTTCTCTACCTTACTGCACTGTCAACTTCCAACGTAAGCCAGGAATTTGTTTTCACTATTGGTGTTTTAAATTTGGAATGTTTTTTGTTTGTTGCAAGGAACTGCAAAATACAAGTACTTAGATTTATGCATAGCTTCAAGGTTAATCTTGATTTTATTCTAAAAGGCAAGCAGCTGGTATTTTAATAGAAAGTAAAGGTGTGTCTAGGAAGACAGAAACAAAGTTTCTCAAAAGGAAAAAAGGAAACTTAAAAGAGCACTGAATGCTAATTTGAAGATAATGAGATTAATTTGATATATTAAGTGACAAAGGCTAGGATATCAGAGATAGAAGTTTCTTGCTGTGTTTTGCCTGCTGAGCCTGTGATATTGCCTTTATTAGTTGTTCTTACAGAAACTGCTTTAGTCCTGCTATTAAATCTAGAACACTTGTCTTGACTAGGCAGCTCTTGCTGGTTCACTTAGCAGTCATCTTACGGGAAGCCTGTGTTTGTTTAAGTAGCTGGGCAGAGTATAGGTTAAATTATCTTATTATCTTCAGTTATTGAAAAATGGTGCTTCAATAGTGATGCCATCTGAATTTACTCTTCTCTCTCTCAGTATGCAGTTTTATTGCATGTAGCTACTTAGTACACTTAGTAAAATGTTAGCTTGCTTGCAGAGTGTCACAGAAGAGTGATACACTTCACTCAGATAAAAGAAGCAGCAATATGTCTTATTGAGATAATATAGTGATTTAACAAAGTTTCATGGCAGATTAAACAGTGATTTAACAAGATTTGCTGTCAAGACACACTCAGTTATTTACCGCATGGAGGGTAGGATCAGACCAAGGTGTCAAGGAGACCCTCTCATTCAGTCATGAAGTTCAGACTGGACCTCCTTGCTTGACAAACTCGAGAAGTCTGGCTGCAGCTGGATTCAGTCTTAGACCCAGACTTGGTCAACAGTTTATATCTAAAGGATTATGTGCACAATCAATCAGAGATGCAATTTAGCAAAGTTTGCAGTTTCAGCATGCAATTAGTCACTTACTGAGCATCTGTCAAGGCTAAGGAATCTCATAGCCTTGAGAGGCATCTCTATTGAAGAAGCAAGGAGAGCTCAACCGGAGGCAGTTCTGGCTGTCTGCTATTTATGGGGTGAGAGGATTGACTCATAGTCTTAGTTAGCCCCTAGCTTGCTTAGCCTTGCTGTTTATGCCTAGCCCCTAGCTTGCTGTTTATGTGCTCTTTTTGGATTTGGGATAATGGGGAAAGAGCACACTGTCACGCACAGCTTTCAGACTTTATGGGAAAAAAAGGGGCGGGGGAGGTGTTTGTGTGGTTTTTTTAGCACTTGGTATTTAGGTAATAAAAATAATATTTCTATTTCTTCTAACAGAATGCTTTCTGCCAAACTAGTCACCCTATAGACCCTTTAAAGATCAGCCCTAGGAGACCATTTGTGTTGCAAAAAATAAAAGAGCCTATGAAAGATACAATTATGGTAAGCCTGCCTAAAGTGTATATATTTCTTATAGGTATTAACCCAGATCTTTTGAGCAGAGTATTTCTGCAGCAAATGTATAAAAATGTCTCTCAAACTGCAAGGAAACTGACTTTGTCTTACTACCCTGAAAAGCACTGCCTATATATTTTTTTTTTTTTATAATTTCTGGCTACAGAACTGTATGTGGACATACAGAACTGTATGTCATCATATTTGACATAGGTGTACAAGCTGAATTTTGGGGGCCTGTGAGGCTACTGCAGGAGGATTTAGCCGTGCTATCAAACATGCTTCATGGGGGTTCTACACAAGTCCCGGAACGCAGGCTGGTCACTGGAAGTAATCAGAGCCTTGCAGATGTTTCGGGAGCACTGAACTGCTCTCACCCTCCCAACCAGCAAGTGATGCTGGGCAATAAGATACTTGCCTTTCTTCCCCGTGTGAAACGTTGAGGTGTCCAGCAGCTTGGAAGGGCTAAGAAGCTCTGCAAAAAAGGCACAGCTGTTTTGGCAGAAAAAAACCTTTTCTTGGGGCAGGTTGTGCCTCCCTTATGGACCTCTGCTTGTGGCCTTATGTTGTAAAAACTGGGACCTTTCTACCACAGGATGAATATCAAAACTCTTTTAATTACTGCAGCTTTCAGCTAAAAAGCCCCAGTAATTTCATGCTGACATCCCATCATCTCAATTATTGCTTCATAGTGTATTTACATTTTTTTTTTTTTTTTTAGTAATATGAAAAATCTTTTACTATTAATTCATGCTGGTAACTTTTAAACAGGACTGTGATACATTCAGCTGTGCATTTATAAACTGTGCCCTGGTTCCATCTGACATTACTCAAGTGAATGTTTCATTCAGAGTATGGAAATCTACCATCATAAAAGTAAGTAAATACCATTTGCATTTGTAATACTCTTGGATTTGGAAAAAAAAAAAAAAAAAAAAAGACATTGTAATGTCTTTTTGAAATTATATCTTTAATTATCTTAGGTATCAATAGTCCTCTAGTACTTGAAATCATTTCTCTTGCTGTTTTATAAATTACCTCAAAATTAATTTGCATGCCCATTATTATTTTTAAAGTAGGTATCTAGAACTTAACAGGACATTCAAAACACCTGTTAGAAAACACATGTTCTGTAATGCTGAGGGTTTATTATTATTATAGCTATTATTATTGGTTCGTTATGCATCCAAAAATTCTAATTCATCAGAAGTAAGGGGGGCAGGTACATAGAAACCTATCATTTTTTATGAAGTTGCAAGCTGGAAAGATTTCTCTGGTTTTAAAAGGATTTATGATCTAATGGAGGAGACAGTGGAAAAGCAAGGAGACCTCAGATCCTACCTCAGTGTTGTCTGATGGTTCTGATGTTTATTTTGCTCAGTTGATGACTCTTTGACACCAAATTTGTGTCTTTGGCTTTTTCTGGACAATAACAAGAGAGGAGGGGAACCTCCACCCTGCAGGGTTTTTGAGAAGCCTGTCTCTATGGTCAAAGGAGCCAAGATCAATCAGTGTTTCTCTGACATCTCTGATCTTTGCTCTTTTAAAATGTTATTGCTGTCTAGTGGCATATGCTGCTAAAAGTGGCACATAGGAGAGCCTTCACGGGCTTTTATACTCGTACATTTTTCAGCAGCAGCAGCAGCACGACTTCTCCCAGGTTTAATTTTAGGCTTCTTATTTCAGTCCCAGTAGTTGAGCCCTTGCTGAGGCTCATCCTTGCGCATGCTGAGGATTCTGCACAGTTTGTCCCGGTGGCCCAGAGCTCCCCATATGCTATTTCTTTCTGTCCCTGTTCTTGAAAATGGAGTTCAGCATCACTTGCAGGATCCATGTACTGTTTAAGCCCTCTTCTAGTTTCGACAGTAAAATAAATTGCTGTTCTGTCCAATTTTATTTAACAGTGGCAACAAGCTGTGTCCCTCCCCACCCCCGCAGCATATATGCATCCATCACAACTTTTTTATCCTTCAGTTTTCCTTCACTCTTCATATTTCTACATAGCTGTCTACTTAAAAATATCAAGTATAAACCATAGGCATTTCTCTTTTCTTCCAGGCAAGTATTCACAGCTTAACCCTTGTTGCAAAAGCATTACTTAGAAGTGAAAACTCATCACTCATTTTGAGAAAAGACCATCAAAAACTAGAGGTAAGCACATGATAATTCTTAGACTTATTCTTCACAGGCTTTATGCTGCTGAATCATTCATTATCATTGATTGCTAAGGAACTGATTGCTACATGCTGTAAATTATCTTAAATTATCTCTCATATTCTAAGTGTTCCTTTTTTTCAATTTAGTTTAGTTTTCAACTTAGTATTTACACAACCTTTTATATTAATTTAGCTTGTTTAGAGGCTTTGCTAATCACTGCCATCTTTTAGGAGGCGCAGGCAGTGAGTGATAAAGACTATGGAGAGAAAAAAAACTCTCTAATATGCACATTTAATACTCATATTTTAGGTACTCTTCCCTCAATCCTTTATAGAATTACTTACTTGCAGAGGACCAATGTTCATTAAATTAATATATGTTGTGAGCTATATAAGTACAAAGTTTGATATTGGAGATTTTTTTCTTAATTTAAAATGAAATGGTACTCTGGAAAATCTGTGCCTAGTGATAAACTTTAAAGTTCCACTGAAACTTTAAATAGGAAAAATAATATATTTCTTTTTACACTCTTAACACTGTGCAGACCATGATTAAGATTTCTAAAGAGCTCCAACCAGGTACCGTCCCTTTATGGGTTATCCTCCTGAGTGTCTTTGCAGGACTCCTGATACTTGCACTGCTGATCTTTGCTTTATGGAAGGTAAGTTGCATGTTCCTGTCTTCATGAAAATAAAGAACATGCTAAAATTCTCTTCCTTATTTTTCCTGTAGTTAGAAATTCACAGATACTAATATTATCTATTAACAGAATGAGATCTTCTAAAAATAGTAAATAAAACTGCATTTTTCTGAATTGCAATATGCAACCCTCTCCATTTGGCATCTGCTAGGGTGTTACTTTGCTGTCAGCATGTTATGGATAGACAAATGTAAACAGATTTTAGTGCTCCAACAATTTTTGTTTTAACCTGAGCTATGACATTTAACCTGGCCATTTTGTTTTTGCACCAAAGGTACTGAAGCCTGTGCAGTAAGTACGGCCACAAGTCGGCAGTCTTCTCCTAGCTAAACATACAGTTAATGCCTAAGTTAGGTTACATCTTACAAATATCAATATGCATACTCTCCTGAAAATTTTGACAACTATAAAATGAAGTATTACTTATCCAACTGAATATAAACTCTAATGAAGCTTGTTAGTCTTTGACATTTTATGAGAATAACAATGATTCAGCAATCACTCACTGTATATAAACTGTATTCACTTCCTGCTCTCATGAGATGTCCCTTTAGTTTCTCCATTCCAGGAAAAACATTGTTGTACTTCACAGATAAAGAATTAAATGACTTGTTACTTTATGGATAAACACTAACATAGTAATAAGAACCAGTGTACAAATGCTACCAATATGTACAAAGTTGTATGCTCTCAGTATCCTATTTATTGAATACTACTTTCTCCTCTTTAGGCTGGATTTTTCAAAAGACCACTTAAGAAGAAAATGAAGAAATGAAGGAAAAAAAAAAAAAAAAAACACGAAATTCTTTCTCAGGTCTGCCACAAATATGTGACTCTAAAATTACAAAC
>VZSV01000003.1:7701428-7717325 GCA_013398735.1 Nothocercus julius
GTGTCAAAAGCCTTGCTGAAGTCAAGGTAGATGACATCCACCGCTCTCCCCTCATCCATCCAGCTAGTCATTCTGTCATAATGAAATGGATGATGAAGTTGGATGTCCTTGACACAATCTTCTTGTAATTAGAAAAGCTCTGGGTTGATATCCCAGAGATGTTGGACTTTGCATATCCAGTCTTAAAATAAAAAAGGTGCTGAAAAGGTTCTCCGGCAGCTGCTTCTGCTTCCTCTTGTGCTGCTACAGTGAGGTATGGTGCCTATTTGCTGCTTTTCACCTTGCATGCACTACCCCATGGTCTTTGCTCAGTTTTTTAAGCCTTTTCAGAAACCACAGACATTCCTCAAGGGCTCTCTGAATGTGGCACCTCCTAGGCAGCTATAGAGAAATAGGAGAGCAGAAATACTCAAAGCGTGTATTCGTTGCTCTCCTCTCTCAGAGCTATCTGTTCACTTTCCAAGGAGCCCACTGTGAAATCCTGCTTCTCGGTATGGTTCAGTTTATAATTTTTGATTTAGGTCTGGAAGATACTAAGTACATACTGACTGTAACACTTCATGTAGCTGCTTCAGTATTGTATATGATTCTTAAGGTTTATTCACATTAAGGGTGCTGTCATTCATTCTCCAAGTTAATGGATCAGGATCAGTCTCTCCGAAACCAGTTTCCTTCATATATTCTTAATGTCATAGTCTTTTCATCTTATCAGAGAATATCTTTTTTTTTTTTTTTTTTTTTTCTGACAAGCTGTCATGGGTAAAACAGCCTTGAGTCAAGTAATTTCACTTAATTTATTGCAAGGTATAATTTTTGATGTATTGAGAAACAAGTCATAAACAAGTAAATAAGCATGAACAAGAAGAAACAACAAAACGTTGCTATCTCCAGGGAAAGAAAAACCTGCCCTTTCTTCAGTCCCCCCCTTCTTAGCCTCTGCTTCTCTTGCTTTTGCCCCATGTCACGCTCAGCCTGGGTCCGTTGGTGACATGAGGAGCAGCGAAGGGGAACTCTGTGCCCTCATCTGCCCCTCGGAGCTTCTGCCTCTTTTCTACCACCACTGCTGGCTTCTTACTCGTTTCCTCTGCCATGGGCTCCTCTAAACACATGAAGTTTTGGTGCACTGGGGCTGTTTGACAACATTTCAGAGCCAGCTGGAAGTGGCCATGATGAGCACAGGCAAACAATATAAAGAAAAAGACAACAAGGCACTAAGTCTTAAATCCATCTCACCTTACTCAATTAAAAATAACATGTACTTCAGTGGGAATTTTTAAGATTGTGAAGTCTGGGTTAAAAAATGCCCACCAAATGACATTGGCATGACGAACAAATAAAAAGGAAGAATTAATACGTTCTACAACCTAGAAAACAATTGACGTGGTTTCAAAATAAAAATGATGAAAAATGTAAATAAAGGAATATTTTGAACAGATAGAAGTGCTAGTCTTCTCATCGTGTACTTACAACTCCCATCTGAGAAATATTTGGAGGAAGATATCCACCATTGTTATGGGTTCCAGTGGTTACTGGAGTTGGATCAAGGTTACCGCTTTGGTAAGCGGGTTGAATCTGCGAGGGGAACACTCTGTTTTCAAGAGCATGGGATTACGTGAACTGCGCTAGCAGGCTGCTCTGCTGTGCCTCGCTTTTAGGGCCACAAGGGAATGGAAAATTTCTTCACTTGCAACCTCATCTCCTGTGAATATAATTTGCTCTTGATGGTCACAGACATTGCTCAGCTGGAAAATTAATCAATAGAGAGTATACATATAGATATGGATATAGATACAGATATTTGGTGGGATGCAGTTCAGTCCAAATAACGTGCAGTTGAAAAACATGCATTAACATCCATAAAATAGGAAGCAAAGTAGGTTTTACTTTGGACCAGCTATAGTCAGAGTGACTAGCCACTAGCTGCTTGACCCTGCTTGAATATCAATTTTATGTGTATTTTTCAGAGAAAAGCCTCACTTCGAAGGCTCTGAACCTTACTGCTGCACGACTGCTCTTCAGATCAAGCCACGGGTACGCTTCTCTCAGCAGAAGTGAAACAAGCATTAAACAGTATGTCTTCTGTGCTTTCCCCTAATAACCTGGCATCTTCAGTATTTAATCCTTTTTAGTCCCTGCAAGGCTAGTATCTCTCTATTAAGGAATCAAGTACATGCGGACAACAGGACTTAAAAACATTTTGCCATTGTCTATTTTGAATGTTTGTCATTTCTTTTAGCTCTTTCCTGCTCAGTTTTATCAGTTTGTGTGGAAAACAGGGTACTTAGTTTGCTTTTTTTTTTTTTTTTACTTGTTGGATTGCATTTGGATTGCATTTAAAGATCTTTCAACTGCCCGGTAAGAAAACCAGCTTCCGAAAATGGAGAGTGGTGGTTTGGATGCAAGGGAAGGTAAAGGGGACAACCCCACCCCTCTCCAAGCTCAGCTGCCTTTGGTCAGGATTAATGCCATGACAGCTGCTTGTCGTGAGTGAGAGTGCAGCCCCCTGGGGCCCTGACGGCTTCGTGGGGCAGCTGTGCAGGTGCCAGAGCTACTGTGGGGCCTGGAGTCAGGACCACATAACTAGGAAAAAGAGGAGCATTGGGACAGATGGACATTGGTTTAGGCTTTTGCAAAAGCCCAGCCAAAGAGCTAGAATGAAGGAATATGCAGCTGCGAGAATAAGCTGCTTCAGATGCTCGTGACTTTTCAACTGAGCATAACTAAGGTAAGCGTTGGGAGCTGAACCACGGGAGTCAGTTTGCCTCCAAAGGGGCTGGCGGGACGGGGAGAGCAGCTGATGGGCTACACAGGCCAGGAGGGCTTCAGTGTTATTTAGCAACCCATGCGGATTCCTCCTGGCCAGCAACCGGGAGTTCAGGTTAACTTGGAATGTCTCCAACATTCTGTGGCACCCGCCTACGTGTGCTGAGTAAAGCGTGGCCTTTGGCTCGTGCTGACCTTGCCACTCACGACCTTCACCAGCTAACCCTGATTCTGTACTGTGAAAGTATACAGGTGACCCCCCCCAGCTGGCCCCTTGCCCTTTCTAATATTATACTTCCACCATATTTCTTAAGATGCCTCTTTTCCAGACTAAAGAATCTTCATTTACTTAATTAGTCTTTGCACTGAGGCCATTTCACACTGTCCTTAACTCATTTCATTCTTTCCGATTCTAATGTCTAAATGACATCCTCACAGCTAATTTTAAACTTCCTTTTTAGATTTTTCCTGCAGTGGACATATTATCGTACAGCCCTTAACATAATGTTTTTCTTGACCGTAGGTCTGACAACTATTATTTGCCAAAAATAATAAGCAATCATTGGTAGATTTTTGTGTTCGTTAAACACAAAATGCACTCCTGAGTATTTTGTGAGAGAATCTTTGAAGCTGAAGGACTTTTCTTTATACATTCTCTACAAAGACTCAAATATCTGTGTGCAGATGCACATTACAAGCACAATCTGATTTTTAACAGCCTAAAGTTAACTAAAATAAAAGCAATAACAGTCAGAGGGACTATGAGGAAAAGGAGGCACAAGCTACTTGGTTCTCACTGTCTTCTGAATGCTCACAGGAGCAGGCAGGACACCAGCCCGTGACTGCCTGGGCCATCGTGCCTCCTGCGGGGCTGCTTTTTCTACTCAGTCTTCTCCAAGGTGGAAGATACCCCATTTTTATATTATTCTGGATTGTCAGTCTTTTCTCAGGTAGCTTGCTGTTGTGATACATGGCTTTTCAATCTTTGATTATTATTATTGGCAAACTCTTCCAATAAGTTGTAGCTCTCCTTCAGACAGATCAAATGAGTATCTTGGGGTAACTGTGATCACCGATGTGACCAGAGGCAATCAGATGGCCTTTATGAGAACCCCTCCCAGAAATGCGTTAGCAAAAAATCATCCGTCTTGCATACCACTGAAACTGTGAGTCTGTGGCCACCCCTCACGAATGACAAATATGGAAATATCTGTATGGTTTTTTTTTGAGAAGGTTGTCATTAAGTTTGCAATAGGTCACCATGTTAAAAAGCTATGAAAATATACATTACTTGTAAATTCCCACGATAAAACAGATGATTCAGTATGTATTCACTAAAAACAAAATGAAAAAACAGTTTAAATATTTTTTCAGCTTCTTCCCTTTCCAGTTTTTCTGTTCTTCTTGAAAACTACAAATATTATAGTCATCTTTCATTGTGCAACTGATCAAGCTACTTGCTTCTCTCAGTCTTTACTTGAAAAAAAGAACTTACCAACAAAATAGACTCTTTTAATGTAAAAGAAATTCATATTTGTATAAAGCAAAGACTGACATTTTGCAAATCAGATCAGACAGATAACAGCATTTTTGGCAAGTGTCCCTATGATCACTGAACAAGCAGACACAACAGGGTGCTATAAAAGGCATCATTAACCAGCAAAGACATGTAGAGCAAAGGATGTTTACAAGGCCCCATTTTGAATTACAAAAGATAAACAGCACTAACTCAACTGTTTACTGGAGTTTTTTTTCCAAGTGTGGTCAGGTATAGTAAGATCTTTTTTCTTAGTATATGTATTATGCATAATGTACATGAAGAGATTTGAAAAGATGAAATACTGCACACTATAGAAAATCTATTTTTCATAATATTATAATATTCTCATAAAATTCAATATATTTCAGAATTATATGACAGTGTTGTTATCAAACTCCTTTGAATTTGGTTAAAACAGAACCATCTATCTAAGGTATATTCTTAGAGAATATAATAATTCACAATCTAGTCTTTGTATGTACAGATAAATGTTAGTCTGGGAGACCGCTCTGGGAGACGGCCTTTGTGTGCGAGAAACTATTTTTGAACATGGTGTGTGTCTGGATGAGGAAGAAAGTTTCATAACCTTAGGGTACATTTATAATTAGAATGATGTAACTGAATCAATGACTGTTTCTTAGGAAATGGAGACATCTTGGTTACTCTGCAGAGTTTATTTTAAGGTGGGGCGAAGGGGGATTCCAGGTATATTTCACTGATTAAGTGCCCCTTTTTATTGTTCTTTCATTTGTGTCAATGAATTAGCATTTCTCCTTCACGGAAGCACAAATTTCCCTCCTTGTCACAGGGTTGTGGACATGCTCGCGCACTCAGTGCGGACTGGAAGAAAAGCCGCCAGTGCTGCTCCCCCGTCTTCATTTGTGTGTTCTTCAAGTTGCCATTTCTGCTTTAGGTAGCCGCACCTTGAAGTGTCTGTTTGCCTGATTATTTTTTTTATGACACCATCAAGAGGAAGTTGAGGGATGGTATTTGGAGACACGTGAATCATTCTTGGTAAATGGTTGACTAAGTGCACAAGGAATATTTCAGAGTAAGGAAATGACTATGGTCTGGGAAGTGTTCACAGAGAGTGAACCCACGTGTAAGTTCATATGTTAGGGTGAGTAAGTAATTGTGTGTCCTAAGAAGGTAAATACATGAAAGAAATCAATGTGTGTTACAGAATGAGGGCCATGCTGTACTTTCATCAATGACACTAATGTCCTGAAGGAGCTTTCCTGACCTATGCTAGGCTGTAAAGAAGCAGTGTCCACACAACTATTAGTTGAATAAATCTGCCTGTTCCGCAAACTTTCTCATTTTAATTTAGAATTGAGACTTAGAATCTTAAGAGGTGGAAACTGAAACAACACACATGCATTTTTATAATGCTGCTGAAACCAAAGCTAAGGTCTGTGTCACAGTGAGAGGACCATGGCCTAGACGGCAAGAAGGGGGAAGGAAGGAAACATTTCAAGTTTCCAGACAACTGTCTTTATCATTCCATGTTAATACCAGGAAGTTTGAACTTACTCACCAAAAATCATTGTTACAAAATCAAACATATCCAACCTGAAAAGGCAGCAGCAGGGATTTTGATACATAGGAGAACTGTGGGTTGGAGAACAGGAATGTTTCTCAAATACTTTGAGTCAGTAGCATTCAGCAGTGCTACAGAAATGCAGAATAGAGGTATCCTGCACTGTACAGGCTGTTCTGATTTGCTTGCAGGTGGGAATCCTCACCTGCACATTTGTACTGCCTCGATTCACGCTATGTTTCTAGATACCAGCCTGGCACCTGGGGCTCCGTGGGCAGCGTTCTGCACAGGCACCACAGCACCAGCATCAACGCAAACTTCCCACTGGCCGTGTGGGAAGTGTCCCGGATCCTGTTGTGCTTTCGTATGCTGCAGAATACACACTGCAGCCAACTTCATTAAAACTAGGTGGTGCAGACTTCATGTATTTGAATATGAAACTTAATACATGCGGAAGATACCCACTCTTACACAGCTGTGTAAATTAACCGGTTTTACCACGGTCCTGGGTTTCCAACAGCTTCAAAGGATTCACAGCGGTTGGAAAGGGGACCCCAGGTCCCTACCCCTCACGCGGCAGCCTGAGGGCACGCACGGCTGCTCCTGCCAGCGCGGCCGCCCCGAGGCCACGGCGAGGGGCACGGCGGAGCGCGGGCTGCCCCGGCCGCTCCGCACCCGCGGCGCGCAGGGAGCGGGGAGGAGCGCCAGAGCGAGGAGGAGGAGAAGGAAGAGGAGGAGGAGGGCGGGTGTTTCGGGGCGGCGAGGAGCAGGTGGCGCTCAGTGCCGCGCTGGGAAGTGGCCAGCCCGGCAGCGGCTGCAGACCCTGCTCGACCTCCGCGCCTCTCCGCGCCATGGACTCGGTGCTGCTGCCGCTCGTCGCTCTCGGTAGGTCCCGCGGGCGCCGCAGGTGCGGAGCGGGGGCGCGATGCGGGCCGGGCACGTCTGTCCGTCCCCGAGCCCCTTCTCGGCTTCGGGGACGGGCCCGGCGCGGGGGGCTGTGTGCGTGTGTGTGTATATACATGTATGCACGTATGTGTTGGCGGCAAGCAGAAAGTCTGCGATTTTTTGAGCGGGAGAAATCCAGAGCTCCTGGGTTGGCACGGAGGTTGCGTTTCAAGAAAAGGATGGCAGGGTGGGATGGGGAGTGGGTGCAGCTTGCTGTGTAAATTTACACACGTATAGTGACTGTGCCATTCTGAAAAGAAAGACTTTATTCTTTATTATGAATTCTGTTCCTAATTTGCAAGAATCTTTAGGTTTGTTCCCACCCTCTTGGGCAGATGTCACTCTTTGGAAAAGGACAGGGAAATTTGAAACATCTCCTTCTCTTGGCTGACTGAATTGCCATTACTTATATTTTCCTGGGAACCATAAGCCATCATATTCACTTGCCATGAGCAAATTCCCAAGCACTTTCAGGGCTTAAATATTCTGTATGCTCTCATGAACCTTTAATTACCAAGTTACTGAAGAAGCATAAAAATGAGTTTTCACTGATGAGCTGTTCCAACTTGTTCTTCCAGTAACTATAGCAAACACTGCACTGGAATGTACGGCTGCAGGGTATGAAATCAAATGCAAAAATATTAACCTGTGATGAGACATGGTAACTTTTCTAAAAGGAAGAATTCTTAAAACTTCAAAGTGGAAAATGCCCACTCTGCATTTTTGCTCGATCAATCCTTTATTCTCCTGGTTACAGTCCGTGCGTGTCAAGAACATAAATATGGCTTATAACACATGGTGTCAGAGCCTGGAGGCTTGGGCGGTTTTAGGGAGCGGTGTTGAGGGCAGGAGACGAGCGGCTGTACACGCAGGGCTCTCCTGCACGGAGAGCGCTCGAGGGGACAGGGCAGCCGTGCTCAGGCCACGGACGTACAGGTCAGGCAGCCTTGTGTCCATTTATACGGTTCAGACTGCCATAATTCTGATTTCAGACATGACGTTTGATGTTGGTGGATGTGATTGCTTGCGCCTTCCTTGATCTTGCAGGTCTCCGTAGGAAGAAAAAAAAGTTTTGGGTAGGGAGCATTTTCTCCAAGCCACTTAAGGAGCTCCTGTGGTGAAAGTTTCTGTAGCTTTCCCATAATCATTTCTCAATAAAATGGATTGATTCAGTTTGAATGAACTGTTTTACCTTCAGAGGCAATCTACTTGAATTTAATTGAGCTAGTTTAGCTGAATTAAGCAATCCTGCAAGAAAATAGTTCCAAAATGAATATAAAAATCCATCTTGAAATACACTTGGTCTCTCAGCCTTATTAAAGGTATCATGTAAGAGTATTAGGTTGTTGCTCAAGTAATGCAACAGTTAAGACAGGTGTGAGTTGAGTTACTCTTGGTGTGTATTTTTCTGTCTGGAAAATGATTAAGACTTCTTGCATATAAGAACAGATAGAAATATCATAAAACTGCCATTTTGATAACCATTGGTAACGGGGCTACCAAACTTACTATTTGCTGGCAAAAATTATGTAGCTGATGGAGGTAGATGATTTTATAAGAAATAATAGCGACTGAGAGATGGGCTTAATAGCACAGCCTATACAACAAAGCCTGATGCTATCTGTTTCAAGGCAGTCTTTTCAGTTTTGTTGTATTTTATTCTTTAGGTGTGCATTTTTCAGCATCGGCTTTCTTCCTTAGCCTGTCCATAAAAATTGGAGTCAAAATATTCCAGCTCCTTTTGAGAGTGAGTGCAAAATAGAGTGCCTTGTCTGGGTTCACTTCTGGTAATGTTTTCTTTGAGAAGCTCCAGTCCCCTCAAGTTTCAGGATAGATATTTGAAATTTGGCAGGAAGGTGATATTTGCATCATCTTGAAAGTCTACCCAAATTTGGACAAGTAACAAACCTTTGGAAAAATACATTCCTCTGGAAAGAAATGGAGTTTTATCAGCTGGCTAGTATAAATTTGGTCCTTTTTCTGTATGGAGCTCAGCTGGGCTTTCTCTGCAGTTTATTCTAGTGGGATGCAGCGGTGCCTACGTGAAGTCTGGTTTATACCTGCAAATACAGGAATGATCCCTCTGATGCTTTCTTGTTATTTAATATTTTTACAACAATCTGTGGTGCACTCTGCTTTTTAGTTAACTTCTGGATCCTGGATTTCTGTTAGCCCATGATAACAGATGTACCACTTGAGGGTCAAAAGAGACTTCAGCAAGGTGCTCTCACTGACAGCATCCACAGGCCCCTACAAGGGCTGATGCTTCAGGCAGCGTCAAAGAGGAAGCAGCACTATAGGAAAATGTTAAGAGGTTTCTCCGAAACTCTGAATAGAATCAGAGTTTTCCGAGTTGAATGCCTTGTCTGTCATTCAGTCAATATCTGACCCTTGCTGATGAAAAGCATCTTGTTGTTCCAGGGAAGCAGTAGCATCCCATCAACCTTGTAGGCAGTGGGCTGTGGGACTGTATGTTGAGATAGGAGAAGACCCCACTAATCTTGCTGTATGGTAGTCGTTCTCTTCAGGCTGCATTTATTTAAACCCCAGGGAACTATATAGGTGAAAGTTGTGATGAAAGAACAGAGGCGAACGCTTACAATTTAGGGAGTGTCAGAAATAAGTTAGTGGTCTGGGTTTGTCTTTGCACATCGGTGCACCTTACGCTGCTTTGGCCACAGGTAGTTCTCTGTAATCACGGAAGGTTATGTGGTCAGAAAAGCAGCTGGGGCTCCTGCCTCACTTGTTGCTTGAATTAGAAGGAAGGAGGAAGATGGGTAGGCTGAAGAGAAAGGATTTTTTTTTTTTTTTTTCTTACAGAATTGGATTCTTTCTCTGCTTTTTTGCTACAAAAGCCTAGTGCAGTTTCAGGCGAGTCATTTAAATCAAATCTTTGACATGTGGTTGGAGCTTTTGTGCTCTTCTCTTTCTCTTTGCTCAGCCAGGGGTTCTCAAAAGTGAAGCTGTGTTTTCATGATCTGGTTAAGCTGACCTAAATGTGGCATTGCTGCTGCAAGGACTTCTGCCCACTCCTGGCTATATTTTCCCACAAGTTTTCCTGGGCTGCCACCAGGGCTTGCTTAAGGAAACAGGTCAGGGACTTACCTGCTCCAGGAGTTATCTTCTCCCTTTTTTGGGTCAGGTCAGTTTTAGGGATTAGCTATACTAAGCCTGTTCGCTTGTGCAATTTATTTCAGTGCTGGTCCTGGCCAGAGGTGGGAGGGAAGCTGGCGAAGACCCTTTCCCTAGTAGCCAGCACTGCCACTGGCTCAAGCTGGCGGTGAAGCTGCATCTTGGCATGCAAAGTTGCTGTGCGTTCATAGCTGTGAATGAAGTCAAAGGAAATTGGATTTTGAATATGTTAAGCATTCTGAAAAAATAAGGTTTTAATTGTATGAAGTTAGATATCCAGAACTGGTAAGTACTTTTGACCTTTATATTTTGTTTCCGTGCTACAAATGGGGCCAAAGATAATCTTTAATTCTTCTCAGTGTTCAAAAATAATTTCTCTTGCATTTGCAAATAGATGATGAAATATGTGAAGATTTATCCACAAGGATATGCTACTTCAGTAAAGTAGAACACTGTATCTTGAAAGTACAAGGCAATGTACTGGATGACAGAGAGAAAGCTGATAGCTGAATAACAAGTGAAAACTATCCACTTTGTACTACCCACTTTGTACAATACATGAAGCCAAAAAGTCCAGGTAAAAATGCAGTATGTGATTGTAAAACACACACGCATGCTAACTTAAAGATGTACAAGTGAGCTTACCTTGGTCTTTTTCCCTTTCTTATAATTGTTACTTTGCTGTTTAATTATCATGTTGTTTTGAGCAACTTTAGCATTTAAGAAAATCCCTTTTGCTTGCTAATACCTGAAGATTGTTTGAAAGCGGGACTCAAATGTGTATTTTTCTGAAATCAGAAATATCTCTAGCTTTTCCTAGTTTAAGAGAGTTTGTCAGATAGCAGGAGCGTTACTATGTGTTATTCTTGGAGTTTTGCCTTTCCCAGCACGGCACGCTGAAGTAAGGGCTCTTTCATACTGTGTTGCTGGACTCGCATTTTGTACACATGATGTTTATTTTAAAAAGTGTCCAGGGTATTACCCTCACACTCCTAAATACATTAACAGTTAATATTCATTGGTGCATAATTTGGGCAAAGTAAACACGAGGCGTTACGGGCAGGTTTTAACCATGTGCGCGTGCTGCCTGACTCTGAAACAGCTTTCAATTGTTCTTCAATCTTTTTGATTTGATTACAGAATTTTAATTTAGGAAGTTAAAGGACTGATGCTGCTTGTATTTACGGTTATTTTAGACTCCGTGTACATGGGACGCGTTGCGCTTTTCACCGTTGTTAATTTAAGACGAGCGAACGGCGCTCCCGCGCATCTTTCGGGCGGCGTTTTCCCCGACGGCCGGGCCCGGCGCGGCGGGCAGCGGCCCGACGGCTCCCTGCGGGTGAAGGCCGTTCCCTTCGGCCTTGCGGGTGGCAGGGCGCTCTCCCGCTTGGCGCGGGGCGCCGCGCGCGGCTCCGTCGCGGGCCGGCGCGTCCCGCCGTGTGAAGGTGGCCTTTGTTAGGCTCCCGCGGGCCGCTCCCGTCCCCATGGTTACGGGGGAAATGCGGCCTCGTCGCCCGCGCGCGCCCTGCGCCGGGAGCTCCCGGGGGCGGCTTTGCGCCTCTGGGGCTGCTCGTCCGCACAGGGATCCCGGCTCCTGTGGCAAAGGGCAAAGCAAGACAAAACAAGTTGAGACGGCTTCTGCTCTTTCTTTTCTTTTTCTTTTTTTGTAAATAAATCGTACAGTTCCCGCTCATACTAGTCAAGGACATCAGGGAGCCATCCCAGGCCTAGATTTCCTTTCTGTTAAAATGCATAAAGGAGAAGGCTTTTTATTTACAGCCTTTAAGTGAAAGACTCGCACGTAGCTGTACAAAATAATCAACTGATGTTGATTGCTGAAGTACTTCAACTGAAGTGATAAAAATAACGTGAATTAGACTGGATGAATGGTACTTTCTGTCTATATTAGCTGCATATGAATAAGCTTTGTCATAAAGAAGTATGAAATAAAATTCTTCCTGCTCATGCTGCACTCTTTTTTTGGAGGTGGATTATAATTAAAGCATTCAGTGAAGTCAATATAAGCCGTGTGAGCATTACTGTCACCTTCAAAACAGACCACCCCTTCAAAACAGACTAGTAGTTCTGAGTTACCAGCACTCAGAATATAATTTTATTTGGTAATTGTTGCTTTGAATAAGAATCGCTCCTTGCGGGATCCTAAAATGCTGTTCAGGGACTAAGTTAGCTTTGTTTTCTTTTGCAGATGCATGTTCTTTAAAAAATGAATAGGACTTTAGAAAGGAGCTATACATTTTGCATTTAAGCAAACGGCATCTGCATGTTTGAATGTCACACCTGAAGAATGCCACAGATCCTCCTGTCCCTTTGGTTATTGGTAGGCAGAGGGAACCGCTTGGTGGTTACACACAGCCATGGTGGAACTTTCTTGCCTTATTCTCAGTTCTCCTTGCCCTTTTAATCTTGCTTCCAGGTTCATCTTTCCTTCTTTCTTTTATTTTTAAATCAAATACCTCTCCTTGGCTATTATATTTCACAATTTCTAAATAACTCTTCTGAGGAACTGTTGTGAACAACATCCTTTTGGATAGGAGCGTATGGCACGGCAAAGGGATCATCTGAGAAAACTACCTAAGGAAATACGGAATCCAGGCGTGTCTTTCATATTTATTTAAGACTTCATTTTCCATTGGCATGGAGGTAGAAAGGGATGAACAAACACAAAATCCTGGTTCAGCATTTATCTGTCTGTGCATTTATGTCACATATGGGTCTGTCTGTGGCCCATGTACAAGAAAGCTGAGAGAGCTGGGCCTGTTCAGCCTGGAGGAGAAAAGGCTGAGAGGAGACCTGAGCAGTGTCTGTCAGTACCTCAGGGGAGGCAGTGAGGAGGATGGGGCGGCCTCTTCTCAGTGGTGGCCGCTGATAGGACTAGAGGAAACGGCCACAAACTGAAGCACCAAAAGTTCCACAGGAACTTTAGGAAAAATTTCTTGCCAGTGAGGGTGACAGAGCCCTGGCACAGGCTGCCCAGAGAGGCTGTGCAGGCTTCTTCTCTGGAGATCTTCCCAACCCGCTTGGACGCAGTCCTGAGCCACCTGCTCTGGGTGACCCTGCGTGTGCAGGGGGGTTGGACTAGATGATCTCTAGAGGTCCCTTCCAACCTTAAGCATTCTATGATGCTATGAATGAGAAATCCTACTTAGTTGCGTAATCTGCTAAAACAGCACATCAGTAAATTTCTTAAGTCTAATTTACCCTGGGCTGGTCCTGCTTATGCAGTGAGGTTATCCCCATGCTTAAAACCAGGTAAATGACTGAGTGGCTGCCTGAATGAAGGCAACGACATCCTGAAATAGTGGTGGTCTCTAGTTTGCTCTTTAAACTAGTCAGGTACTGCAAAAAGGTAAATAAAATAAAGAAAAAAAAGTGCTTTTAAACAAATCTGTTTAAAGTGGAAGCCAGGGTGGTGTGTTGTCCCTGATCAACTAGACTCTGATCAATTCTAGGCTGTTGCAGACTATCATTGCAATAAAGAATGGCTAAGATTCAAGGAAATTGGACAAGGTTTCTATGCTTATGTCAATATTTGCATTTTCTGTTTCAAGTAATTGTTCTGTGAAGAGAGCACAATGCTTCAAGAAATAGTTTTTTCATAAAATTTCTGCTCACTTTTTCTTAACTGAAAACTGTGCTAAGCCATGAGTAACGTTCTAATAATCAACAGGAGAGCAATTTAATCCAGCAATCCTTCTGCATGCTATAAAATTGGATTATCGGGGTGTGTCATATTTCAGGTACATGTGTAATTGATTTGTTTTTAGATATTAAACTCAGATGCAACTGATACTGAATTCTTAAATGAGAATTCACCTAACTTCTGATAATTAAAAAAAAAATTTTAGTAACTGGACTGACATTTTGTCAAAGTATTCCCACCAATTAGAGTTCACATTTAGATACGGTGGACATAGGTCAAGTTTAGAATAGCGGAAATGGATGTAAAAGAAATAACTTTCTTAAGATAGGGAAAACAATAAATAGAGCAAAAAATCCAGCAGCACTGCTTGCTAGCACTTTGCTATAAATAGTTATTCATTTGACTCCAGCCAAATATCTTCTTGTTTCACTGTCTCTGCTGTCTCCATGTTTGTTTGTTTGTGTTTTTGTTGCTGCTGTTGTTTTCATTTCTTTTCTTTTCCAAACTGCCCAAAGCCAGTTCATCATATTGAATAAATACAGTAGAGAAAATATTACAAGAGACTTTGGAGTCGTCTTTCTCAGAGATTGATTACAGTTACAAAGGTCTTCGCTTTTCTGAATACAAAAAGCAACTGTTCTGTGTGTGTGTTTTTTTTTTTTTTTTCTTGTTTTGTGGAAGCAAGTATTATCTCCAGGAAACGCTTCTTAAATGTACATGGGCCCTTCTCTCTGTCTCCAAAATGTACAATGGCTGCATTTTCTACAGAGAAGAGAACTTTTTTCTGAACTGCCACTAGAGGATAGCATGGCACACACCTGCCCACAGGCAGCTGGGCACGCGTTCCAGTGCTGCGTACGCGTACCCCAGTGAGGTGGTTCAGGATGGCAAAGTTGGGTAGCCTGGACTCAGTAGAGTATTTAGGATATTTAGGACTCTTAAGCTGCTCAGAAAAGAGTTTATCTGCAGAGTGGGAAGGCTCCGGCCGTCAGCTCGTGGGCAGAGAGAGTCCTGCGCTAGGTGCCTCTGCTGGGAAGTCCTTCCTGGAGGTGGCATCTACCTGAGCTCTGTCTCGACAAGATGCCTGAGGAGGGCGGCTCAGGGCAATCCAGGCTCCCCTCTTGGTTTTCGAGAAGTGTCTTTGCTACCTTGAAATGAAGCAGCCAAAGAGAAGCTGTCTCTATCTCTGCTCTTGGAATGGGGTCTCTGCTTATCCCTGAATGTGTATTAACATATCCGGAGGAACAAGCGAAGGCAGATCTTGCCCGTGGAATAATGTTTGGGGCAAGTAGCTGGAAGGAGTTTGTTCTTCAGGACTGCTTTTGCATTTTACATTTGAGAGATCAGTAGTGCATAAAAAGAAATTATGTGATTCAATTAGTTTATTATTTAGAACAGAAGTTATTCACCGTTTTGAAGCCATCCCCTCTGGCCCTGATACCACGGATACCTCACTCTTAGAGACACTTCTATACTGGTGCTATGTTCCAAATTTTAATAATACATGCTCTAAAACGTAGGTGACATGAACTCAAGTTAATTAGGGGTTAGGTAGCTGCTAAAGTCTGGGCTTCCTCAATCCTTTAACAGATTTTTAGGGAGCTGACCTTCTGCCCAAGCCCCATGTGGTGCCAGAGTCACTAATCTCAATGTGTATTAAGGAGGAATTGCAGGTTGGTGATTCAGACCTCATACTGTCCAGATTTCTAGGCCATTAGCTCCCTTTACAATCACTAGAGAGAAATAGTCCTTAACTTTCCTATAGCAAAACAAAAGTTCTGATAATTATAGCTCTTCCAACTATTGTATTATATATCCTGTGATCCTTTGGAGGTTTGCTTGTTTCAGGAAACCAATGTGGCAAGCTTGTAGCAGAGAATACTGTTCCTGTTCCTGCGTACACCTCGGAGAGCAGAGCTGGATCTGCAGAAGCAGCAGGGTCCTAGCGCTGCCTCTGCACTGCTGGGGTCTGTGCTGGGGGCTACAGCCTTAAGCATCAGAATCATCTTGAGGCAAATCCTTCAGCCTTTCCCAAATACAGCCTTCCTGGGTCACATTTAATAGGGTATTTGGGTATGGTGAGGTTTTCATATAACCTAGGAGAAGAAATGCCCAGGGAATAGGGAGCCCCTTGGTTGCTTTTCTGTCTCTTTGACATCTGTGTACAAAATTGTCCTTTCATAGCAGCTAAGACCAAATGCAGTGAGGAAGGTATAGAGACATAAGTCATATTGGTTTCTGTGTCATGGCATACATTTCCTGTCTTTCAGTCTTAATATAGCTCATGCTTCTCTGCCTGTATTTGGAAATAGCACT
>VZSV01000003.1:7720243-7740520 GCA_013398735.1 Nothocercus julius
AAAAAAAAAAGAATGTGGAGTGGAATAACAGCATATCTTTATCTTAGTGGTAAGTTATGCCATTTCTCTTTTTTACTTGTTTACTCCTTCTACTCCTAAGTCCCTTATTTTCCCCTTTTCCAGTTTCCCAAAGTGAGATCTAGCTGTTCTGCATACCTCATATAACATAGGGAGAATTCACTCTAGCACCTTATTTTTGCTATTGAAAATCCATAATATGTAATGAAAACCCTGGCTGAAGCAGGGCTGTTAATCGTGGGTTTGTGTTTGTCAGTGTCTGCTTTCCCTGCCCTGGAAGGAGATCTGAGGCTGGGCTGCAGCACAACGTGCAGTGTTTGTAGCTGTGCTCATGTTGTGCAGCTTTGCCCAGTGGGCTGTTTCGGTTTCCTTTATTAGTGGAGTGAATGCTCAATTTAAAACACAAATGATAGCTTTAGCTCGATTATATATTTTTTTTTTTTTTTTTCTTTTCCTTTGTTATGCACCTAAAGGATGTTTGATGAAGAGAATGCCATGCTACTAAGGAAAAAAAGGTTTTGTTTCCCTTCGTCATGAATTTTCTATTAGCAAATAAATTTACAACCACTGTGTAGCATAAAATGGATCCTTGCAGATTCAGTGTTTGAATTCCACTATGTCTTTTTTTGGTCTTTGTCTTAAATGTTTGTTAGACCTCTGTAATGCAAACTGTAGATGATGGTAGCAGTAAATGTCTCTGTTTAACCAGCTATTTTAATCAAGCAGAGATTTAGTACGAGTATGTGTTCATATGATTCTGTGATATTTCCACCATCTCAAATGGGAGACACTAAAGACAGGCTAACAATCTTTTTAGTGCATTTTATTACAAGTTTAGAAGCTTACAGCAAAGATCAAGCAAGCACACACAAAAATCTTACTTCACTTTGTAGCTTTTCAAAGATGCTTTTTCTGTTACACTGACTAACCTGAACAAAGGTTTACAACTACACAATTATTCTAATCATGACATTAAATGATGGATTACCCAATGGATACTTTTTTGCTTGCTTACTGCAAGTTGGGAGCTTTATTTAATTTTGCCTAGAAAATCCAAACAGTTATGAGCTGGATGTTCCTTATATGAGCTATTACTTCAAAAAAAGCTTGCTTCAGCATGTACTTTAACAGCAGTAAGCAGAAGTCATTATAGCCATCATTTGAAATGTCATTTATAGTTGCAGAAGAATTCCTACATGTTCAGACTTAGAGGTGCCCAGTCAGAACATGTATTGCTTTCCATTCTATTAGCAGCAAGAAAATGGCAATGCAAACTTATAAAAGCAGCTGTGCTCTTACATTCCAGCTCCTGTTGTATATACTGAAATTCAGTTGATAAAGTATGGGCAATACCAGAAAAAATACAGTGCAAAGAGATATTGGAGTTTTACCGGAAAGCTTACAGATTCCTTTTGTCCCATTAAGGATATTTTCTATAACTTTTTCTTTTCTTTTTTTTTTTTGGTCCAAAACATAGGCTGGGAATGAGTCTGCTCAGTGAAGCAACCCTCTTTAAACCAACAATTCCAAGCTCCCTGTTTAATCAGTGAAGAGAAAGAGCAGCTTTGGAAGTTTCCAGATGAGCCTTCAGAAGTTCAAGGCTTGTTCTTGTCTCCTTTGTTCCACGCAGCCTGCTTATCTGACTGAATTAAGCAGCATTTACAGGCAAAAGTTAGGAAGTGGATTTTTACTTGTTTTAATCCCTCATCATGGTTGTTAGGTCACAAACTAGAATTCTGTCATCAAAAGCTATTAAAACTCTGAGTGTTAGCTCTCTGTGTTTTGAGAATCTTTATTTATGCAAGTTCCCTGCCTGGAGGCAGCAACAGCTACTGAATCTTTCCAGGCTGTAATATACAGTACTTTGAATCTAGACACTTAAAGGATTGGCGCACTTCTAGTGCATAAGAGAGCCTCTTATTCTGGCGGAAGCTTAAAATAGTTTTGGAGAAAACAGCATTTTCTCTTTTTTTGGCTACAAATACTTGGATTTCTGATTCTGAATACTGTACTTAGATAGAGGCAGAAAGTAGGAAGGAAAGGAGCTTCTTATAGTGTAAGCACTGTATAAGATGGAGGAAGAAGGCAGGAAAACTGCCTACTGGATTATTCTTCTCTGGACCTCACCAAGCCCAGCGCAACAAATATTTGTGCAGAGTAGATGTAAAATCAAAAACCTGCTAACAATTATCAGAATGTAGAATTTAAAGTGACTGTGATTCAAATATGTTGACACTATCGTTTGCTTGATAATGTTTGTGGTGACTCAGAGTGTGGTTACCAGTTTTTCCTACTTCGATTTTGCAAAGTAGTCAAGAGTGGGAGGCAAAGCAGATCCATAGGCACATTTAAGAGGACAGTGTATTTTCTGAGGTAGGCTTTCTGGTTGCTTTTTTGTTTTTCTTCCTTTTCTTTTGCTATTCTTGACTGGCTGCCTGGCCAGAAAGAAAGGATGAGGGGATGAGGGAGGCAATTTTGAGACGTGAACGCTGTGATCTGATTTTCCCCCCCTCCCCCCGCGTTGTTCCATGCAAAACCTCCTACCCCTAAAGAGCAATGCTTTGATACTGAAGCTGTTAAAAAGATTAAAAAGAATAAAACCAAGACATAATGAGGTGATGCAAAGGGACATTAAGAGCTAATGAACATAAACTCTAAAAAAGAAATGATAACAGTAACTGAGAGTTAACAGTGTAAGAAGTGGTGGCATTGAAAATGGGTGCAAGTGGAGCTAACCCTGCCAGCAGAAAGGAGGCAGTTCAGTCCTGGGCGCTGCATCAATCCAGGCCAGGCGCTCAGAACAGCACGGGTGGGGGGGGCACTGGGAGGGATGCAGGTGCGCTGCAGCCAAGCACGAGAGATATGGGGATCCTGCTGCGGCCACCACCTGCATCTGTCCAGACCCTGAGGACACCTCAGTCCCTGACCTCTCATTTCAGCCCAGCTGGAGCAGCTGCTCCATTCCAGAGCTCTGCTCAGCGGCTCCCCATCCCTTAGAGCCTGGTAGCTCCTTGAGGAGACCAGGTCACAGAGGAGCACCGCTATTTTGGAGGTGGTGCAGGGGTGCTCAAGCCTGGTGTCTGCCTCCCCTGGCCAGCCAGGTGGATTCGCTCCCTGATGTGCAGCCTGGGAAATGGAGAGAACCTGTGAAAGTGGGAGGTTAGTTGAGGAAGAGGAGGAGGAGACCGAGGCTGCAGGCCCTGGCCACCAGCCTGGGTGGATGGATGGATGGATGGATGGGTGGATGGGTGGGTGTGCCCTGGCTGCCGGGCATGCGCGAGGGGACAGAGAGGCTTCTCGAAGCAAATGCTGCCCTTCATCCTGGGCCCCTGAGGAGCTGCGGGGATCGAAGTGTCCCCAGGGCTTCTCCTGGCAAGGTGCTGCCTTCATTGCACAGACTCAGGCCCTACTTCCAAGAGAGCAGGAACTTAGGAGAGCTGCCCTGGAGACCCTCCAGGTCGAGCAGCGAGGCCCAAATCGCTCCGAGGGCCCCTGGGAGACGGAGGGCAGAGTGGCCGTGGCCGCTGCGGAGCGCGGAGGTGAGCGAGGCGCTGGGAATCCGGCCGCATCCCGCAGAAGGGAAGCGCTCGCTGCAGCTGCCCCTCTGCTGGCCGTGGCGCGCGGGCACAGGACGTGCAGCAAAGCCGGAATTTGGCTAGCAGAGGGGACAGAGCACACACGTGGAAACATTCGCACAGGACAGTGCCTCTCTCTGCTCCGTGTATTGCTGGCTAACAGTACGTGTGGCAGAGTATGAAGAGCCAGGAACAGAACTGCAAACCCCCCTGCTCACCAGAAGAGTTTCTTACTCCTGCAGCAGTCTCCTGTGGCCTCTAAGCATCAAGCGCCGCTAAATTACACTTGATTTCTGGCTGAGGATGAGGCGTTTTTATCAAAATATCTTGTTTATGCTACTTTCTAGGTTTATTTTTGTGCCTTTTTGTTTTTAAAATGCGAGTACATTAATGACCGAGGAATTGCTGGCAAAATTTCTACAGTATTCTAATTTTTACAAAGTCAGTGTCTCCTCTTGCCAAAACCCAGACTTGAACTATGAATTTATGTGGGTGTAATTAGTGTCAAAAGTATTGCAAAATACAGTGATTGCTATGGCTCTACTCTCCTTCTCCAGGGAGATGACATGAGCAGGGAAAAACTTTTATCTCTAATGTTTTTTTTCTCAAGGAACTATAGTTTTAGGTAGTGGTTGTTTGAAATGACTAATATCTGATTTCCTGTTTTAAGTTCATGGTCTGAAAGTAGAAGTTCTGTATATGAGTTGTGTTTAATCTCTGGCTAGTCGCATTTGTATGGAGTAAGATATAAAGTTCATTGATATTTTTTAAATGTAGTGAGCTTTTGCTTGATAACATGCAATTGTGACTATAATGTTTTATCACTATGATGTTATTTGATGTTATCTAAAACCTTTAAGCTGAAATTTTTAGGTTCTCAAAGATCAGCACATCTCTTGAAAGCATCCCTGCTCTTATATGGAATAGTCCTAAAGTTCACCACTGTGCAGTAACATTTATTTAATAGCAGAGATATATTTCACATGTAGAATAGATAAAACTCATTCTGTCAGGGCACACAGGAAGGGTGGGAAGTGTGAGGGATGTTGTTTAGCCAGTCAGCAACTCTGTGAACTCACCCCACCAGGAAACCTAAGGCAATAACTGCACAGTAGAATGATAGACATGATTTCTTCCTTAATTGCCTTTTGTTGGCAGGTTGTCATCAGCCCTAAAGTGTCTGCAGCTGATCTGTAGCTTATTCCAGGGACGCTATCATAGTCTCAGTCCTTCCACTCCCAAGCAGGGGCAGAAGAGATTCTGTTCACAGGTGCTAGAGGAGTCTCAGGCTCTTTTCTTGCTCCTTCCATAACAGCCATGCTCCCTGATGTCCATAGACAACTTCCATTTATAAAGAAATCCTTTATGAATGAATAACTAGACCTGCACACCTTGCAAGACTGAGACATTCAGAACCTTATCACCAGCTCTGCTGGTTGCCTGAAAGTGGAATCGCATGGAATGGAGAAAAATACCCTTTTTCCTAGGCATGGGAGTGCCCAAGGAAAAGCAATTCTGATCATAGCTAAGTGCAGGTTCAGGGTTAAGTGTCACAATATATTAATGCAGCAATAAATCTTTCATGTTTGTATTTCTAAGTTTTCCTGTTTGGACAACTGTTCCAACTGTTTGGACAGAAAACAAACTCTATGGTATAATAATGAAATGACTTAGAAATGTAGATATTCTGATGCTGTAGACAGTCTAAATTTTATTCCTGTATTTCAAACAATAACCTGCAGATGGACAGCAAAATACAAATAGCATTAACAGTTATCACTAAGATTTTCTTCTTGATATACCCAAGTATTCAAGGCTATTGATGGGGTTACCGTTCTGTAAGCTTCCCTTAAGGTAGAAGATAAAACACCTCTAATCATATTTCTTGTCTCTCTCCAACTAAAGCCCTCTCATTAGTAATGGTGCAGCATTTGTTAAACAAAATACTGAATGAGTCATTAATTTGTGCCTGCAGAACCCTATACAGTATGCTGCACAGGCAGTGCGTATGGGGAGATGAATATTGTTGGTTATTAGGAGAGAGGCTGCTTTTTATTGCACATGTCAAAGGCGACAATTTGTTTTCTTAATTGGGGGAGCTAGCACAGATGAAAAGCTTTTTTCACTAGGATCAAAATTCTTCTTTAATTGCTTCTTTGGTAATATTTATCTTTCTTTTAACAGGCATTCTTCATAACTGTTGTGAAGCCTACAATGTTGGGCTTCTTGGAGCAAAAATATTTTCTGGTCCATCAAGAGAGCAGTTTGGATATGCAGTACAACAGTTTTTAAATGAACAAGGCAAATGGTAAGCAGTTTGAATACCTTGTTATATGTCCAGTTAGCATCAGGAAAAATGTTGTTGACTTGTTTTTATGTTTATAATTACAAATTTCATTTAAATGAGTTCCTATTCATATGTATTATTAAAGTTGTCTTTTTGTTAAGTACTGACCTTATTAAAACAAAGTGAAGATATTCTGAAGATGTATGCATGTGAACGTTCTTTTTCTTTTCCTTGAAAGAATAGTTTGCTAAGCTTTAACTTTCTCTACGTTACACTAGTTTCCTAAAACTCACAGTATCTTGCAGAGTTTTAACTCTGATTTTAGTCATTCTCCAATCAATAGTATATCTGTTGCACATTCTGTGTATTTGGGATATTGCTGATGTTGAAAAAAAACTCAATGAGGCTGAGAAGTTCTAATTATTTATGTTAAAATTATGTGAACTCGTATCTCTGTAGTTTTATTTCTAATATAATATTAGCAGTTCCCTTCTTTAGGGGCAATGTATTTGGGCGTATATGGTCACAAAATCTGAGTGAGGGCCTTGTTTCTGCTTCATTTCTTCAGCTGTAAAAGTTCATACGAAATCCACTGTTGTCACAACACTGGTCTTGATGAGTAATTAGTAAAATATTTTCTCTAGTAAAGTTGGTTGTCAAAAACCTTAAGAGTATTGATCTAGGGAAAGTCCGTTTAGTGGAAGATAGTTATTTTCTCCTTTGGGGTCCCAGCAGGCACAGAGCTCAAAGTGTCTGTCATAGCAGGGACTTCACATCTATAAATACTTCAGTGCTCAGCTGCCTTAACTAGTTGTTAAATGTGTAGTGGAAAGTCATACAGATTATATTGTAACCTGAAAGAACGTTTTAAATGCACCATTTTCCATCAATTGAAATAATGTCAGAAGCCGGACAGCCACAAATTGGCATATTTGTTTAAGTGATGATGGACAGGTAGTAATAACTGAACTTTTCTGAGTAAAAAGATATTAAAATCTGAAAACCATGGAAATGCGTACAAATTTCTTTAATAGTTTAAAGTCTGGAAAATGTCCATATGATAAGAGAGAGCTAGCTGAGATGCTTATGCTCCCCTGCCCAGAGGCATATTTTTGAGGCTGCAATTTTTTGTGCATGTAAGACTACCTAGATTTTACTGCTTTTCTGGCATTAACTTGTTTACACGAACAGTAACCAGGAGGTAAAGTAAGAGGAGAGCACAGCTGTATCCTCTGAACTAAAACTTTGAGGTGTCCCCTTCCTATTTTGGGTAGACACTTCCCCTTCTCCTTGCCTGATGTATGGCAGTTTCTTACTGTGTTTCTGCCCAATTTAATTATGTGCTTAACTCTCCCATAGTTCAGAGCTCTTTGTTTCTTTCCTTTAAAAAAAAAAAAAAAAAAAACACTTCTGTCTAAAGCTACTGAAGGAGAACGAGAATGTTTGCCTCAAGTGAATTGAATGCTTCAGCTCATACCTGGTATTTTGGGGAAAATTATGTCCTGTGCTCTATTCTTCCTGTACATTTTTTTTCTATAAGCTTGTAAAAGGAGCACTAGGCTCAAAATTCACCCAGGCTATTTTTGTTTTATACTTGCCTGTTGTATACTCCGGGTATTCAAGAAAGTGATAATGAAGGAGTTTTCATTATATATGCTAGAGTTTCATGATATATGCTAGAGAGAGAAAGAAATTAATTTTGAAATAACTTCTATGTCCTTTCTTCCAGGTACGTGAAAGTTACATGAATCTGGGAGTCTTTTCTGTATATAGGTAGTTCATCAGTGGTCATTCATTTCAGTGTGCTGCACTGATCACCATCCCAAAAGTCAGGGAAAATGTATGGGCTTTTGTTTCAGTGAAGAAAAGCTCTTTTCAGGCTTTCTCATGGAAAATAATAATAAAAAAAAAATAGACATGCTTAAAAGCATCTCTTACTCTCCTGTTCTCTTCACTGTTAGGCTAGCTTCTTTCTCTTAGAAGAGTAATACTTTTCTTGAGCATTTTTATTTAAAAAAAAAAAAAAAAAAAAGGAAAGAAAAAGAAAAGCACTCAACCTGTTCGATGAGATTGCTCTTTGCTGTAAATGATGGCCAGCCCGCAGTGTGCCTATGGAACGCTCACTGGCATGGCTCAGCGAGGAGCGCGCGAACAGCGTGGGGCCTTGCGGAAGGCTGTGACGCTGCTTGCTGCCAAAAGGGAGCGTTTATTACTGCATCCCTTCATGGGGGGCTGTTTTTCTGCAGCAAGCCTGCCATGCACTTGAAAACTCCATTCAGGAATAGCGGAGCTGCTCACCATGTTAAACATGCAGGGTGACGTCTGTTTTCAAGAGTGAGACTATCCAGAATCTAAGGTCTGCTAGGAATGTCATCACTTCTTACTTGTAGTGGACTGCACATTTCCTGGCCTTTGCTTCTGTTAATAAAATCACATGGTATTGTATTAAGTGGAGCTTTAAAATTCTGTCTGTATTCTCCCAAAGAGCAGAAAGGAGAGAAAACAACAGATAAGTTATTTGAATGTATTTATGGGAGGCACCTGTCTGAGGCAATAAGGGTTATAGAAAATGATGAAGGGTTATAGAAAATGCTGAAGACAGGAGGATTTTTGCAGTATTGGGACTGCACACGCAGTATGTTTCAGCTTCTGTTTGGCGATGAGTTCAGAGGGGAGAGGGAGGACTGTGAGACCAGGTGCTCAGGACTGCAAGGGACTTGTACACGCTGAGAAGCTGTGACACAAAGCAGCAAGGAGCTCTTTGTGTGCGGAGTCCGATGGCCTGGGATAATTGGACCCTGCTCTGCCACCGAGGGCATTGATGGCACACAGTGCAATACAAATAAGCGCAAACTTGCAAGTGAAGCAGAACTCAAGCTTCTGGCTGTGCCTGGTGGCAATTTCAGAACTGGAGCTCTTTGATAGAGTCAAAGAATATTGTGAGTGCCAAAGAAACATACTCATTACTCATCAAATAGAAAAATCTAGGCAGAGCACCACACCAGTAATTAGACACAACAGAAACATCGTTCTGTTTACACTCTGGTTCTCCCTGTGATGAAATTGCCTCTATTGGAACCTCAAGCTGAGAACAAACGGGCATTTCTCTTGAAAACCTAATATTGTATGAGGGTGGATTGTACCCTGCCTCTAGTTTGTTGTGAATATGCATGTCAAACACAGCAGCTGATAGTATATTCTGCAAAACCAGCAATGCTGTCAGGGGTTGGGTTTATTTATTTATTTGTATCTCTCTCCAGATGAGGAAGACAGGTGTATATGGCTGCTAAACTGTTTGTTTGTTTGTTTTCTTTGAAGATTACCTACACATGTGTGTCTTCAGGATACGTTTAGGGTTTGGAGTTTTTGAATTTTATTTTGGAATTTGTTTTGGATTTTTTTTTCTCCGTTTTTAAACATGCATCATTTTATTTCATGCCATGTCAATAAAGACACCTTTATAAGTACTGCAGTTACTGGTGTATCAGCATAATCATCGGGTTTTTAAAATCATTGCAAACCTCTCTTTACCGATGAAAACATGGTAGCTTTTCTTCTGAACTGTTTTTGCCTCTTTGGACCAACAAAATGTTTTAATGCAAAGACGTATTTCTACAGTAGCTTTTCTGGAAATCAGTAAATTTTGAAAACATTCTGATTTTAATGAAGATAACACATTTTGGCCAGCTTTTTTTTAAACGATATGCTGTCATTGTTAAACCTCCTGCTTTCAAATGCTAGCACCACTGGTACGGGCGAGCACCGTTCCTAATCCAGCGGTGTTTCCCTCAACTGCATGTTTGTCTTTCTGCTTTGAGAAGCATCGGTGGCTTCTCTCTGCAATGCCTTTTAAACTTCTCTTGCTGAAACTCACCTCTAACTTGAGTTCTTTAGCCTTTTGGTCAAAGACTACTAGGCTTTCGATGATGATAGGGGCTTTGGGGTGTTCAGAGAAGGGTCTATGAGAATGAAGACTTTTCCTGTCTTCATATCTATCATAATTTCCTTTAATTGTAGGGAACCGGAGCAGATGATTCAAGAGGTCCTTTCTGCTTTTATATTCCTATTTCACTGGCCACCCTTATTTAAAAAGAAAAAAAAAAAGAAGAAGAAAGAAAAGAAAGAAAAACCCACACTATAAAATGTAAAAACATATTCTTACAACAGCTGAGAATTCAGCCTCGCAGCAAGAATTCTAATTTTGTTTTCTGCTACGGGACACTTTGCCAGTTATTAGCTTTGTCATGGTGTAATTTCCCAGAAATAATTCGCATTCGACTCTGCCACCTCTGCAGCCTGTGTGGTGTGACGTTGCCCATGAACTCTGTTTGACTTCATGAAGTTCCGTTGCTTTGTATACAATGTAGGAGACTGAGTAAGGAGCTGACTAATAAAATCTGAGCAGTATCAATGTAGTATTAAGTATGATTATGTATGAGTATTATGATCTCTGAGGATGCATTCAGTTTCATTCTGCTTCACATGTGTCCTGTAAAGAGAGATTTTTTGTAACTAGCAGGGTGATATCCAACTATTCTTTTGCATTCTTTATTTCCCATGTTTTAGAAAGATGCACACATATATATTTTCCCAGAGCTGCATTGTGTAACAGTATTGGCTCATGGTAACTTCAAAAGGCAAATATTTGCAACATAGATAAAGGTCAGCGTTAGTCTAGGGGAAGTCTGAGTATGCAAGAGGAATAATAGTTAGGTTATCTCCTAGGTGCAGAAAGGTTGACAGTAGAAACCAGAAGGTTAGGGCTGGCAGGAGAACAAATTTCTAACATATTTCTGCCTCTAGCTACATTATCATCTTCAACATCTCAGTCATTGAAGACTCTTTCTCTCAAGTTCGTTTTCCGGGGCTCCTTTCCCTACTGTAGGCATAGCTGGAGGAGGGGGAAGATTTTTGCTTCCCGGCCCCCGCAGAGCAAATGCCATTTCCTGGCAGGCCTGGGAGAGGCCTGGGGGACGGGACCACATCAGTCCCCTCGGCAGCAGAAGTACGAGTTGGGAATCTTTCATTTACATCAACCATTTGTTAATTGAATGTACAGATGTGGTCAAGAAAATGATTACAGCTCATCTCTTTGAGGAGTGAGATCATCACAAAAGAGTTTCCTGTTGCTTCGTATTTTCACTCTGTCTGTATAAACAGTGCACTTAGACTTCAAGATAACCCATCTCTGCAGGATGACTCTAGCGCAGGCCAGACTATTCCAGCAAATTATGTGACAACACAGTGTGATGTAAGGGAATTTCCAAGATTCTTTAAGGCCATCCTTTTGAATAGTAACTGGCCTCCTGTGTGGATTCCCAGTTATATTTGCCCTTTGGGAAAGATAGGCAAATATTTGCAAATGTGTGCGTTGTTCCTATTGCCTGCGTAATCACTATTTTTCAGGAAGGTAATTAGGAAGGAGGTGGGTATTTTTAAAGTATTTGTATGCAAAGAAAATAAAATGTGAATTTTCTTCTGACCTCGTAAAATGGAATAATGTTATTTGCACTCTTAAGTTTGTGTTTAATTGAGATGAAGTAAACTTAAAATGCAGGTAGTATTTTCCTTAGGACAAAGCTGAGTCAAACTGTTGCTTGTGCATCTAAAACTATATATTTTTATTGAGCTTGTTTTAATCAAACTAATTTTATTTATTTTAAAATGCAGCAATGAAATCAGATGATCCCTGGAAACTTAGTGGGATATATAGCAATTACTTTGAAACATAATCGTTTTATAAAATGTGTTGTTATTATGGTGCGGTGTGTTTAAAATAACGACTTAGAGGAGGCAAACTGAGCTTCTAGCAGTCCTTCTAATGAAATTACATATTCTGTGTTGAGGTCCCGTTTCTTGTCCTTTCAAAGTCTACTACTAGAGATTTTGCTGCATAGACAGAAAGTCCTACATTGCTGTCAGAGGAAATACCTGCAGTCCCTGCTTTCTAATCAGCCGGTTCATTTCTTTCCTATCTGTTGAAGGACTTGGTCATGTTCCTCTTTACCCACATTTCACCCTCTCCCAGTCTCTTAGACGAGTTATGCTGACCCATAGGTACTATTCAGCAGTATTCCTACAGAGAGATTTAGGTTGTTTGTAAAGTTTCTGAGATCAGAGTGACAATCTTGTTTTGAGGAGTGCCCACTGGAGTGGGAGCCATGTGGCAAACCAAGACTCCTATTCTAGGTGAATCACTTGATAGCATATGCAGAAAGTTTCATAAGTCTTAAAGCTCTTGTTCAGGATTAAATATACTTCGTGCTGCAGCTTCCAGTCACCTGCAGTGTTTTCTTTCTGACTCAGTGTTTTCAAGGTGTGGTAAGGTTGAAAGGTGTAAGTACTTTGCTGAGTAGATCCTGTAGGAAATGCTTTTTATCAGTTAAAAGAATAACTTAAAAGGAATCAGTTAACTCCTGCCTGGCCGGAGAATAAAAACTGATGTCTTTTGATTCACAATCTATGCATCTGATTTTATTTTTTTTTTAATATATTAGTATGTATTGATACCTTTGCTGGATCTCTCTGACATTTTAGCTTGAGATCACAATAGCAACATTATATATGTTTCAGCCGGTCTAATCCCAGGAGGAGCCTTAACCAAAGCTGCCCTTTACACAGTGAATCCAGTGCATTAGTGTCTGAGTGAAGCTCACCTTCTGGACAGCTCTGGAGAGAACCCTTTAATTCCTTGGCTGCTATGTCTCTGGGAAGCTTCTTTACCTGTCACCTTCACTTTGCTTTGTGATACTGCTCATGGTCTTTCCCAGTGTTGTTAAAGAACTAATGAAGTTCCATTATTTTAGGTTGTTGGTTGGTTCACCCTGGAGTGGGTATCCAGCTAATAGAACTGGAGATATCTATGCGTGTCCTGTTGGTACATCCAAAACCACATGCAAAAAATTAAATTTACAAGGTAAGTTGTAATGAATAATGTCTCACAGTAATTGTACAGTTTTTCCTCATTTTTGTACCAGGCCAATATGTCAAAAGAACAATCAGCAACAAGCAAATCCAATAACAAAAATCAGTGTTGGGGGGATTGTGTAAATGTTTGTTGTACCTGTGTTCAGAGGAATTTCACTTTTGTTGACAAGGTCGGCATTCTTTTGTTTTAGGTCCCTTGAAAAATAAAACACAAATATCAAAATATTTTGTACGGCCATTTCTAAAGATCTTCTCTCTTCTTGTCTATTATATTTTTTAAGTTGTAAAATTAATTTGCACATAGTCATTTTTTTACAGCAGTCCATGTGATTTTTTTTTTTTCCCATTTGTTTCCCACACTGCTAAGGTAGATTTGATTTCTGGAATTAGCTTATTCTAGAACTATATTATTATTATTATTGCTATTTGCTATATCTTGTAAGGACTTTTTGTTCTGCCTCTATCAGTTCTCTCATCATCTTTCTTAGTAATTTCTATCAGCCCTATTATCAACAATGTAAGTAGTGGTAATATTTGTAATATATTTACATTATACTTGATGGTTCTCATTACAGTGTCATTTTGAAGTGCACTTACTTAGTCAGCATCCTGTATGAAGCCTTTTGTGCCTCTGCGTCCTCTGGACTATGTTTCAAATGAGATTCGTTTTTTGTATGCAGTGAAAATAAAAAATGACAGAGGACAGTAACTTTTTTTTTCTGAATGCAGTACAGTATGTTGAGATGCCTACTGTAACTTTGTTTATAGGGCAAAGCATTTCTGTCATCCATGGGTCCTTTCACCTTTTTGTCTATAGCATAATACTGTATCACAGGAATCTGGTGCCCTGTGGACAGTAACAATAGCCACCCAGCTGTAGCTACTCAACCAACTAAAAGTACTTATGAGAAGAAAATGTCTTCCTTTCCATTCTGTTGCCTTTAGCCCTTGAGAAAAGGCACTCTAAATTACATTTTCTCCCACACTTAATTAACATCTACACATTTACATGAATTAAAATTCATGCTTAGCAGATTTTTCACAGAGATTAGTTTTCTTTTTTTCACAAATCTTTATACAGGCATTTAGAAGAGGCATTTTGGGTCCTGGAGAGGAAAAAAAAAAGTTTTTAGAAAAGAAATTCTGATTTGCTAAATTGCTCATGCATCTTAGTTACTGTGTGATTATTTAATCTCTTTATTTTAGCTTTAACCACCATTCCAAATGTGACTGAGATAAAGGAAGAAATGAACCTCGGCTTGACTCTGATACAAAACTCAAAAACAGGAGGATTTCTGGTACGTGTCGGTGATGTGAGTCCTATGAAGAGAGTCCTATGAAGAATGAAAAAACTATAATTCTACATACTTCCTAATTAAATCCAAAAGGAATCTGTTTTGCAGCATAGATTAATACATATCTTGTATATTTTAAAGTATTGCATGTATCTATCATTACCTAGGCTACAAAATCAGTTTCCAGTCTACAGAGTCTCTACATGGCCTCTACTCATTCATTTTAAATATTGTGTCTTTTCTGCTGCGTCTTGCTAGTGATCATACAAGTATTCAACTATTTATCTTTACTATCATATACCAAAGTTCACTAAAGTACTTAAAAGTAGGTCTAACTCCTTGCTCTCCAGCTTTTCTTCTTTTTTTTTTCTTCCCCCGGTTCTCCTGAAGTCAGTAAGGTTAATCATAAGTTTAAATTGCAGCAACACTGCCTCTCTTGATTATTGGCTTGTGAAAATAGATTAAAAATTTGATTATGTGTCTCATTATTAAAGGTAATACCCTTAATTACTGCTAATGCTGTCCCATGCTTTTCCACTTGAATCAGAATTAGTAATTACAGTAATTTAGAAACATCTCATGCAGGAAAATTTATATTTTCTTGTTACACCTGAACTTCCCTCAGTTAAAAAGGCCTTCTGCATCTGTACGTTATTGACTGACTACCTAAATATCATAAAGATAGACACACAAAAAAACAGAAGCAATTGAATGTTAACACCTATTAACATCCACTTCTTTGGTGAGATGTGTCCTTTTTGACAAAAAGAGAAATATACTTCTTTCTTCTTTTTCTAGAAGTTAAGATGTCTTGACAAATATATCGGGATAGTCTAATGTAAACTTCGTAAACCTGGGCTACATTTAGCTGATTTTTCATTTCCCTCTGCCTTTGAGTATCTGTGTTTTTCAGTAGTTTTGAGAAAAGAATAAGGATGCTGTTCAGTTTCTATTCACTTTCTAAACAGTGATGGTGCACCTTCTGTTTTCCAGGCCCTCCTGATTTGAAAGATGAATGAGAAAGCGTTAGTAAATGAAGCTGTCATTTCTTTCAGAATTGTGGGACTGACGTTAGGTATTTTTTCCCTGAGGACTTCAAGTGATTTTCTTAAAAAAAAAAAGAAGAAAAAAAAAGCCCCAAATAACTACATAACAAAATAGTGTCTAGGTATTTGGCTTCTCTCCTGTAGGTAATTTTTGCAACAATCCTTCCAATATCAGTTATTTGAATTCTGAGGAGGTTTTACAATATGGCTTTATGTGAGAAAACTGTGCAAAGAGATAGGGAGATCCTCCCTTTCCCTTCCCAACCACACGTTTCCTCCTCTCAACGCAACCACAGGGTACATCCAGCGGATCTAAACATCGTCTCTCGCTCGTGGGTGCGATGCCATCTCCTGGCTAGTGGGAGTACTTGTTCTCTTACATACATATGGAGAGCAAATAGCAAGGCTACTTTTTATCCAGTAGTCTGTAAAACAGACAAATGAAAGCAACAGATTCCTTGCAAAGTTATTTGTGCTCTCTAGAAGTTATGGCTGTGCACAGTTTGGAGGAGATGGTTCAAATGGTTTGCAGAAGGCGGAATAAGGATGATCAAGAACAGAGAATCTTTTCTATGAGAAATCAAAGTAAGAAACAGGTTACATCATTGTGACAGCAAGAGACTTGCACTGATAACCCAAGTGGGCTCATCCCCTCTTATATTCTCATAGTCGTACTCATTAGGCTTTTGTATGCGGATACAGTGAGGCATGGATTTATTATTTTTATAACTTCTTTTTGTTGTCATTTTTAAAGACTTGCGGTCCCCTGTGGGCACAGCAGTGTGGAAGCCAATACTATGCAACAGGAGTCTGTTCTGAGATCAGTCCAAGTTTCCAGATCCTAAGAAGCTTTTCTCCTGCTGTTCAAAGTAAGCAACATGTGCAAAGCAGATTCATTTTAAAAAAAAAATCAATATAGAAGGTCAAAAATCAAGTTTGGAGACACTTGAGGATTTTTTAAAACATACGTGTACAAAGAGTAGCCTCCATTAAGTTCGACAAATTCTGCTTTAATGCTGATATGAATCTGGGCTCACGCTAAATTCAGAGACATTGCACCGGAGCAGTGAAACTGAAAACAAGCTAAAAATCTGAATAAGTTTTTATTGAGTCTTCATTCTGGCAAAACTTTCCAGAAGTGTTGACTTATGTAAGACCTGAGTATGCTCTTACGGATTTAGCTCAAGAGCTGTATGTAAATTGAGACTGAAAGTACATTTAATCTGTGTTTCATATTTTTGTTTTAGAGTGTTCCTCTGTCATAGATGTTGTGGTGGTTTGTGATGAGTCAAACAGCATCTATCCCTGGGACGCAGTGCGTGCTTTTTTGAAAAAGTTTGTGCAGAGCTTAGATATAGGACCTACCAAAACCCAGGTAAGTCAAAGACATCTTTGTAAAAGACAAAGAAAGGAAAATGGAGGAGAGAAAAAAAAAGAAAAGAAAAAAGTAAAAAGGGGGAGGGGAGTATCAGCAAGTTCTGCAGATTCAAAGGAAACCAAGTATGCTTTAGCATAACTACAGCAGCTCCTTCAAGACTGAAGGTTATGCAGTTGTCTACTATCTTTAAAGACTGGGACTTCTATCTTGAAGCTAATTTATTTCAAAAGGAGTTAACAATTTCAGTTAAAACATTGATCAGCTGAAAGAGAAATCTAGAAATTAGATCCAATGGGGTCAGATCTCCTTCATATATTAGGTCTAAGAATCATTAAAATGTCTTTGAGGAGGTGTTAGTAGTAGAACAGTTTCTCTAGTGAGATTTTTCGTATGGCCTTTATTTTTGAGGCCCTACATTTTTAGAACAGGAATTTTTCCTGCTTAGTTACTTCTTTGAACTTAGAGAAATTCTTTTTTCCTTGGAATTTGATGATATTAGGGAAAGCTTTATTTCCTGTTCTTATATTTTTTATGTCTTTGAAGTTGTCCATTTTCCAGAAACAGTTCTGGGAGCAAAGACTGGGCTCCTGGAAATCTCTCTCCCCAAGGTTGCCCTCCTCATTGGGCTGCTTTGGAAGCTAGGTGCTTAGAAGCTCGGCTTCCTGCACACTCTCACACACCATTTCTGAACCTTAGCTTTAGCATCTTCTTCTATTTTCTTTTGTAGCAAATGTACATCTTAGCATATTTCTTTAGCATTCACCTATATTAAAAAACAGCAGGTTTTGCAGTGCTATGAAGTAACCAACCATTAGAATTTTTGTAGGAAAGATTGACACAAGGTACTCTCAGCTTGTAGAATTTTTGCTATTTTCTCATTTTTTCACCGGGCCCCCAGTATTATTTTTGTCCATAAATGTTTCTGGAAGTAATTGGAACAAATGCTTAATGACAATTTCAGATTGTTTGCATTAACATATTATAATACATAATAAATGATATAATATGCAAGAGTATTTAGCTTTACTTTCCAAACATGTTACTATTAATTGGTTTTGTATGTGTTGAAAGAAAATGATAACCCTATGTGCATCTGTAGATCTTTTACTCCAGCCTGATAGGTTAACATCATGATTGCATGTAATAGTAAGGTATGATAATCTAATTCTAATCTAATCTAATAATGTCTTTATTGTGTAGGTGGGTTTAATTCAATATGGCAATGAGCCACGCATAGTGTTCAACTTGAATGAATATAAAACAAAGACTGAGGTTGTTAAAGCAATGGAGAGAACCTATCAGAAAGGAGGAGATTTGACTAATACTTTCAAAGCCATTGACTATGCAAGGTAAAACACATTGGTCATTACTGTTGTACTGCGGTAGCAGCATCCAGCAAGGAGATGAGCATGTCCTGAATTTCATTTGCTGACTTCTGTCCCGTTGGGACTGCGAGTGCCCAGAGCCTCTACAGAGGTTCCCATGACCAGGCAGAGTCCACCAGGTACATTCACGAGGCTCGGTGCAGAACAGCATGCTTGCTGAAAAGCATATCCCGTTGGCTTGAATTCTACCCTAAAGTAGTTCTGGTACCCAAGGGAGTTTGGACTGTCCCAAATGTTCTAGTTTGACGTGCACCAAACACTGCAGACAGTCTTCAAGGGAAGATACAAAATCATTGAAAGGAGCAAAGTTTATCCATTGATTTAGTGAGGCTAGCAACATTTGTATTTGCAAGCAAGGCCTGGTTTGAATGTAGGGAAAATAAAATCTGTTGTCCAGTGCCAATGTGGTAATGCAGCACTAGCAGTATGAAATACAGGAAGAATTTAACATTACCTGTAAATGTAACTCTGAGTACGTATACAAATCAGGTTCATTCCTCATTAGGAAGATACTGTTTTGCATTTGGGTCAAGGACTATGGATTTTTCCTTAAGTGGAACCAACATTTTTAGTAGTATAAAGAGATCTGCTGTCAGTCTGTCTCACCTGTTGTTTGAAGTCAGTAGGGTCATTTCCTGAATACTCTGGTGTCACAAAAGTATCCATGCAAGATATGACCAAAAAAAAACAAAAAGCAAAACAAAACCCAAAAAAACCCTTTTGATTCAGAAGCATTTGTACAAAATAATTGTTTTTCTTAAAGCTTACTTTTCTATCAGAAATGACCATCCCTACTTTTTTTTCTTTTTCTTCTTTCTTTTTCCCCTATACTTCCTAACTTGCATTTTTGGCAGTTCTTTGAGCAATGCTTTGAGAACAAACTATGAGGAGCAATATTAAATACTATTATTTAAGTTTTTTAATTTAGAAATGAAAAATCACTACAGATGTTCTTTTTTCTAAGTTGGTGATGACAAGTTTGTTTAAACATGTAGACAGAATTCCATCCATAATCAATTTACATCTGGTACATCTAATATTTTATAACAGACGTTATGCCTTTTCTCCTGAATCGGGAGGACGCCCATCAGCTACAAAAGTTATGGTGGTTGTGACAGATGGTGAATCACATGATGGCTCCAACTTGCAAACAGTGATAGGTAGATGCAATGAAGACAATATAACCAGATTTGGCATTGCTGTAAGTAATTCTAATTCTGTATATTATTGCCATTTTTGAGTGATCATTTTGGTGTACACGCATGAATGTGTGTATTCTGTATATAAGTTTTATGTAAGCATGTATTGTTTACACTGGTGAGACTGAAACTGTGAAATTCATCTATATGAACTAGGTGATTATTGGTTCTCTTTAATTAACTGGAAAGGCAGAACTAATCTACTGCAAGCAACTTCAGCATTTTCTCCTTTTCCCAAGTTGTCTTTTACTATTTGCATGGTACATTGTATAGGAATATAATCTGATAAGCAGTTTGGTAATTTGAACTGTTTTGTAAGTGTTGAATAGTTAGATGATACAGAAGAAAATGAAATAACAACACAGTTTCCATCTTGCTTTTTTTTTTTTTTTCCTCCTTTTTTTTCCCCCCCAAGGTCCTGGGATACTTAATCAGACATGAACTTGATACCAAAAACTTAATTAAAGAAATCAAAGGAATTGCTAGTCATCCAACAGAGAAGTATTTCTTTAATGTGTCATCTGAGGCTGCACTGCTAGAAGAAGCAGGAACACTTGGCGAGCGCATTTTCAGCATAGAAGGTAAAATACTTAGATTGGAATCTTGTAGCTGCAGAGCTGAGGATTCGAGTTGGCTTCATCCTAGTGCAGTACTGTGAAACTCCTGAGTACCTGGAACTGTGGGCTGCTTGGTGCTCACCAAGAGGGCTGTGGTTTTTGGGAACTTTCCCGAGGTTATTCTCCCAGCTAATGTTGCTTCAAGGCAGTTTCTGCCCTTCGATGGGAATTGGCCACTAGTTGCTCAAAACTTCCATGAATTCCTGGTTTTGAGGCATCTTCTAAGGTGGAAGAAGTGGAATGGAAAAGTGAAGGTATCTTTTCTGCTTGTTAGATTCACCTGTGTTTCGCTGTTAAAATCAAGTGTAAAGATAAAAAGCAAATCAAAAAATGCAGTTACAGTAATGTAATCGGTATAACTGCTGTTATTTGCCTTTCCTAACATTACCTAGAGTTGTCAGTACACAACTTGCATGAACATGCTGAAGAGATGAGTCAGTGGCAGTTCATATCCAGAAAGTCAGGTTTTTAAAGTCATATTGTCATAAAGACAAGTGCAAGGTCCTGACTTAGGGAAGAATAACCCCAGACACCAGTACAGGCTGGGGAC
>VZSV01000003.1:7752721-7765421 GCA_013398735.1 Nothocercus julius
CATTCCTGAACAGTATCAGGGTAAGTGTCTTTTTTTTGTGTCGTTGTGGAGCCATGAACTGTAGGACTAGAAGAGAATTCAACTAGTGCAAAGAAAGAGAGGAGACATGGAATATATTCTCTTTTAGTGTTGGTCAGAGACCTAGCTTCTGTCTGTGATAGTAATGCAGAGCGGAATGAAAATTTGATGTATGCAACCAGGTGAGAATGGAAATGACCTGATGGTTGGTTCTGAGGCCCAACTTCTGTAGCCTCAGAGAATCTGTATGTTTCCTAGTGTTAGAAGTAATTGTGATGAGTAGCACTTCTAAGAATGCTTGAAAAAGCTTTTATCGTATAAATGACACTAAAAATGGATTAGCATTGTCAAAATAGGTAATCTTACAATACTTTTTTTTTTGAGAAATGAGACTATGCAGTGTTGTGTTCTGTTTACAGTACATTAAACATTATTTTGCTATATATTATCAATTTACAATAGAATTGTCAAAGTTACACTTTGCTATGCTGCCAGCTGTCATCTGAGCACATGTTTTACAGGAACCTTCTGATGCAGTGAATTCGCTCAGTTTGCGCATTGACATTGGTCTTGCAAATCCTGGCTCCAGTCCTGTTCTTGATATATATTCTCCTGCGTCTGTGGCCTATAGTGTAAGTAAATAGTCTTCCTATTGAAAAACAAATGGCTATACACGGATATGTAGCATGTGGCACCTCACAAGCACCAAAGTAGTATATGAAACACATGCCAGAGAGTATTTCCCTGTTCCATTTATGCTTCTGTCTGTATTGCATGGCCTTGCTCTCACACACATACTCAGTCACATCCACGAGTCAGCATGGCACAAAAAGCATGTTCACTGGGGTCAAGCAACTATTCATGGGAACTCCTACTTGATGGCAAAGATGAAGGAATTAAGGTTAATTCAACCTACAGTAAATGAATCAATCAAAGAAAGGCAGTCCCTTCAGCTGCATCATATTTGTCATGATTAAGAACACCCCATCTAGATCATCTGACATAGTAACATGCTGCTTAGTTTAAAATTACCTACAGACTGCAGTGTCTTAGGAAAGAGACCTGTCATTCAGGAAGTGTTTGTGTTTTTCATAGATTCCTTTTATTAAAGACTGTGGTGAAGATGAACTTTGTATCTGTGATCTTGTCCTTAAGGTTCAGCAGAAGGCAGATGATAGGTAAGAGATGAATAAATGGAATTGTTGGGGTTGGTCAGTCTGTTAGTTTTCAAAAGTTGGCTTGTCTGTGAACTCGGGATGAATTCTGGTTGAAAATGTCTTTCCGTTTCAATGTCTACTTCAAATTAGCTGGTGGAGGTGGGGAAGGGGAATAGAAATGGTATTTCTGTCACAATCAGGTAAAAAGAGGTATGTCAGGAGTACAAGTGTACTGACGATCCTGTGTATAAGCACAGGATTTTCATCCATGTAGACAAATGCGGATTATGGGTCCCTTAGGGATGAGGACACAGGAATCATTTGGAGCTATAATGCCTGGCTGGCTGCCCTCGTGAAGGGGAGAGCCCTGGGAGAAGCAGCAGCCCCTGCAGTGGCCATTTCCAGCCCTCCCAGGGAGCAGCCGGGATGCCCGCCCAGGCCTGTGCCGCTCAGAAGGAGAGATCGGCCGCGTGGGCCGCACGTCCTCCTGATCCCTACACAAACATATGTGCATAGCCACAGGATGGAAAGCAACGTGGCTGCCCGTCCTGGAGCTGCCATCCCACCCAGCCACCCACGCTATGCCAATGTTTCTGCTACGGTGGAACCTTTGTAAATTCAGTACTATTATTTTAGTGGTACATAATCAAGAGCCTTCATTTTAAGAAAACTTTAATTCCCTTGAATTTAAAGAAATTCAATCACAGAATTTCTTATTTCTGAACTCTTTTACAATAGAGGATCTAGGTGCATAGAATTTACAAAACAGATCATGCTTTGCTCATTATTTGTTGTTGGCTACAGTCAAACATAATCATACATTTTCATGTTTCAGGGCTGTTCTAGTATCTCTGTTTACAACACTGAACTTTTATTTTTCAACAGCAAACAGCAGTTTATTGTAAGCAGCAAAAACAGAAGGATGACATTCAACGTGGAACTGGGAAATAAAAAGGAAAATGCATATAACACCAGAATCCAGGCTACCTTTTCGGACAACTTGTTTTTTGCTTCATCTTCTTTACCAGTACGTGAAAATACCCGCCCGAATTGTTTTTTATTATTGCCACTGCTCTTCCGGTTTCTTAGAGAAAATGCTTTTTCTTCTTTCTAGTAGGGCCTATCCCAGAGAAGGAGAAAGTGTATACACACCTCTCCCGATTTATTTCTTCAAATACCAAAATTCCTTGACCTAAATAAACTGATATACTGAGGGGAATAATTTTGGTATTTGAAGAAATAAATTCTCTCCTTGACCTCTAAAGTATCTCTCCTTGACCTAAATAAGCTGATATACTGAGGGGAATAGAGATACTGCCAACTCAACATAAAAGCTGGCCATCTATTGAGCTTGACTTCACCTCAGTATTTCAGTCATCTTTTCCTTACTTTAGAATTTGGCATCCGCATCTTCTGCTTGACTCCCAACATCTGAATGTGGTTGCTGTGCCAGAAGGGATTCATATATGATAAATCAAACACGCATCATGGATATAGCTTTAAAGCACAGACTTTGGATCTAGAAACAGTGTTATGGCCAAGGCCATGTATTCCAACTAGACAGTTAATCAGGTTGAAGTGATTTCTTTTATATTGCTATACCAGAAGCTAGTCTTCTAATGAATTTTGTCTTAGAAAAGGAAAAGAAAGGCATTTTGCAGACTATTTTGGGGAGTGCAGTAAATCTTTAATCTGAACTGTTGCTCCCAGATAATTCATGTAGGATGAAATCCAGACTTCAGCGTTTGGCCTATTTTGTCAGGCTGCTACTGGAGAGGTGCATGACAGTACTAAGGGTGAACTCCAGAGCAATCGCTGTATTGAAGGGAGGGGGAATAGGAGCATTCATCACCACCCAAGAGCAGTATTTTCTTAACAATGAGCTGGCAGAAGTGCTCCACACAACACTGAGGGTGCCCCTCTACCTCCCCTTCTTGTTGCACAGCAGAATTATTCATTCCATTCATGCCAAAAGACCACACTGGAGCTAGGATTTTCCTCCCCTTTTGCTTAGAAGCGTGCAAGCAAAGCTTTTGCCCCCAAATGTGCCTGCCTCAAAGCAGAAAAAAGGCATGAGCTGAGAACGTGTCTGTCAGGGGGGACGTAATTCATGAATTCATAGGGGTGTATTTTATCAAAAGACAGTATGTTCTAACAAATTCTTTTCAGTGTGATGATAACTGGTTATAGCCTTTGAGGTTTTCTTTCCTTCGGTGTGAGATGATGACATGCTAAATATTCTTAAAGTGGTACATAAGCTCCTATGCGCTGTAAATTTTTCCTACAAAGATACATTAACTGCACATTAATTTCTGTAGCATTTAACTCAGTCTTTAAGTACTCTCAGAGCTCCGTAAGTACTCTGATTACTCTAAGTTAACTCTCAGTACTTAACTCTCAGTCAGGTTTTGTAAATAGGACCAGTTCTTTAAAAATGCTGTAAGAAAAAACTGTAACAGTTAGTACGATGTGATCTGCAATGCTGACTGTCCAGCAAACAATCTCACAAGATCATGACAGCCCACAAGAAACTGCACAGCACTGGGCCTTCCCACCTTTCACTATCTTGCTGTAGTCCCATTGGGTGCATCCCCGGGAGCTGCTATCTACACCTGCTTGGCCTGCTGCTTAATGTAATAGATGCCCTGTTGAAGATACAAACCTGGGGATTTCCTGTCTGTTTTATCAAAAGTTGGTATTAAAATGACTTTTCTGTCTTTCTTTTGCAGAGTGATGGGACTGAAGTCTCTTGTCAAACCGGCACAGCTCAATCTACAGTAATTTGCCAAATCAGTTACCCTGTTTTCCGAACAGGACAACAGGTACAGCTAGTATGTTTAAATAAGCTTTGTATTCTACCCTCTACAATACCCCCCCACGCCACCATCTGCATTTACTGCTGGTGAGGATTTCTTAGCTTTAGCTGTGGTTGAATTCCCTTTGCTTTTCAGAAACATTAAAAGAACTGAACTAGGGGATGAACTTTAGTGATCCCTACCAGAGTAAGGGGACAATGCTCATGGAAACACACTTTTCCCTGCCCCTGGAAAATGCCAGAACTCCCAGATGGAACTGAGCTTTGTCACTCTGGGAGTGAAGGGCTGGGAGCAGAGGCTGCGAGTCACTGCTCAGCATGTCGCAGTCTCCAGGGACCCCAGCTGAATTGGAGTCAAGCTCCTACTGCTGACTGAGCCCAGAGCTCGCTCCCTTTCCTGCTCTGTGAATGTAATCCCTGCAAGGAAATATGCTTGTCTTGAGAGGACAGGGGTGGCCCGCACAGCCCTAGCATGGATCATATATCCTTTTTGTCATATATAGCCTAAATCTCATGGTCTTAGGGAACATAATCTCTTATTCCTCTTGTGCAGAACAGAAACAGACTTACAGCCTATAACATAGTCAATTGGAGCAATAAGGAACTTGCCAAAAGGAATAAAAACATGACATTCTGCAGAAGAAAAGAAAGCAAAACTAAAACGCCTAATTAGATATGAAACGTTAGTTTGTTTTAATTAGTTGCTTGTAATATCACTGGTGTAAGTGGACCTGTTGCAATAAATAGGAGAAAGAAAGAAAACAAAGCTTGTGTTAATGTTAGTGTTTAAAAGTTTATAGTTCAAAGCACCCTAAACACCTTTTTTTGCAGCTTGCAGCTAGTTTCACACTTAAAAAAACAGTTAGCAAATAGCTAATGTTTACGTAACTGCTAATTTGTAGGTAAAAGTGAGAACAAAACAACTCTGTTGAAATAGTACACAGAAACAGGTGGAGAATTCAGTTGCACGGGACATTTCCAGGTGTTAGCACATAAAATTACATTTCTATTTGTAAGTACTTTTCATGTTTTAATATAAACTTATTTACTGTCTGTTCCCTGTCTGTCTTCTGTAGGTATCTTTTGATATTAGTTTTGATTTTAACCTGAAAAATCTTCAGAATATGGCAATTATCAGTTTTCATGCGTTAAGGTAACCTATGTTATTATACGAATGCAAATTAGTTATTAATGTTCTAATTTGTATCAAATGATTTGTTAACATATGTTAAAACTTAAATATGTTTTGATGAACAGTGAAAGTAAGGAAGAGCAAGACTTGGACAACGAGGTCAATTTATCAATCCCTTTGCGGTATGATGCAGAAATTCACTTCACAAGGTATGCTGAATAATGAAAAAGGCATTTTCATAAGATATTTAAATATAGTAACAGCCTCTGAAAGACCACTGAAAAATAATGCAAATTCTTTTTTGGTCAGAAGAAATTCCCTTTTCATCAGTACCAGGAGAAATTTATGTTCTTCCAAAACATTTCTTCTTACATTTAAAGAATTATAAAATGTGTATGAAGCAATTATGGATCTATACATATAATTGCTACAGAGGATCAAATGCTCACATGGATGGAGGCTACTACAACAACAACAACAAAAAAAAAAAAAACAGTAATTGTGGTTTTGATAATTAATATATACTATATATTAATATATACTATAAATGGGTCTGTAGGCCAAAATGTACTGAATTTAGATCAAATCTGAAGCTAAAGTGAACAAAAAGGAACCACCTGTCTCACCCTTCCTGCAGCCTCTGGCTCACACGTACTCCTTTGCCTGCTGGCATCATCCTCTTCTCGTCCCCTTGAATGTTCTGACTAAACTGTTGCCCGAGAGGCCCTTTACACCCGAGACGGGCGTTTTGTAAGGAGAGGCAGGGAGGGAAGAGGCAGACAGAAATCCCTGTCAGACTGACCTTTGTTTCATGCCCTAGAAATCTCTTCAGCCCTTGAATTTTCCCAGTCATGTGGGATGTACTGGAGGAGTAATCAATCTGTTCCCATTCCGAACAAGAGTAATTTCAGTTTAGCTAAATTAGAACTGAAACAAAAATACTCTGGTTTAACTCACAGGTAATGTGTACTGTTTTCCGTTTAATCAAAGAAAAGATTTGTTTATCCTTACAAATTGCTGAATTTCTGGGATAAACTGTATGTAGTTACATTTCATGCACTTGGTAACCAATTATTGGTGAAGAAATGCCAAAGCATTCCAAAATTTATAAATCACATCTAGTAGAAGATGAACAGCAGTTATTCAAAGAATGACAGAAATGGAAGCATAATTGTTGGATGTAAAAAGAGGAACCTACTTAAAAATGAACAACAACAATGAGTTTGGGAAATGAATATTCACAGACTACCATAATCACATGAAACTTCAGGCTGTATGCAGTGACCTGCACTGGAATGTGGACCCCAGTGTTGATGCTGAGTTCAATAACCTGCTTTGCAGCAGCTGTTCCGAAATATTCTGAGGCCCTGGATTAGCATCACCCAGGTGCACCAATTCTGGAGTGCTGTAGCATTTTTCAGATTGTTTCAGTTGCTGACAAGTGTATATTTGGGTCAGCCGCCCAAGTTTTTTCAGTTCCCTGGGAAAGTTGCGTGAGGTTCAGCAGAGGCAGTGTTTGCTCCTTAAGCTAGCAGTGACATTGTAGTAACTTAAGGTTAGTAGTGACATTGTAGTAACTTAAGGTTAGTAGAGATTCAGAAGTTTCTAGCTGGCAGCTGTCACAGCAGCCTCCTAGGAAAGCTAGATGATGCACATTTGAATCTGCAAATCTAATCAGCTGTCAAATACCAATATAAACTCATGGCTTCTGAAAAGGCCAGGTATAGAGTCTGTAGAAGGGTTACTCAAAAACAACATTCAGAATTCCGGTGCATCTCCTGCAGTACGAGAAAATGGAATTTCATACACAAGTCAAGAGATGAAGGAACCACTTCAGCCACAAAAGGACCTGGATTCCTGGAGATGAGTCAGTTTAAAAGAACTAAGGGGAATACATACTAAGCCAAAGTACAATTTAAAATGGTTGTCTAGGATCATTTGTCCTTGTCCCTGTCCTCCACTTAGGAACTACCTATCTGGAGAACTCAGCTTCTCATGGTTCCTTCTTGAGGCTGATAATGTAGCCAAGAGGCAACTTTTAAAAAGATAAATGTTGGGAAAACTGCTGTGTCTTCCTAAAGAGAGACTTTTATAGGGAGACTCTCCCAGCGTAAGTTCCCAGGAGAAAAAGTTGGGAGTCAGTCTTGTCAATGACTTCTGCAGGGACAAGGAAGCTGATGATGCATCCAGGCAGGGCTGGAGATTTGAGCAATGAGGAAGCAAAAAGTGTTTCAAATGGCTTTTCTGGGAGTTCTTGTAAGGAAGCCCTTTCTCTCTTTTCCCATGGGAGAAAACATGGAGAACTGAAAAGGATCCCAGATGCAGCATGGAGGAATATTGATTCATCAGGAATAGCTCTGCGAGAGGGCATGTGTTGACCTGCAGTGGTATGGATGCAGTGGTATGACCCCTGCAGCGTATCTGGTTACCCAGATTAAATGGGGAGGGATAAATAAGAGGGATTTGTGCCTTGTGCCGACGTGCTGGAGTCCTGGCTGTCCACACTCCTCGTGCACTCGCTCCCCGGCTTAGTTTTTGACTGCTCAAATTAGCCTCCTCTAGGATAAAACTGGGAAGCAGTTCGGGGCTGGCTCACGAGGAGTGGCATGGATGGACGTGTGCTGAGGCACCTGTGTTCGAGCGCTGTCCTGCTGGCTGCGCCCCCTCCAGCACCCACAGACCCTCCTGCTGCATCCGTCCGCCGCGCACCCTCAGCACCCAGCCAGGGCGCCGTGTGCGCCTGAGCCCAGCGTGCCCCGCGGGCTCGCGGTGGGGACGAGCGCGGCGCGGCGGTGCCGGGGGCTGCGCCGGGGCCGCCTGCCAGCCCTCGTGCGCCTCCTGCCCCGGCTCTGGCCCCGCTCCGCGGCGCCTGCTCTCTTAACCGGCTGCATCGAATTCAGAAAGCGTTACAAGCGGCTGGTTTTCCTTCTGATTGTGTTTCTGACCTCTGTTTATAAGCGCCTTATAGCAAACAAAAGTGCGTCCAGTTGCATATGTTTTCGCAGCGGCTGCCAAGTTGAAATGTGTTGTTTTACGGTTGTTAACTAGGCTTGCCAACATCAACTTCTACGAAGTGTACTCAGATCGCAGCGTTCCTTCCACTGTGAATAATTTTGGAGAAATTGGCCCCGCGTTCAACTTTTCAGTCAAGGTTAGTAGAAGTTTCTGGTTTGAGTTTGAGAAGCTGCCTTACCTCCTCCTAGTAGCAAAAGCGATTTAAAAAAAAAAGAAAAAAAAAAAACATTCCTGATTTCACTGTCTTTTTTTGATGCTTTATGAGTCAGCCAAACAGCTGAGCCACCTAGGGTAGACACTCACAGTCTTTACGAGCTTAAGGATGAAATTTGTACTTCCTATCCGTGAGTGGAGGTTGGGAGGGATTGGTCCTGCACTGGTTGCATCTTTACGGGATGGTTAATGCTTAACTCGAGGCCAGCTAATCACAGTGCGTATTTGTTTTCTGCTAACTTGGTATATAAAATTAAATCTTCGCAGCCTTAGGCTTTTAAATTTGAAGTTTGGCTAGGGGTTGAAAGCTCAAACCAGAGGAAAGAACCAGGCTGGATGCAGCATTTATTATATAACCCATAAAAATGTTGGTCCCAAAACAATAGGGGGAGGGGGAAGGAGGAGGAGGATTTTAATTAGGTCCCTTTTAAATTTCATGTAGATGGTATGCTAAATGAGTAAATAATAGGCATTTTGGCTATGGCAGAACGTTTGGTTTTCAAAAAAGTATTTCATGCAATTAATAAGAGCTTGGTAAGGAAATAGGCTGGGAGCTGAAACAATATACTGTAATTTTTGCTGCAGTATTGGTATAATGTAACTGCTACTTCAGTAAGTGTACTAATACAAAAAAGACTGTTGCAAAAAGAATCCAATTGTTTCTTATTCATCCTGGATTTATGATTTTCTTGTATCTATCTTGTATCTCTTGTATCTATATAAGCTATCCAAAATAATTCTTGCTTACATGAGAATAACTACCTCAGTTAATCATGAATTATTTGCTTTGCAGGTAACAACAGGAAGTATTCCAGTAAAAAGGGCATCTGTAAAACTCCATCTTCCAGAACTGACCAGCAAAGACAACCCACTGATGTATATAGCTGCAGTCAGCACAGATCAGGTGAAGAACTGGATACATGAAATGCTGTGTTTTGTGAGGTTAACCAGCACCATATACATCAACTATTTCCTTCACAGAATTGCAGAGATTCTCTGAATCTCTGCCTTTCTTCTCTTGCCATTTCAGAAGGAAAGGAGGCGCATGATCAAGGCACTTCTCTAGTACTGGCACAAGTGGATTATCCTTACAGTCCACAGCTGACTTTTCATATGACCCTGAAACTCCTCACCTGGGTCCTTTTCCAAGTCCCTGAGAAGAGTATAGTACAAATGAAATTTTTAGATTAGGATAGAACTCTCAGGCCACCTTAGGAGAAACATACCACACATAAAATTACCATACCAGCAGTTTAGTTTTGTAATTCTGCCCTAAAACTTGTTCAGTTTCTTATTTTCCTAAAGTATCCAGTATTGTAAAATTCACAATCCAACCCCAACAGTCAGCATTGACTGCCAACGTCTAGTTGCCAAAATAAATTACTGTGATGAGATACTGCAGACTCTTGAGTATGTTGTTACCTAATTTAATTCCTTCTATCTTTTATAGGCCAGAGGTGTTACATGTCAAGCTCAGGTAAATCCACTGCAAATAGGAAAAAGACCTTATTCTGCATCTTTCAAGAAGGAGAACTTCAGAGCATCCAAAGAACTGGTGAGGGAGGATGAGCGCTGTAGTGCAGTGGGACCAGGACACAGGTCTGGTCCCTACGAGGCCATTGCTGTGCCCGCGGGATGTGCTGGGGAGGTGACGGTGCCTTCACTACCTCCGCAGGAGTGGAGCCTGTGCAATTTTCCAAACATACTGCATCTGCCACAGAGGGAAGGGGAGAAGTGCTTGTTCACCGCTTGCAAACACTTAACTTCATATGCACACAAAGGCCAGGGTGAAAAATCTGATTATTAAATTTGTTAAGGATGTTTTTATTAATGCATACTTCTTCTCTCTGCTGTTTTCACTGGAAGAATTGTAAGAATGCAAAGTGCAGCACCGTCACGTGCAGACTGGAAGACCTTGTGTTGAAGGGGGAGTATTTTGTGAATGTGTCCACCAGAATCTGGAATGGAACCTTTGCCGCTGTGAGTATCAGCTGTGCTTTCATGAACGAACCAGCATCCAAATATTTCATAGTTTCTCACTCTTCCTAAACATAGGTAAATAAATCTTCCAGCTATAGGAAGATCATCGTTTACATTACTGTGTCTTTAATCTAAAAGTAAAATAAGTAGTAATCCTGTGTAACAGATCTGATAACCTCTAGTCCCCAAAACTCTAGGACAAAACCTAAGAAAATGCTGGGATAATTCTTCATAGCTGGGGGGAAAAAAAGAATCCTTGCTGTGACCCTTGAATTCATTCAAGGAATCAGAAACTAAAGTTTCCACAAAATGGAATGTGGGAGAGCAGTGCAATCTAGTCATAACCCAGAAAATGATGTTGCTTTTAGGTTTCGAACGTCATAGCCTATACAGGGATCATAGCTAAATATCAAAAGCTTGTTGGTGCTGCCAGTTATATTCGTTAGACAAGGTGTGGATATTTTTTTATTGATTTTTGTTGTTTTTATTAAACTTGGTGTCAAAGAAACAGTCCTTGCTTTAAGAGCATCCTGTAGGATGCGTAAAAATATCCTTCAATAATATCTTGACTATCCCATTTTAAATCACCATGTGATAATTCATCATGACTTACCAGACTTTTGAAATGAGACCATGTTTGCGCCTCAGCTAGGCAACCGACCAAACTGTCTTAGAGTCCTGGGGTTGTCTAGAAGCATCAGGAACATGACGCAGTCTTGGCAGTCTGTCTGCCAAATCTTACGACTAGGTATTGACATTTAGCAGAGGGGTTGTTGTCAGGTTCAGCGTTCTGCTTTTAAAAAGGAAAAGGTCAGTTTAATAATGTAATATACTTACGCTGGTGTCTGAAGGAAAGCATCTGCCTGTCTCTAAAGTATGTATTTTTCAAAATGGTTGGATCAAGAACACTGGGAAAGTGCTGACAGGTACACAGAAGGGAGAGATCTGAATAAACGGCTGCTACTTTTGCGAGAAACTGACAGGAAATAATTTGTTTACTGCTGGGAGGTGGGAAGATTACATGTCAGTTTTCCTCTTACCTCCCATTTTCTTAGTTTCTATTTAATTGTCAGTGTTTAGTGCAAACAACGTTGCAGGCACCCAACCTTGCATGTAATTAGCTGCTTTACTTAATGGCAATCAGCCTTTGTCTAAGGGGAGCTGAGCAGGCATGCTGGTACTTGCAAAACAAAGCTAAGGAAGAGGAGTTCAGGAATTAATCGAGTCCTTGGAACAGTGCAGCAGCCCGGGACGGTGTGCGTGGAGGGACGGCCCCAGCACAGGTGTGCACAGCCTGCGTGGTCGGTGCCGCGCGGGGGCTGCTCCGGATTAAGGCAGCTCACGTGCCCTCTGTGAAGGGCCCTGCGCCTTGTCGTGCCCCTGTTGTAGGTCTGCTAGAACCAGCTGCAAAGAGACCACAGAGTCGCAGAACGGTTGAGGCTGGAAGGGACCTCCAGAGATCACCTAGTCCAACAGCCCCGCTCGAGCAGGGCCGCTCAGAGGTGGCGCAGGAGGACAGAGCGCTCGCTGCCTCTGAGCAGCTTCCCTGCTGCTCTTTGCGCTGCTGGCACCACTGCTCACGCTTGCCCAGGAACGTCAGGATGTTGCCTGCGGTGCGCTAGGAAAGGGGCGTCTGCGCCGGGGCTGCAGCGCGTGGGAAGCGCGCGGGGCTGCGCTCGCAGCGCCAGCCCAGCTGTGCTCGCCGCCTCGGGCAGGGCTGCCGAGGAAGGGGGGCCTGGCACGCAGTCCCCGCTCGGTGGGAGCTGCCTCCGGGTTTTTTCCCTCTTTTTCTTTAAGTTGAGGCAGTGATGTCAGAATTGGAGCAGTGGATGGGAACCGATAGTGACAGGAAAACTAAATGGGGAAAAATGGAGTAATGTTGCGTAGAGGTGAGGGAGGAAAGAAGGGAAAAAACATCCAGATCCCACTTCCTTCAAAGGCCGGGCCTTTCTCACTGGTCTTTTTTCCTTTTTTTTTTTTTTTTTTTTTTTTCAGTCAACTTTCCAGACACTACAACTCTCAGCAGAGGCAGAAATTGATACACATAACCCTACGTTGTTTGTAATTGGAGAGAACAGCCTAACTGTAAGTGATGGATAAATAGATATTTAACCTCTATCTTTTAGTGCATTACAATGATGATTAATGTCTCTGAAAAGGTACATAGCAAACTATGCACTGATAATATTTGAATATGCTGAACTAAAGTGTCCTTTAGCTATATACATCCCCTTTAAGAAAGCAAAATGTTTTTATCTACATTTTGTATATACAACACCAAGCAGCTGAATTTTAATCTGCAGATCTTAAACAGATTCTATTACTGTGAATAAAACTCAATTAAAATCTTCTGAGACTCACTTTAGTTTC
>VZSV01000003.1:7765790-7781207 GCA_013398735.1 Nothocercus julius
AAAAAAAAAAAAAAAAAAAAAATCAAGATTTCTTTCTAGCAAAGAGTTAATTGCCCTAGGTAAACGAGCTCTGGGAACTATTTTAGCAAATCTGATTTATAGATCTACTTGTGGAAGTGTATTTGGTTTGATAGTTGTAAACAGATATTTGGCACAGCTCTCCAGCAAATGTACTTAATCTCATTTGTAAAGCATTGTGGAGTATTTCTGAATACAGAAGGACAGTAACGCGGACAGTATGGTTAGTGGACAGTATAGGACAGGTAATCTCAGGAAAAGTCACTAAAACACCACTCTGATAGTTTGGAATCCTTCTCCCAAGCATTCCATCCACTAAAATACAAACTAAGCAGCACTGAAAAATAATTTTCTGGTTTTTTTTTTGTTTGTTTGTTTGCTTTTTTTTTTAAATCCTTGTTCTCTTGATGTATCTACAGAGTAACACTTTTCAATTTGCAGTAATGAGTTTAGATAATAGAAGATTCCATTAAGAATTATGATCAAGAACTTCGAAATCAAACTGCAACTTAGCAAAGCAAGTTAAGTATCAGGAGTGGGGAAAGGTAGTATAGCCCTGTCATAGGTAATGGGAAATTCAGTGAAATGTGTACCAGGAAAACTATTGATTGACTTATCTCAAAATAGAAATAAAGCTGTAGTTCAATATGATTTTTATTACTATTTTCTCATGTATCACTCAGTTTCTGTAAAGAATCTCTAAATAGTCCATTTGTATTCAGGGAAATCTCCAATTCCTGAAGATATTTGAAGTTCTGAAAATAATGCCATGATTTTGGAAAATAACAGAATGACAGTATTTGGAAGTGTGCTCAGGACCCTGAGCTTCATGACGTTATTTCTACTAGGAGATGGCACTTCTTTATACTCCATTCAAATATTCCAAGTAATTTTACAGGCCTCACACACCATCTATTACTGGACAATATTCCACAGCTGTACCATGGTAGTGCCAAATTTTACAGGACTAGCAGTTTTGTTGGGATTTCAGGAGAACCAGAACTGAACCTTTCAAATGACTGATGAAATTGCCAGTTAACAAGTAAAAAGTAATTCTTCAGCCGGCTTTCTGCAGCTGGGACATGGACAGCTCTGAGGCAGCAGACCCCGGAAGATGTCTGCAGAGCTCCTAAACAACAAAATGTATTCTGATGAAGTCTGCACACTTCATCTTCTGTTAGAGAAAATATTACTAGACAAGCTGCACACACACATGAAATTGGTTCTTCTAATTTGGATGAGCTAGGTTGCAGTGTAGCCAAATGAACTGATATAATGTATGTGGAGAAGCTGCTTAGATATTTTTGCGTAAGAGCTTTCAGATTTTTTTCCCAAGTTAGAAAGGACTGCCAGCTGGAGGACAGTACGTTAACCTGTTATAATCATCATTATGACCATTTTATTAGCAAATACACAAAGCCTGCCTCTGAAATGAATACACATGGCCACACCTAGCACAACATTAGAGCCTTCCAGCAGAAACGACTTAAATCACTGAGATGTCAGTTCAGCGCAAGTTTCCCAGAAAGCTTAAGATTAAATTACATGAGACAAATGCACTGAGCAAGCAACCCTGACAAAGTAAACCGACATGACTCCTTTTATCGTGTTTCAGGAAGGAAAAAAAATCTTCATGCTGAATGAATGTTATTCCACGATTAAATCCAAAGATTTGTCAGTTCATAAATATTAGGCAAATATCTCCTTGAGCAGCTATCCTACATGTAATTATATAGCTGGTCATACCCAATGCAACGAGATAGGGTAACACCTGAAAACTAATATCCAAGCACTGTATATACTGTTACGGCAGCTCTCTGGTATTGACTGTATTTCTTCTGACCAGCAGGAAGCATAAGTGTGTTAGAAATACTTCTGTCTGACCCATACATCTTGCTGCAAATTCATGTAGTTATCTCAGGGGAAAACACATTAATACGAAAGACAGGGAGAACCTTGCAAGTTGCTAGTGCCTTTCCAAGGAGGTCCGAAGAGCAGGCAGAAGAGACAGAGGAGCTGCCATCCGAAGGGCAGAAATGTCAGCAGCCACCAGGAGCGCACAACAGCGTATGGACACTGTAAGCAGGTTGCCTTATCACAGCTGGTCACCAGAGAGCAGACTCCATCAGCAGGCGGTTGACACAGTTTTTCTCTAGCTGACGCAGCGGAAACCTGTTTTGAGCAGATGGTGGATCTGCATGATCCTGTTGCCAGTGTGTGTTGAAGCACATCCAGTTTTTCCAGTGACGGTGTGTCTATGCAGTATGGCGACAACGCCAAAAGAATTCCTTTTACTGAAGAAACAGAAAACTGATGGGAAGTTACTGCTTCTCTACCTGGGTATGGTCAGCAGTGATGAGGGACCCTAGCCCTTAAAAGGGATTCCTGTGTGCCACAGAGGTGCAAACTGGTACCAGGGGATACTAGTGTAAGGGCTGCAACTGCCTGATGTGTCAAAGTCTCTTTTTTCCTGGAATATGTACAGCCCAGCTATTCTTGATAAGTAAAGACTTTGCTTTACGAAGAAGAACCTTTAAACACTGTTAATGTTAACGCATAACACGTGAATCTGTTTGCTTTCAGATCCCAGTTACAATAATGAAGCCTGATGAGAAGGCTGAGATACCTGTTGGTGTTGTGATTGGCAGTATATTGGCTGGACTCTTCTTGCTGTTAGCATTGATTGCAGTTTTATGGAAAGTAAGTAGGTGTTTATATTCCTGCAAAGAAAAGCAGAAAATGATGTTTCTTCATAAATGCGCTTGGGCTGTTTTCTTTGGAATCTTCCTCCAGTGCTGAACAAAACTGCCCACGCAGTGTGGCGGTGTGGTACTGCACGCTGGAGCTAGCGTGTACATGTTCTTTCAAAAATTTGGAGAAAAGCAGCCATACACGTTGGCACCTGAAGGTGTTAAATGATGTGCCAGTGGCTAAAAACAAGGGCAGTGGCATTTCTGACATCGGCAACTCCCCAGCTGGACTCTGGACGCTCCCACGATACTCCTGGCAGGCAAGGCTGGGGAGTAGGAATCACTGATGGGACCAAGGAGAGAGGATATGCACTGAACGGACAGAGAACACAGAAAGCCTATAGGGCTATATGTGGCGTACAAAAAACAGCTAGTTTAAGGGCAGGGAAAAATGCGTCTGTGTGCCAGGGCATTGGTGTTTAAACAGCAACTTGGCATGCCAAGGCAGCCTGGGGAGATCTTCAGACTCCTGTATTTTGGCAGAGAGGCAACTTTTGTTGTGGTGTTTGGTTATGCCAGGCAGTTTACATCCCAGCTCTTTTCACTTTACAGTTAAGAAAGTGCAACAAATTAAACACTGCATGTGAGTACATACATACACATTAGCATTTTCTACCACTGTACCATTAGCCCATTAGCTCAATTGAGAATTGTAGCTGTAAATGACTAAATAAATGGCTCTTGTTAAATATCCTATTTTAGCAATTATACTAACGGATAGCTAGTTTTAATGTGACACAATATGTTATTTTAAATCTTCTTACAGCTTGGCTTCTTCAAGAGACAGTACGAAAAAATGACCCAGGATATAGAAGATATGGATGAAATTACAGAACTCACAAAGGACAAGGACTGAAGATACAGGGATGGGGATACAGAGAGGACATCTGAGCCACTAATAGTAGTTGTGATCCAATCGGTTCTTCAGCTGGAGTGCCTTAAAGTTTAATAACATTTAAACATTTTTAATGAAAGTGTCTTTTTTATAGATGAAAATATTTTACAAATTCTACTCTATTGTAAGAGTAACTGCAGGACAGTTTTTTTTTTCTTTTTTTTTTTTTCTTTTTTTCCACAAATGATTTATAGTGCTTTTTCTTGTATATTTTTGCCTTTCAAACAAATTTAGCCCTTAGAACTGGCAGGTCCGGAGTTTACAGTAACATATTGTGCCAGCAACCCTTTTCCTGATCCACTGCAGATTGAAACAGAGCAATTTATTTCAGATTATTGTGCGACAGCATCAGTTCATAATTCAGTTGACAAGTACCATATGTGTAAAGGACATTTTCTATTAACTTGATGATGAATGTGTGGTGAATACTGTTTCCAGCCTGGGAGAAGAAAATTCAATATATCATTGACTAGCTCTATCCTTATTGTTTTAGAGAAATGATTTGCACCAGCAAACCTTTGTTTTAACTAATCTATAAACTATAAAATGGAAACTGCACACCAAGATGTCTATCCATGTGTTACAGGACAACTGGATGGGCATGTTGCTCCAAAAGATCATATATTCCTTGCACTAAGGTCACAATTAAATGACAACTATATATTTCTTTGAAAATATTGTCAAATTCTAAAAAAATAACTGCCTTCTGCATACGGTCTTTATGAGAAGAAAATATGAATTTCACAACCACTTTCAGCATGGTCTCTGCACTGTTATGACTGGTTTTCGTGTTTTGACTTGAGGAGCACCAGCAATACTGTTACACTGGGCTTTAAAGGAGCAGTCCCTCTGACACCGGATGGGCTTTTGTTATAAATAGGGAAAAGAGTCAAGATTTTTGTCTTCAATTCTGCAGTGGAAGATTTTTGCAAGCATAAGTGAACTAGAGGGGATGCTGAACCAAAGAAAGCTGCTGTTAGGCCGGAGGAGAGTGAAGCTCTAAGCTCTAGAAATGGTGTCCCGCACTTCTTCCTTTAGCATCTCGGTGGCCTCCAGGAGAACAAGGCTCAGTATGACCAACTTGCCTGTTACATGGGGTTCCGTGTCTGGAAGAAGTTAACTTACATCTAAAACAGTAAATGACTGTATTGTTCTCTATGGAGCCCTGTTAACTGCACACTTGGGTGGCTTTGTGTTGGTTACTAACACCTCAAGTTCCTCACGTGCTGTTTATTACACTGCCTCCCTTGTAATGCAAGCTCAGTCTGGGGAAGGCTCCTGCTGTTAAGACAGGTACTAGTCAAGATAACTGGCCTTTTGTCTCTCCTCCTCATGGCTGGCAGTAATAATCCGTTGTGAGAAAAGCGTGTGTTGTCTTCATGTACGCTGACCTACAGTTAAGATTGTTTCTGACTTGAGGGTGATTCACTGGAGGAGCAAAACACGTGAATGTGCCTAAGTGACTTAGAACCTCAAGCCTTGTCTTCCCCAGAGCTTGGTCTTCATTATGCTGAGGCACCTTTAAAATTATTTTCTGGAGGGCTCTTCAAAAATAAGACTTGAGCATGCTTAAGAGTTTTATCAAGTCCTTTTAATCAGTAATCAAGCAGGAGCCAAGCACCTTTTTGTCAAATGATAGATTCATTTTCAGTTGCACTGGATGGCATTCAGGGGAGTGTTTTGGATTTATATCTATGAAATGCTATGTTCTAATTTTTGAGGATTTTTTTTAAACATTCTGAAAAACGATCTGTATTCTGATCTTGATTGTCCAACAAGATTGTTGCCACCAGCTGAGTCTGTGGCCAAAGCAGTTATTTAAAAAATAAAGAAATGTAGCAATTGTGTAAATTTCCAGAATAAGCTCCTGATTTGTAGTTATGAACCCAGAAGGCAAATGCTCTAAAAGTAAAGATAAAAAGATTGTCTGCTTCAATTCTTGCAGAGGAAAAATGCAAAACCCTACACCCATATGTGCGGGAAGTTCCTCTATAACCAGGGTCATGCACTCCAGGCCAGAAAGGGAAGTTCACAGTGGAGCAGATGGTACCATCTTTCACTTCTGGTGCTGCTTGCAAGAAAATTCAGCATTCTGCCAGATTTCCCTCTTCTGCCTTTAGTGGAAGGTATAGGTCTGTATCCCACATGCAAATTTTTGGAGCATTTAAACAATTCATCAAGTAGACAGCAGTGATTTAATTCACTTGTCTTCACTGGATTTTGTTTTGTCCCAGACAATAAGACTTTCCCCCTTGCTTGGAAACAAAACTATTCCCCAAGTAAAGGGAAGGCACAGCACTGGATAGGGTTTTGTATCCATCACCACTTAAGGTTAGCAGTTCTACTTGTATTTAAGTAGTTTTACTTAAACAGCTAAATCAGTTTTTGTAACGAAAAGTTTATTGCACTTTTGAGTTGGCACAGCTGCAAATAATGATGGAAATATGATGTATATTTTGTATTATGCTCAAGGATTCTTTTTTTTTTTTTACTTTTTTTAATTTTTTTTTTTAAAAAACAGCATGTTACAGATGAAACGGATCAGGCTTCAGCCTGATCAGGCTTCAGCATGTGCTTTTGTTTGTGCTTGCAGCAGGAGAAGTCAGGAATAACTTCAGCAAGCCCAAATTATAAATAGACCTGATTCTGGTCTTGAATCTAATTGCAGACTTGGTGAAGTACTAGAATCAAAACCTAACTCAGAGTTAGTTTCATATGAGACTATGTAGATTTGAGATGTACAGGAGAGTTTATAATCAAATTGAGTTCTGAAAGCTAGTGTGTAAGCTCCATGCGAGCAGGGCTCTGCCTAGTGCCTACCTGGGGGTATAACAGTGTTAATACAATAAAAAGAATAAAACTGCTGAGCATTTGTGTCATTTATTTTTAAACAGCACTTTGAAGGGAAGAAATGTTACTGAAGAAGCACCATTGCCATAAAATGAGGTCAAATATGCCTCTGTTCCAGTAGCACACAGGGTAGACCCTAAGGGGCTGAAGCTGCTGGGTTTACAAAGAAGCTGCATTTAAACTCTTGTAGGGTATCATTGTGAGTAACAGGAGCAATAAGCTATAGTGTGGTAAAAGCCACTTCACATTAGTGCAAAATACCTACCCTTGGATAGCTCTGAGTGAAAATACATTGATGATAAAACTGCACCAGGCTCAGACCTTCACAACCACATGTGGTCATCTTCCTGCGCTTGCATCAATTCTGCCAACCTCACACCCTCCACTCACAGAGCTTCTTATGTACAGAAGTGCTCTGGAGTGGCACCTCCGGCTATTCCCCACCATACGATGAAAAAGCAGAGTGCATCAGTGCCAAGGGAGACAAATAGGGAAGGAAGGGAGGGGGGGATTTGCTTGTGAAGGGGAAGACTACTGACAGTCATGAAGTAACCACCACCTGAAAACTAGCTGGTTTTGTGGACATGGCTTTTTTTACTCTTAGCTCCTCCATACTTCTGGTGGTAGAGAAACTTTCCAACTACAAACTTTAATGCTTCCGTAATACAGAATCAGATGACCCTATACTCGCTTAAGGCGTAAAATTTTATCTTTCAGCAAGTTGAAACCTTTCAAAGAATTCAGAACCAGTTTCCTTATCTGCATTACGCTCCAGTTTTGGATATAAGAGAGTAAGGAAACCTTGTTCTCTTTCTGTTGGCCACAGGACAACACTTACTGGAAGAGCCTAACACTGAGTTTTCAGATGGTTGTTTCTTTTCTTTCCTTTTTTTGTCCTTTTTTTTTTTTTTTTTTTTGAGGGTTTAACATCTGTTTTCATTGAAATTTGTTTATAATTAGCTTTACTATTTCCTCTTCCTTATGTTTTTAGTTTTTGACGGAGCAGATGAGTACATTAGGCAAATTTCTGCAAAGCTACAAATTCCCTGAACAGCTATAGGAAAAATGAGCTGAAAGGAAAGCCAAAAAGACTCATTTAGCACTGAGCAATTTAACAGCTTCGCTACCGAGCGCGGCAGCGGCGGCGCCGCGAGCGCCTCCCGAGGCCGCGCGCCCAGGGCTCCCTGCCCGCGCAGCTGTCCCGCTGCTGCCATCTCCTGGGTAGGCTCCTCATAGCACAGCCCCCCGGTTTATTTCGGGACAAGCTACCACCTCCTTAATGGGTTCATAGCACGGATCAGCCTCAACCCCTCGTAAGGACAAAGCAAAGTATGAGACAGGGAACTCAAACTTATGCAATGTTAACATGCGGACGTTCTGCCAGGCAAAGGGACGGTCTCTGTTCAAATACTGGCAGGCACAACCAAATCATTCTCTCAGAAGGACAAACTGGAGCTTTGCAGACATCTACTTCCCTCCCCACCACACACCTTGGCTTGCGTGGCTCTACACACGTCACACGTTTACGCTCTGGTCTACGGTGGCTTTCCCAGTGACTCCCGTTCCTACCTGGAGCTGCTGTCACACGGCTGGAAGAGCCACATATGGGTAGGATTACATTCCTCTATAGCCAAAAGAGAGAACCGGTTAGACACATCCCAGAAACCTAGGGCTGCTTTTTATATTTATCATCAGCTGCCCATCATGCAGCTTACAGACCTTGTCAGAACACAAGATATTTTTTGACCAGCAGCCTAGTTCTGTGTGTGTGAAAAGCAGGACATGTGCAACCACATCCTTCCCTGACACTTAGTCAGAAGCAGCTGGGGTTCATCCCCTAGCCTGGAAAGTTGGAAGCACTTCTGGGTCACTCCAGACACAGCCTTAGGCAGCTACCATTAGCACAGAGCAATCTGCCTTCTTAACATAGTATCAGCCCAGTGGAGTGGGCAGCACTACAGAAGGAACCTCAACAACGAGCTCAGAGAATGTACTTAAATTTCAGTGAGGTACATTTTACCTCTATGCTCATCACCCCTCCTAGGGGGCTTTTCCATTTCTCTTCTCCACGCCAGCTGAAGAACCCAACGTTACACAATCCCGATACATCATTGTTCCAGAACAAAGCCGTACTTGCCTCATGCACAGCTAGGGACACAAAATGACATTTCATTGTTTTGACCATGGCAGCGTACACACATTGTAACACTCAGCTGTGACTCAGTACAACATCTCTTCCATTCATTGTTCCTGGGCACTGTGGGGAAGTGCACTATTATTCTTTCTCTTCTTTTCTGCACCCTCCTTCCCAGCTGCATTGCTGATGGGGAAGGTGCATTTAAGGTCACCCTGGCTAGATCTTCTGCAAGACTGCAGTGCTACAGAAGCATTTGTGAAATACAGGAATTGCCTCTGAATCTGGACTCCCAATATGATTTAGCTGTTCTCAGTATCACTGTTCTCCTGTATTAAAGCACAGCACTAGCTTACAAAACACTGTACAGGTTTTACTTCATTCATAAGCCATCCACCACAAGGCCAATTAGCCATATATTTGTTTGAAATTAACAGACTCATTAGTTGCCTGGTAACAGTAAACAAGTTAATGTGGAAAAACAAATGCCAAAAACAGGAGACAGTCTGTATTAGTTACTCTAACAAAAAGAATTACACTCTGAGGAAGTGATCTGTAGCCAGGGTTCTGTACAATTCCCAGAAAAAAAAATGACATTCAAATAGCAGAGGGCTTCTCTCCAACACCCAAAGTAAAAGAAAATTCAACCTTGAACTTGCTGAGCTTTGCCTAGATAATAGGGCCCACATGGTTTGGAGGCTGCCTATGTGCCTGCACGCAAGGAGCAGCTGCTGCCCTGCAGAGGAGCTCGCTCACTGAGGGTTCCACTGAGGGAAAGGACAGCACAGTCTAACCATGCTCCTGCCTAATGTCGTGTACTTCACTAGGTTAATTAATCCAGATAAAAACAGCTATCACCAAATATTATAGATATTATAGACACCAGTGGAGAGGAGACACCATTGCCTATTTTTCAGGTTTTATTTTGTTCAGCAAATGCTGATTTGCAGATTTTCACTGCAGACACAACAAAATGGATAATACAGCTGAAGCCCAAGTGTTGTCTGATGAAACAATTTATAAGCTGTAGCAAATCATTTTATTTCTCCTTACCTCTTTTCACTTGCCATCCTTTATCTTGATTAAACTGACAATAATAATTAGATAGGAACTGCCTCTCAGCATTAGTAAAAATATCATATACAGCATCCAAACACTATCATGGCACAGAGCAATGACAGGAAGACATGATCTTTCTTTGGTGGGCAGCCAAATGTTTTCAGTGGAAGCCCGTGCATAGTGAGTCAGTCTCTTTCCTCTTTAGGTAGGTTTCATAACAGTAACAAAACTGTCCTGCAAGCATAAACATGAATGTAAACTGAAAGAAGCATACCAGTTTTCACTGTGCTTTGAACATCCTATACATTTTGATGACTTTGAATCCTAACCCATCTAAAGTCAGACTACTAAATCCAATTATTCTTAAGAGTTGTCTCTGTAAAATATGCCGGCTTTTTTTTTTTTTTTTTTCTCCTCTCCAGTAGCACCAGAATTACACAGTTCCAAAAGCTCCTTCAAAATAAATCATGTCTAGACATTGCTAAGATGTAGTTAAGGGTTTGTGTGTTAATGCTAATGCAAGTTTGTTGCTAGTAAAGTATTAGATCTAACTTTGAATCAAGGTTTGTCCATATTTTTTTAATGTGATAGGCTTGTAATCATCAGCTGCATGGTAAAAATACTTCTGTGAGATACAGCTACCAGAAAGTAACCACCAATAAAAAATTAATAACTCTGGGGTATAGTTTATATTTTCTCTTCTGTCTGTATCAAAATGTTTAATCTACTTCAAGTAGCTTTCATGTTACAACAATGTCAAAATAGCGTAAAGCTTGCAAACTGACTCTGCATTCATATAAAATTAAATTCAGCAAGTTTTTAAGGGGAGGGGGAAAAAAGAAAAAAAAAAAAGCAATTGTCCTGTTATGACCCAGGCAGACAGTGAACACAGATTACCAACATAAAGGCTTTAAAGCAGTATACAACACAGAGGAAACAAATGCTTGCAACCAAGAATTTTAGGGAAGATTGTTTTAAAAAATGACTCCAGATGAAAAAGTACAAAGAGATGATTTCAAAGGAAAATCAAGACCACTTAAAAAAAACCTAATTACTAGTCATTCATTTAATTCAGTCCTAATTAAATTGTTCAGATTGAAACATCTATTACCACTGTCTAAAAACATATAGATTCTCCATGAAAACAACTCAAAGCTAAACCAGCATGCTCATTAGGAACAGTAAGACTTTATTTTTAAAAGAGTACAGTTATTTTTCTGAATTTGCCCAAAAGCATTCCTTGTTTTCTTTCCAAGAATATTCGTCCTCATAAATCTCCTGCAAATATAAACAAAGAATGGGAAATACTGTGAGAGTCTGCTACATACATAGCCGCAAGCCAGGCCAAACAACTCAACAGCCACCCGGCTATTATTTACTGATCACATCGGGAATACACAGCACTTGGCTGGCAAACAGAAAGCAGAGAAGGCAGCATCCTCAGAACATATGGCTTCCCATGTGGGGAGCCCCTTAGGCTGAACGCAGCCTGAACCCCAGTAATATCAGCAGGATCCACCTATGCAAAAGCACGTCAGGAAAGATCCAGAAAAGAGGATGCAAAAGCCAGGCAGCATATAGCATTAATGTCTGAAACGAATGTTTTACATGATGCTGGTCCATTCTACCATCATTTGTAGGAATAAGAACATTTAAGTGTACATAAAATGTTGATGTTAAAAAAAGATGACATGAAAATACAGTAAGCATGACACATCTGGGGCAGATTAGTTACCACCCAGCAGTTCCCAGCTCCAAATTCAGCAGTGCTTTGACCCCCAGATTATTCTGAGACCACAGGACCCCAATCTCCTGAAGGAGGCATCAGAAAAGCAGAGATACATAAGAAAACGCTTTGCACTGAGCAGTAACTCAGAGAACATCCCTGGCAGCATGTGCCAGGCTGTCCCTAGAGGAGCAGGCAGAGGTAACACTCTCTCCTTGCACGCAACACTGTCGTTATGCAATAAGGCTCCTGCCAGACCCGAGCTGGTCTCTCCACACACTGCCGTGTGCCCATCCTAGCTTTGGGACTTCCACACATTCCTCCACTCTGTGCTGCTGCTGCGCTTATCTGCACTCTTGCCTAATGCTCTCTGCTTACTCAAGGTCACAAGGATGAGGGGAAAAGGGAAAACACCAGAAAACACCACTTTTACTTGCAAACTGCAGCATCCTCCAAAGCAAAGCTCCCTCAAGGCTTGTCCAGAAGCCTGAGCAGAACTGAACTTTGCCGCCCAAGGTAGGAGAGGTTGAGGCCCCATGATTTGCATCACAGGAAAGAGTTCAGAGTAAGCAGAGTTGGGACACCTGGTAGCATTAAGAGGAACAACCATTGGTGATAGGAAGGAGGTGTCCTCTCAGCATCATGGTTCAGCTCCTTCCCAAAGAGCAAGAGCAGCTTCCAGCCCAGCTGTTTAAGACTCTGGCATAAGCCTAGAACCAAGCTTGGCCCAAGTGTACCTTTTTCCATATTGGGACAGATGCTTTTAAGGTGTTGATGCAGAACGTCACAGCTTCAAGAGATTCTGCTCTGTGTGGAGAAGAGACTGCAATAATTACACTTGCTTCAGTTATTGGAACCAAGCTAAGGAGAGAAAGAAACAACAGCTTTTAGCTAATGCTTACCATCAAGAGCAACCAAAAGCTGTGGCCATGTCACGTCAGTACTCTGGCCATGCACCCTCCTGACTCACTCACACTGAGCAAGTGTCAGGCCATGTCCAAAAGATTATACACTTTCAAAAGGAAAGAAAACCACAACCAAAATTACTACCAGATGGGAGAATTCCATGCTTTAGAATAAATAATCCCACCAGCCATAGCCTTTTTTCCTTTTCTTTCTTCCTCTCTTATAAAGTCTATGGAATTGGAGGGGAAAATTGCTAACTTATAACAATGCATAGCATGCTCACTGGAAAATGGCTGATTAACAGCAACAAGGCAGAAATGGCCATTTCTTACCTGAAAGTCTGAGAAACCATCTCAGTTTAGAAACAAACAAATAAAGTACCTCAGATATAAGGATTTTGCACTAAAATTTAATTTTTGACAAATCCTGATTTCAAATTATGAAGTTTTTCATTTGGGATGTTCATTTGCTTTCATACATATCAAACCAAGTTATGAGAGGTAACATAGGGTTTTGTCTCACTCCTCACAGGGGCAATATTGCCCAAAGACGCTTTCCAAATCCCCCTCTATAGTAAGATTGCTCTGGCAAACAGCTCAGAGGGAAAATTTAAGTCTCAGTGCTTTGAGCTGCCCTTGATAGAAATCACTCTCTCTGTTGACTATAGGGGAAGTCTAAAGAAACTACTACTCTCCAGAGCTACTATTAGCCTTGGGATCACCTCTGAAGTTACTCCTGCTGACAAAAGCAGATGCAGTATTTGAGACACTCTCTCCAGCCCTGCTAATTTCACAGGGAAACGTGATGAACAGGAAAAGCTCAAGAGCATGTCACAGACTAGTGTTCTATGTTTTATATTCCTACAAAAGATTGACTTCCAAGATTCACAAACTGGATGCTTTCCTACCAGCATACTTGACAATTTCCATTCCTATTCTAAACTTTTAGGCTTCCTATGGCATAATTTGGCTTATATCTGACAGAAAGAAGATGACATTCTAAAGAACTTCAAGAGAAAAGGGAAGAAATAAAGTGCCTTAAGAAAAGCAACCTTGCCCTTCCCTGCAAGGAAATCAGCAGCCCTTCTCTCCACTTTCAAACTAACACCGCAGTAGCAAGGCTCATGCAAGCTAAATGCAGATTCCAGGAATATTACCAATACACACTTTTGGAAAACCGAAAGACTAGATTTCCGAAACCGAGTTGTGCAGTGAGAGGTTGATGCTGCAGCAAGCTCTGCAGCACTATGGAATATATAGACTCCTGTGCATCCTGCAGGTACATAAGCACATCGGAGCACCAGCTAAGGATTAAAACTTTCCGAGCTCAACTTTCCGAAGCATGGGGTCTCACCATACATACCCAAGTCTATGGTGCACTGCAATGTGTTGGACTGATGGCCATTTCTGCCTAACATCTCTGCAGATTTTCTTTATTTCAGTCTCTGCCATCGAAGTATATGCTTCATATTCTAAGTGAATCACTTTTTTCCCTTCAAAATTATTTCTTGTAGTACCTAAACAAAAACAAGTTATCAACTAAAAGCACCAATATATCCATCAAGTAAAACCAAAGATCTCCTATGGTGGTTAAGCTCAGCACAGAGCAAACGCACTGTGCTCCCCTCACCTCAGCTGTGAGGAGATTCTTCACACTACAGACAACTTTAACATTCCAAACAGAATTCAGTCTTCAGATTGTGGAAGTCTGCAGTCAGCAAGAGCCTAGGCTAGGATATCTTTTGGGGTAACCAATAAGATGCTGTTACTGTATTCGCCCAAACAACACTGCAGTGCTCGGTACTTGGGAGCCCCATGAGATCCATACCATGCCCATTAAGCAAGAGGATGGAACCATTAGCCTTGACCTTCCCCAGGGCACTGATTTACTTTCAACCAAGATCTGAACAGCAGCAGCTTCCATACAGGTGAGCACATGTGGTTTGTATAGCCACAGCTACCCACTTCCCATCCTGAATGAGGGTAACAAGGGAAAGGGGGAGTAACTCCAAGCAGTTTGGTGTTCCAGAGCTGCTGTTCCACAGAGCCAGGACAGCAACACCAGCAGGGAAGCTTCTCATCACCCTGTCCCAATGCAACTGGTAAGAGTTGCCACGGTTTTGCCCTAATAAATTCAGAGCAAATTGTCTACATGTCCTGGGTCTACTCCAGAAATGCATTTGAGATGCAAGTGGACAAGTTTGGGGTGTGGAGCAATCTGGGTTCCATTTATGAGCCCATTAACACAGTCAGAGATCCAGCTTAGAGACATTAAACTCACCAATGAACAGAGACACTGCTCCACAGTACGGCGAAATGACCAACTCTGACACTTCATCTACAGAGAGCTTTTCAGACTTGAGCTTGATAAAATCTTTTGGCACTTCTTCGCTTTCATCCATAGCTCACCAGAAGAGCTGAAACCAAACAGATTCTGATGTTGTTTTTGGCAATACGAGCACTTGCCAGTTGCTTTTATCCAGTACTGATGCCCCAATTTATTCAGAAAACATACACCATCTACTCACTCACCACAACAGACCAGTCTCCACATCAATTCACTTCCTACCAGACTTGCTGAGGAAGTATTAACTGCAAATCTCCCTTCATTTTTTAATGTATATGGGTTCCTTTCTGGCAGGAAAGTCTGGTCCAGTAGGACTAAACTAAAACTAGTCCAATGCCCCAGTTTAACAGTATGGTCAACTAGTATGGACCACTTTGCTAGCAGATCTGTTAGACTATCAATCCTTCCATGTTTTATCCTGAAATTAAACACAGTTTACAACAAAGACTTCTAATAAAGAGAACTCTTGGGTTCTAATTCTGAGGTTTAATAAGCTTTCCAGGACTTTCAATCCTATCAAACTGCTTCAGAGACACAAAAGTCACTTTTAGTTTCTCTGTGAAGAAAGCAGTTGTCAATTCATCTAAGAATGAAGAGCAAAAGAAGCATGCTGAGCAGTAACAATGGAACAAACCCCAATAAATAAATGGACTGGCATTTCAAAGCATGCAGAGAAATAAAAATATTGTACGGACACCTGTCGCTTTCACAGCTACAAACAAAAAATCTTTTT